>VXBI01011561.1:708-162962 GCA_013397375.1 Toxostoma redivivum | reverse complement strand
AAAAAAAAAAAAACTCAAACCAACCCAGAGTGGTACCACAGACAGTTTCCCTGCTCAGAATTTTCACTTCACACTTTACAAGTTGGTCCTCTACTTGCACACAAAAGGTATAATATAAATGCAAATCTTTTCATCTCTTCCTTGATGATATTTCTGTGGGTAAAGAACTAAGATAAATTGCCAACTTAGTATATTTTTTAGGCACAGAGCATAGAAACATGTCTCCAAAACCTGAAATCCCTCCTTTTTTTCAGCGGTAAATATTTAAGGGTTTTGCAGAATTTCAATGGAGGTTACCTACTACATAACCAAGAAAAAAATAAGAAAATAAAAATCATACTTCATGCATTACCTAAAAATGTCAGATAGCACCATGTGACACTCCACTAAGTCAAAGGATAAAAATCACTACTTATATAGTCTAACAGACTCAACCTAATGCCTGAAGGCAAGACAATAAACCCTGTCTCCAGCAAACAAAGCACACATCCCTAGGCAACTTGGCATCTGGTATAATCTGCTGCAAGCAACAGCCCGCTCCATCTACTTGAAAACCTGTGAGCACTACAGAAGAAAAAGCTTTTATTCACGTCTTTTTATCTGAGAAAAAAAAAATAAACAAAGTTTCCCTTGACACATTAAATGGCATTTTAATGTTATTTCACAGCTTTAACATTTTGCCATATCTTCTGGGACTATAAGTAGAGCTATGGGGGAGAAAGTTAAAATGAATATTCTTCATAATAAGCATTGCCTTCATTTAACTTTTTTAAAGTTGTAGAGGTCTCCACAGAGTAAAGAATTTTGTGCACTGAGATTTTTTTTTTAAATGCAATTAAGTGGGAATGCCAGAACTAAATTTTCAATCATAGCCAATTTTCATTACCTTCATAATATACCATGCAATACATAAAACCCACCATAAATGAAAAGCTATTGTAAGGAAAAATTTTTTTTGCCTCATTTTCAAGAAACCACTTCTCAAAATATGCTTTCCAGTTCTATATTGTCACCTCCTTTTAATATTGTTTAATGAGCCCTACTCATATTAACAAAAGCCTGCAAAAATTATTCTTCAGAAATCTAGTTAGCACGAAAACTCCATTAGAAGAGCCTTTATTCTTCAAAAACATTAACAGTAAGGAGAATAATACCTCATGGAATGTAGTAGGTGGCACGAATAAATACATCTTCTCTTTTAGAAACCTTTATATTTTTAAGTTACATGAACTTTACCTTGAACTTTCAATTTGATTGACTCATGAAACATCTTCTAAAAATATTCTTTTCTAAAAGCTACTTGCAAGATATACATCTGAATAGAAATTTAATTAGAGTAATTACTTCTTTTTTTTTTTAAAAAAAAGGAATTATTTAAGCTACTTCCTAAGTAATGGGTGGGGAACAAAAAACAAGTGGGAAACAGGGGTGTGAAGTGCTGCATAAAGCAGAGGACTCATAATATAAGATCACAAGATTTATACTTCCTTGCAGAGATAATTAAATAGGTTCCATGCATTCTGCCTTTAAAAAGCAAATTTGAGAATGTAACTGGAGAATTTCTGCCTTGCTCATGTGCACTTTTATTTATGTTAGGAACCTTCCCAAACTAGAATATTTTTCTCACAAATGTAATTTGTTGCATGATTCCTCTAATTTTTATTTTTTAAGCTCCAAGAAAATTTAGTCAGTAATACAACAAAGACAAAGAAACACTTCTCACCCTCTAAAAAAGCTCCCCATAAGGATTTGCTACATCAGTGTTGTGTGTATAGCAACACTGCTGGATACCATGGCAGCCAGTGCAGGAAGCTGTTCCACTTTTTCATGACTCACACAGATACTCGGGTGGAACCACCAAAAGAAAAAAGTTAGGGACATTTCCCTGAGGTTCAAATCAAAGGAAGGCAATGAAAAAGTTAAAGCAGAGAAGATGGGCCAAGTTCAACAGAAGATAATCTGTGATATTGAAAATAATTGCTAACTTGCTCTTTGCTAGAGACAAGAGGAGCTAGACCACCACTGCTTGCCTGTCATTTCCCTTTCCATAAGCAGAGCTGCCCACTGGATTTTTGTAAGCTGTGAACTCTTAAGTAACTCGTAGTTTTCAGGGAGCCACCACTACTCCCCACCAAGGGATCCCAGCTGCACAGGAAGGCTTAACAGGCCTCTGAAATAAAAAGCAGTCTGGTCTGCCGAGAGGAAAGCTGATAAACTACAGACTTGTCAGCATGAAACATCCAATTTGTAAACTGCTGCTCTAGTACCAGATATCTGAAACCAAATATATTGCCTGAAAACCTCACTTTTTTTTTCCTCAAAAACCCGTTGTTGGTGGAATTAAATAATGAAGAAGTGTATAAACAATGAGCGAAAGGTTGCCTGCAGCAGGACTAAGTAACAGTCAAATACAAGTAAGAGTGGAATTTTTAAACAAATGCAAGAAATTAAGGGGGAAGTGCTTTACAGTAAGCTTCTTCAGTTTTGAATTGATAACACTTGGGAAATATTCATAAAATAATAACTATTTCTAATGCTAAAGTACAACAGCAACTAACTTTATTATCTGAAATGAAAAAGTAATTATTTCAACCTGAATCCTACTAGGCAGATGTCAATTGGCCATCCATGAGATATTCCCACCAGATGCAGCACTCATGTCCTCATAGTTGTACCTGCACAAACCTGACAACTTCCCCATAACATGCCTATACTTAAACTGAATTGTGCAATGCATCACTGTAGCCTTTTCATACTATTCACATGGCCTCATACTAACACAAAATCCACAACAGTCTTTATCAGGTATTTTAGAAAGGTGTGAAGCCATAAACAAAGGGAAGCTTTGTGTCTAGAAGTGCTTAAAGAAATGTCAATATACATGAAAAAGTTCTGCTACAGCAGTTCTAGCTAAATTCAGTATTAGCTGGGTATATGATGAGATCAGACTGCCAATGGTTATAAAAAGTAATAGTCAGGAGACACTACTTCCCAGGCTGTAGAAATGGTGCTATGATATCTCTGGGGAAAAAGAAATGCTATTTGGCTGAAGATGCAAATATGTGAAAGATCTTCCAACTCTCTCATCTGTTGAATTAAACAGCAGAAAGCCGTAAGTTTTAAGGAGAGTGCTACATCCATGGAATGAAAAGATGGTGCCTGTATAGCATTTGGAATACATTCGTGAAAATCCATAAAACCATGCAGCTATTTTCCGTTTGAAAAATTACAAATGGTAAGTTCAACTGTGGCTTTACAGGCTTTGAGCTAACATTATGTCTCATTAGTACCCAAAGGCTCACTTCCCATCCTCCCTGTCTGCTGTTGTTGCTCTTACCTTTCTCCAACTTCAACGCCCCCTCTTTCTCACTTCTGGCCATCTGGTATCACTCCTCCTCTGCTCCAAGCTCTGCAGCTCACTGGCCCTTCCACAGCCCCGTTTAACTCACTAATATAGGAGAAATTTATTGAGCCAAGACTGGGGGGATTAACTATTTTATTCCATTAACTTAGCTCATGGGAGAAGGGATGCAGCAGAACCCAAACAGAGGGAAAACAAAAGCTGTTGAGAAGGAAACAGAAAAAGAGAAGGACACGGGAACTCACTTTATCTCTGGTGAGCTTAACAAGTTTCATGAAGCCTTTGAGGTCACAACATGCTGAACAGAGTGGGTGAGTAAGAAGCAAAAAGAACGTTACAAACTCGTAAATGTTCTGCTTTCGAAGTTAGGGACTGCCCCATAGACAAAGGCTTGTGGGAAACCTGATGAAGCTTGTCAACATTATTAATCAGAGCAGAACCACTCAAGAGTCTGCTTAGGCATGTCAGCTTCTTTGTGTACTTCCACAGACTCCAAAGAATTACCATAATTTATCTGTGAGGCATGTGAAGATGCATAGGTCACTTGAGGATGCTTATGCTGATTATTGGAATCTACGGAACTGCTCTTGGAGGACCGGTCTCCAGCAAAGTGGCCATCTCATTGCCAAGCTGCATCTGCCAAACTTGTCAAATAGCATTTCCTGTGGCAAATACCATCAGGGAACATGCAAATATTCCAGGGCAAAAGTAAGTTGCATGTCCTCCTTCTCCTGACAAAAGTCTGCAAGTCTTCTCTGAAAACACTTCAAAAAGATAAAAATGCTTGCTCCATCAAACTCCAAACTGAGGTTGTCAAGACATGGTCTGAGCAAAAATTAATAAATAAAAGCATAAAAATATCCTTCCCTAAGAGAGTTTTTTTATAGCAGGTGAAATGTCAGCTCTGAGAATAACCCCAAGACTCACATGCTACATACCAAATTACTCCCAAGTTTCTGAAATGAATGGAAACTTGTTTTCACCCAACTACCTGGCATGCAAGTGAAGTGAGTGCAGCTTTGTCTGCAAAAGGCAATCTGAATTGAAACTCTAAACCCAGTCAAATCGGTACCTGAGTTTTACTCAAATTTTCTGTAAATGTAACTTTATAGGCAGCAATTAAAGATGCAGCAGCTATTCCTGGGCAGTCGTTACTCACACAAATAAAGCATGTTAGTGCTAATGATGGTCTTTTCTTCCCACAAAGGCTTTCAAATTAATAGTTCAAAGATTTTATCAAACTGAAAAATCAGATCAGAATGTATTCAGGAAGAGGATGAGATTAAGGAACAAATCTTCAATCTCACCTTGGCCCTGGATAGTAATTTGTGTAGCCCCTAGCAAGGTTGAATGCCTTCATCAACATGAGAGAGAAACTTCCAGGATGTCTTTTGGTCAGGCTAGGCAAAAATGGTTACATGCCAGTTCCTGTCCCTCCAGATGATCAGGAAAACAGATTTTTAAAAATCAATATACCATAACTTTAAAGCAAATCTGCAAAACCCATAATTAGAAGTTATCAGCCTTGCAACTGTTCTTAAAAGGAAAGTGTAATTAATGACAATCTGCTCCTTAAAAAATTTCATCTTGGCTGCTGGCAGAGAGATTTTTGCTTGTTGGCTAAAAAGCATATATATTTTAAATTTAAATTTTCATTTTCTTGTAATTGCAAAGTTGTTGGTTTGGTTGTTTTTTCCTTTTTCTGTTTATTGAGAAGACTGAGGGACCTTGTAACGTAACAGAAAATACTAGAAATAGCATTTGTCCTCCCAAGACTGTTGAGCAGACTGGGGCCTGGCAATCTGCTCAGGGGGTGCCAAGACACCCACTCGCTGGTTCAAACCTCCCCCAGCTCTTGTCAAGTGAACAGCACAGTCTGCCAGGACTTGTTAGACACTGACAAGCCTTCACTGCCTAACACAGGTGACATACATGCTTTGTAGAAGGTATTCACAAGAACGTTGAAAGAAAATTTCTTTCTGCAGTATTTTGTAAGTGTTTAGGCTCCCACCATTCTTCAGATAAAACAATCAGGTATTTGCCTTTGCTGCTCCACAAATCTGGGGTTTATGAGTTTTGGTTTCAAGCACACCGTTGGTAGGATACACTACTATGCTCCTCAGCTCCCTTCCTTCCTCCCTCCTTTCAGTGCTCATCTTCATCTCTCAGCTGACAGCACGAGTATCCCCAACTTCTGAGGCACAGAGTACCAGACACACCGAAGTTCTGCACACTCAGTCTTGAAAAGCAGAGGCTCCTAGAAGCCAAACCATCACAGAACTACTGCAGGTGGCAGGAACTGGAATTGCCCTTAAAAAAAATTAGCAGTTTCTAAACATCCTTGAGTCTTTATGTCCTTTAGCACAGAGATGACAAGTTGTAGTAGGGTTGTAAAAATACTTCACTGTCTTTCTAAATCTCCACTTTCATGCTAGTCTCTCTTCAGCAAGAATCTAAGAAGTGACAATGGTGAGTTTTGAGATGCAGAAATAGCTCCAAAACTCTAGCAGAAATTTTTGTCTTTTCTCTTTGCCTTCTGACACTACTTTTCTTCTTTAAGTGCAAATAATTTCACTTCTCTACTACATAAAAAAAGCAAGACTTCATGCTCCCCCTTCAAATGGGAAAACTTAATCATGTTCTGAATTTGTTTTTGCATATCTAGATGGACTGTGAAAAGGTACATTTGTTTCAAAAATAGTGAAAGGAAATCTCATATAAATTCACTTGGAAGGTGACACTAAACCTCTGCCAGATTAAAGAAATGGAAGTCAAAATCATAACAGTGAACTTTTATATCAACCATACAGCTCTTATGCTATTCCTCTATGTTCTATATGTTCTTTCAACATACATTCCTATAGGAATGAGAATATTCTATCATAGTATAGCATATCTCTCCTTTATATTTAGTTAAATGACAATTTATTCAACTTCACCTTCCCAGTCTTACCCCCCTCATAGCTCTATTCATCTCAAAAAAAAAAAAAAAAAAGAAAAACCAATGCAGTTGAGGGCACAGAATAATGATTGTAATTAATGTGTGAAATACTAAACGGCCTCTCAGGTTCAAAGTACAGGCAGGCTTCAAGTTACATGTATGCATGGCCAATGGTTGTAATAGAAAACCCTGTTGATACAATGACTAAAAAATGAAATTAGTGTTGAATGAAAATTAAATAATCCATTCCCTTGCCCCCCAAATTTGTTCTAGAAGCTGTTATTAGTACTTCTCCAGTTTTTTTCCTAAGTATAACACACCAGGCATCTTTTTCCATACGGTAAGGATGGTGAAAATCCAGAAAAAGAAAGCAAAATTTACATGGACTAAACACACAGAGCAGTAAATGATACCAACAGTGTTGTTTTACCAAGTCATCAGAATAAAACACCTGCGCGATTCCATGGTGTGTCTGACATGGATCATTCTGATAAAAAAAATGAGGATAACAAAAGAACTAACAGCCAATTCATTTTTTCTTTGATTCCTCCAGGGCAGCTGAGGAAGAAAACCACAGACCTGAAAGGCAGCCAAATTTCTGAACACTCAGGGTTTTTTTTTTTTGCTCAAAGTCAGGTGGCTACAGCTACTACATGAAAGAAACAAAAATAACTTCTTGAGAACCACTAAATATAGTTTTCATCTTATGTGCACAGAAGACTGTCAGAAGTTATCCAACAAAGAAAAGGAAACAAAATTCAATGAAGCAATTTCTCAGAACAGTAAGCTGCATGTTCTTTTTCCCTTATGGAAATGCTATACAAGCAGCCCCACTGTGGCTAGCTTTTGTGAGGAATTATGAAATAGATAAGGCCTATATCACAGTGTGATAAAACATGGGGGAAAAAAGGAACAAAGAACAGAGCAGAAAATTAAAAATAAATAAATAAAAAAAAAGGAGAGAGATTTCACTCCTCAACACTGGAACCTTCATTCGGTCCAAATTGCACTGTATCACATTTTTATTAACCTTTGGGGTTTTGTTTGCTTTAAAGTCTTCCAAGAAAGCCCAGCAAGCTCTTCCTGAACAAAATAGATAAGAACTGATCACAGGACCTGAACAACAACAGAAATTATCCACGAGCCTCCTACATGCCAGACTCATGACAGCCTGATCATTTTAGCAGTTCTCCAATGGACCTGCTCCAGTCTTCTTACATCCCTCAACTGCTCCTGCTACACACAAGATACAGCAATCCAGGTGAAGCCCCACCAGGTAAAGAACCATAAATGGCCTCCTCTCCTGTGAATATCTTGTTCACATTTTACTTATTCACAACTCAGAATGATCATGAGAGTTGGCTCATGTTTCTGGGTCTTCACCATACATCCCACACACATTCTTTGCAACAGGCCACTTAGCCACCAGCCTTATCTTACAGTAAATTATGAAGAGGTGTCAACTAACTCTTCATTGATATCTTTAATTTCTCATTGTTTCACACCACACCTGAAAGAGTGGTAAAGTTCCAAACAATTCTCCATGGACTACATTTTGACAAACAATTTATTTGTATGGTTTTTGTACTGCTAGAACGTCTTAGTGGTTTCTATGCTCACAGAAATTCATCACAATCCCTGAAAGCAACAGACTCCTACACTGCTTTAACTTTATGCTTTAGTAGGGCTTTGCACACACAGTACAATACAAGTGGAAGAGATATTACTGTTTTATTTCCTTCAGAAACTGAAGCTTTGACTCTGTGGTTACATATATAGAATCAAAAGTGTAATCCTGCTTTTGAAAAAAAATTATTTTGTCTTTTTCTATTCAGGCATTTTTAACTACAATATCAAGGCTGATTGGAATGACAACTGCACTTCACTTTTGCTTGTAGTTATTGAAAAATTCTCCACTCAGTTGTTGTCACTGATGCTTAAGCAGGAGAAGGGAGAAGATGCTGTTAGAAAGGTGGAAGCTCAAAAGTGCATCAAGCTGCGTAAGATGGCTTTAGTGCACTCCCACTGTGAGGTGGGACTCAGAGTAGCTACATCTGCTCCTTGCTTACAATTTATGCAGCATGCTTCCTTCCATTCTGGTTTAGGTTTTTTTATGTCTGTGGTTAGGAAAACATTCCTGGGTGGTTGCTGAGAAGAAGAGAAAAAGACAAGTCCTAGAAGTAGCTCTGAGAAATTACCAGTTTAGACATATAAATCTAGTTCAAAATGTATTATTTAGAGAGCTAAGAATTGTAATTTCTGTCAGAGCAAGAGGTAACTTCTCTAAGCATAGTAGGTTGCCTAAGAATGTTTCCAAAAATAACCAAGATATCATTCTAGTAGTTTTCACAATAGATGATCTTCTAGAAGTTTAATACATCACCAGGCTTTTAATAGGGATAGTAATACATGGGTTCATGTAAGTTTTAAATCACATGCACATTCAAAAGGTCAGAAAGATTAAAAGGATTTTAGCAATAAAACTTTTAATTTCTAAAAGACAGCAATCCAATGTGGATTGAATACAGCACCAAGCCTAACAGAGTGCAAGGAGCATTTGGACTATATCCATGGGCACATGGTATGATTCTTGGGATGGTGCTGTGCAGGGCTGGGACTTGGATTTGATGACCCTTACGGGTCCCTTCCAACTCATCGTAATCTGTGTCATTCTCTGTGTGTGAGTGAACAAAAATATTTGCATGTGACAACAGCTACTTCACTCCCAAAGCTCTATTTCCTTTTTTCCCCTCCAAATTTTCCATAAAATTTGATTCTATCAGATTCATACCACCATCTTTGCAGTGTTCCTTTACCTGCACGTGGATGGAACAATCTATTTTTGAAGAATAAGCAGGCTCTAACACTGCACAGCACTACATATGCAGTATATAACCAGCAGCAGTAACTCTGAGCACAGTAAATCACATGTAACACTTCACCAGGATTTCAGAGCTTTGTTACTCATCCCAGTGATCAGGAAGGTCAGGACAAAGGCCTCAGTGCAGTATGTTATTGAACTCTTTAGAGATAATAATGGATCAGGAGAGTAATTAATCATTTTTAAAGGTTACTTTGCAAGTCCTAGGCAAAATGAGCTAGATGCTTTACAGATAAAGCTTCTGTAACCATCTGTAATCTTTTTCTCAGTCTTGTTTCTGATGCATGATCACTCACAGGTGAGTGCAGGAAATGGAGGCAGACTTCAGCTGTATGTTTGTGGGGCTCCCAGACTTTCCTTATGCAATGGATTCGTGTTTATATTAAAGCTCTAATGAAAAAGGTCCTTCTCATTAAAGCTCCTTCCCTGGACTTCAGACACATAGTATATTCATACCAAAATTGTAAAATTCAGGTTTCTCTGTAACATATAAACAGTTAATAACAATGATTACACCAACCTTTAAATACCTCTAAGAAATATGAATTGCTTAAACAGCATTTCCTATGCAATCACTTCATATTTTTAACTCATTTCTATTTTTTACACAACATGCATCTCTGCAGACTTAAGACATCTCACACCAGGAAACTATACTAAATAATGCAGAGCTCTCTGTATCAAGCTCACTTAGCTCAAAATTCTACTGAATCTCACTGGAAATTGTCATCCTGTTCTAAAACTCCAGAAAAGAAATCCCTCTGCTCCCACCAGCAATTTCAAAGAAATTCTATGGCTCCCAAACACTGCACAATTTGAGAGCATGGGAGAAGCGCTAACTACACAACTTATGCCTTTGAAATTTGCTCTAAAAGATTTCTCATGTCTTTTTTCAAATTTTTATAGCAACTCAAGTATATTTTTCAGAGTCTGATTGCACTAAGCATATAATATTTTTTCTTTGAAATACTACTTCATTAATAAACATCATGATTTTTTTCTACCATAGCCTCTATACAAAGATTCAAAGTATTAAATAGGCAATTGAGCCTTTTTTTCCTCAATAGTCTGCACGCAGGGAAGATCTTCGCCTGTCAGCAAGCAGAAGTTTGTCTTTAAAACAGGTGCCAGAGGAAGGCAGAACTTTCCTTTTGATTAAAATTCAGATTAGGAAATTGAAAACTGCACTCCCTGAAACACCTTTCAAAATCTGTGTTCATCCACTTTTCACATCTCTTGCATCAGAGAAGACACTCCCGGTTTCCCTCGAACTCAGGGGAGTGAAGTGTGTGTGAACCTTATTTAAGATGATACAAAATGCCATATGTGTAAGATATAAGCCTACCTGTATCAGCAGAAGGCAGCTCAATTCAAGGGAAAGGACACATGAGCTTACATGCATATTTGTAGTTCAAAATATACTACAGAATTACAGGAGGTAAGTTTCACATTGCTATTGTAACAGCAGCTCAACCTGATTTTTTAAAGGCGTCTTAGATTTAAGAACATAAAACGGCATGGAACAAACATCTCAGGCTCCTAACCTGGTTTTAATAATACCTTTTACATAGAGCTAAATGGTGCTGAACTGCTCACTTGTCTTTTGTTTTGTTCTCTTCCTGAAATTAGAGCTTTTACCCTGTTTTGTGCCCTGATCATGGGTCAAGTGAAGGCCACATCCACTCCGATGACCTTCAGAAGACTTGAGAGCCTTCATTCCCCATGCACTCTCCTTAAAATGTTGTTACAGCTACATTCTCCCTCCCTACTCCCATGAGCATGCCAAAAATTGCTCTTACTTTCCGCCTCCATTCACAATATATATCAATTTATTCTGCCAGTATTTGCCACTTTCTGAAAAAGCTATCAGATGTTCCATGCAAGAGTGTCTTCCCTCTGAGGGGAATTAGGCAGGCCCAGACAAGACTCTACGAGTAAAGCAAGGTTAGCTGAAAGAGACACTGTATGACTGTATTCATCCTACTCTGTGGAAATAGTTGTATTTAAAATAACACTGAGATGGATAAACTGTGTATCCATCCAGTTTGAAATGCCATCAGCATCAGAAAATCACATTGTCAATAACAGATATACCAAATTAGAAAACACAAAGACAGACACCAAGAATTATTTGCTGCAGCAAACTTCTCCCAAACCGTGCCTATAACAACTTCTGCTTAAAAAGTAACCCAGGAGAAAACACAGATAAATATTTTAAAATATTCATACATTGACTTTATCAATTTTAAAGCACAAAACCAGAGCATGTCTGGTGTTCACAATGAGTTATGACATTCAACAGGACTGCTCAAGCTTTGAAAGTACATGAATAATTTGAGAGTTGGCACATAACTCTCAAAAGTTATAAATTTTAACAAGCCAACTCCTTAATTCCATGTCCTGTATTCTAAAATATGTGCACTTGACCTTGACATCAGAATGGACAATGATACACTCCATGTTTTCAACTTACATACAGTTAAATTAATATGTTACCAACCATTCTCACTCTTGGTATTCTACATTCTGGTATTAGAGAATCTGCAACACATTAATTTAATACTGCCCAATACAATACAAAATATTTTTCTTTTATTGTCTTTTTGCAAAGGGATGCATAAATTGAAAGGAACAGTCCAAGATGTCGGTGTTTTCCTGAAAACAGTATTTGCTGATTGTTACTTCAAAAAGAAGTCATGTAATGCTAATTTAGAGAAACCAGTGCTGAGGCTATGGTCCACAGTCAGTGTCCATCCAGCTACCACCTTCCAGAATTTATCCAATCCATAAAACACACAATTCAATTCAATTTGTACCACAGAAAGGGCTTGGAAGCTGTTGGAAAACCTGTCTTTTCCCTCCTGTTCTTCTCAGTCTCCTCAGCTTTACGTGCCCTTCCATCTGTAAACACAGCACTCCACATAATCATCAGCCAATATCCCAGACAGAGCACAAATACCAGACTGGCAGTCTTCTGCAAGCCCAACCAGATGCTTTTTCCATAGTTATGAACAATAGTTTTCTCTATGGACTACAAATAATGCTCTCCTATCTTTTGCTTTCTGCTTTGCTTACAGATCTCTCTAGGACAAAGAGAGCTTACGAGTACATCTGGAGCACCTTGCTTTCCTGTTGTTATTGTTTCTTCTATTACTATTCCAATGTTAACATTACCCTGATCTAACGGAACTTTCTCAGCATTTGACACTTGTTCAATTTAACATCCATTGATTATTACCACAGCCAATTGCATTTTAAAAAGGTAGCACTTACATGCTTCGTATAAATTTGTACAGGAAATACTGAAGATGTATAATAAATATACATCCTTTTATGCCACTTCAAAATTGGTAGGCTCTCTCTTCTTAGTTCTAATGCACATAGCCTTCCACTTATTCTTAGAGGTCTCCACTATATATATTCCCTTAATAACATTAGTGTCTCTTTGCCAAAATTCTAGGTTTTTTACCCTTCATCTTGTAACCTTTTTCCACTTTCCTGTGGATATTATAAGAAGCAGCATTAACATCACCCAATTAGACCTTTATTCCACATTCCTCATTCTTCTTGATTACAGAATTGTGGACTACCTAAAGAACTGTTCTCACATAAATCTCAATGTAGTCTAAATGTTTCTTCTCTAGCAATTTTACTCATTCTTTATTTCTTTCCAAATTACAAACACATTATTCACTGAGATAATCCCCACTGAAGATAATCAGCTTCATAAAGTCCCTAATCCTTCTCAATCTATCAGTTTGAAACCCATTTATGATTTCACCTTCACCTGCCACAGTTCAAAAATAGCTATCACCTTCTTCTAAGTAGAAAAATGTTTAGGGTAAAAGTATAGACATAATTAAATGTGATGGTTTAAGGTTTCTGAAAAACACTGTTCAGGAACCAGATGAACAGTCCAAACAGGTCAGAAGGACAAATAGTTGTGTTGGAAGGCACCTTGTAACACTGAACTTCTATTTGTCAAGCAAATCTCACTCCAGCAGAAGTTGCCCATCTGTTGTGTATAAAAATAGCAAGACCAGTTTGTTTGCATTCCCAGTAAAAGCTAATCAGCGTGGGGAGCAAGACACATCTTTGCTTACAAACAGGCTTCCTGGAAGGGTGATATAGAAGATACTATTGACAAGGACTCCTCACAAGTGGTAGCAGGAGGGGAGGAAAGCTTCCCCAGTATTACTGAAAATCACCCTGCTAACTATGACAACAGGGTGAAAACAGTGAAGGTCCTAGGAAATTCAGTAAAACAACCTCAAAGTAAAATTGTATGGGTTTAGAGTATGAATTTCAGAAATTCTCATAACATCATCACAGATCATGGTTTTTTTACTTGGGGACAGAAAAAAACCTCTCTCTTTAGGAAGCTGAGGAAACTACTGTTTGTCCAAGGTTAAAAAAAATTAGAAATACTCTTGGTAAATAACAAAACTAATGAAATTACAGACTGAGTGTTAAATAGCTGTTTTCCTACTATATAACAAGTCATTTGCTTTCAAGAAAAATCTGATTTTTGCCTTAAAAATTGTGTCTGAGAAGCTGACTGGCTAAATCCTCCCAACTTCATCCAATACACATCTAAGAAATTCTGTTTAGAAAATATTCCAAAGACAGTAAATTATTTGAGAAGAAACACAAACACCACTGTATGGTATCAAGTATTTTTAAGCACCACCTGCAGCGAAGTGAAGCAGCTGAGCAGCAAAGTTTCTAATTACCTGCTGTAACAAAAACCACATAACATTTGAAATTATCATGGGTAAGTAAGCCCTAATAGATAAAGTTCATCTTTTTGTTACATCTGTTATCCCAAACCAGTTTTGATTAATAATTTAATATACTTGAATGGTTAACACATTTATTACTCCATATTCTACACAATTAAGAACCTCTCCTAAAGGAGAACAGTTACCAACGATCAAATGTCTGAACATTTTAAGTTAATTCTATTCCTCTCAGAAGCCTGTGGTTATTGATGCAGGATCTCAGACACCATTACTTTCACAAGGATTTTGGATAGAGTGAACTTTTCTCAGCCAGGAGAAGTAAAAGCTACACAGCCAGTTGACACACAAGACAGAAATCTAACTCTTGCACCATGTGAGCCTTGAGAAAATTTGACCTTATTTCTAGCAAAGCAATATTTACAATAAAATGAAAGTGCTGAATAGGCTGAAGACTCGTGACAGATACCAGATGATTTTGAACTATGGTTATGACGGGTCAACATCTCATCTTCAGCTATACCATTAGAAGACATCATTAGCAAAAAAAAAGCTCCCAAGTACCAAAACAACTGACATTCACTCACAAGTACTGCTCACTAAATAAGAATTAATCTGAGCTCTGCAAATTCTGGTGAAACATGAAGATATTACCACACTAAAGAACAATTCATGGCATAAATAAAGTTTAGTTATGGAATGGTTTGAGTTGGAAGGAACCTTGAAGATTACCTAGCTCCAAACCCCCTGTCATGTGCAGAGACACCTTTCACTACACCAGGTTGCTAAAAGCCCCATCCAACCTGGCTTTGTACATTTCCAGGGATGGGGAATCCATAGCTTCTCTTAGCAAGTTGTTGCAGTGCCTCACCACCCTCACAGTCAAGAATTTCTTCCCAATAGCTAATCTAAACCCACTCTCAGTTTGAAGCCATTAACCCTTGTCTTGTAGGAATGCCTTTGTAGATCTCTGCATCTTTCTTGAACAAAGATACCAGATAATAAATACTGCAAAAGGAAAATTTCATTTATGTGCACACATACTTTTGTGAGTGTAAACAATGAAAAAGTGAGTGGGAAAAGTAACTTCTTCACATAAGCATTATTATCCAATTCTAAAAAATATATAGTATGCCAAGTACCTGAGTAATACCACAAGACAAATGTAGAAGCTGAATTAAGAATTTCTACTTTGCCAGAGAGATTTTGTAAACAATCAGCAATCAATATTTTTATTATTCTGAATGCAAAATCTCACCATTTGTGTTTTTTTTTCCCCTAAGACCTGGGATACATTGGGATTGTACTGTTGTAGAAACTATTTTATGTCAATTTGGTTTAGAAATGAGGTCTCTCTCAAAAGGTGAAGCCATCTGTGGTCTCTGACTGATGGGGTCTTGGCTGAACAGTTCACCTAACTCAGGTCAGAATTCCGTGTCTCACAGCAAGGTGGATCTGTTCATGTTTAAAAGTTTGGCAATTTAAAGTAACAAGATGAAGGGGGGCAACCCCATACCTTGGCTGCCAGGGTGGACAGCTTCTGGAATGTTGCTTTCCAGCTCAGACTTGGCAGTGTTTACATTTGAAACTCACAGTGAGTTAGGAACCCTTTTATCAGACTACAGATAAACCAAGAATAAAGCTACAATGTGAAGTAGAAGAGTAATTTGTAAAATCTTATATGGAAACAAAACCACCATCCTTCAGACACTCTCTCAACAATACTGGATACAAGAGCTAGCCTCAGGAAAAGAATTCCAAGATCAACCTCAACTGGTAAAACAAAATAAGAGGTCATGTCAGTTTGTATTTGCATGTTTAGTATGTTGTTAAACATACTTAAAATTTATTATGTTGTTTATTAGACAAATTTAAAAGACCTTGAACTCCTCTTGCACTGAGGGCACCTATTTTATTTGACTTGCGTTGCTTCTCACATGATCTCCTTCCCATTAAAAAATAGGGTCTTGGAACTGACAAAAAGCCCTCAGTAAGCAAGCAGCACAAAAGAAGAACTTTGTAATTCTGTACAGAAACTATCTGGTAACACAGCTACCAGAACCTTCTGCAACAATGTATTTTATAACCTCAACATCCTAAAAAAATGGAAGAGTGGACAAACAGCAAGACCATTAAAATATTCCTTTTCCAGAGGTAATAGAGTGTGTCTAGGTAATACCATATATCTTTCACTTAAATCTTAAAGTGTTCTTTTATATACTAAATCTCCTCATACCTATCTGATTAGTTATTATCCACTTCTTATGGTGGCACATATCTACCTATACAAAGACTGAAGTGGGCTGAATGGACGGTAAAAGAAGAAATATTATACCTGAAGTCTTTTCTGTGAATCCTATAACCTGAGTCAACAGCATTCTCTGTTAACACACTTGATCTGCATTCTAGCTCTCGAAACATTTCATCCACTTTTACAATGAAGGAAGAATGGGGGAAAATAATCCTCAAACTTCCATCTAAGTATGTTATTGCTCTAAATTAATCAAGAATTACTGATAGAATACAAAACACATCATTTCAGCACACAGAAACATGTGCTGGCAGTTGAGTGAAAGACCATCTCAAGTATCCCATTTATACTCGAAGTTATTTGTTACGCTGATTTCAATAAAGATAACTACTGAATAAAAAGTAAGAGTCTACTAGATTAAATGAAAGCTTAAACTCAGAGGCAACCTCTCATTCAACCATTTTTAATCAAAACTCCATATTTAAAAAGACATGAGCATTTAAAATCACTCACTCTGGGGTGTCTTCCCTCTATGTTCCCTGTTACCAACAGAATAGATTGCATGAGGATTTCCAAAGAACACTGTGAAGATTAATTCGGATACTTTTGCTGGAAGCTCTCCATTTCACTCTCACTTCTGAATTCCCTGGCATAGCTAGAAGGCTCATCAAACTCACCCTTGCTGTCAGTGTGCCAGGTACAAAGAGCAGGTGATACAGGGATGGATAGAGCAGCAGGGATGCAAAAGATGGCCAAGAAGGCAGGATACAAGGGATTAAATATAATACAGGAAATGTTTAGTGATTTACCAATGCCTAATGAGATCTGTCATCCTGCCTTCAAGTTTCACAAATGCTACTGGAATCCATTCCCTCCAGGCTGACAATCTGGAATTACTCAAAGCAACTCAGTTACAATGCTATACAGGCTGAGTTCCTAAATACTCTCCCAAAAGAGCTTGAAGATGCTTTCCACCTTTACAGAGTACCATCGTAAGCTTTTAGCTTAACGCCAAAATTCAGAACATGCAGTTGTTACACTGTTTTGGGTTGTTTTTTTTTTTAAAGGCAGAAATATCTTCAAGTCTTCACTTGAAGTAAAACATTTGGGAAAACAAAATATTTCAACAGTAGTTCACAAAATCACCTACAGACATACCAAAACACTACAGGTAAGTAATGGATTATTCCTGATCTACTACTACCGTAGTAGGGATATTCAGCAATGTGCAAAACAAGTGAAAGATGCAACAAGTAGTGTAACATTATTTCCTGGAGAGCAGGGCAGTCACGCTCTACTCAAAACCAGGCTGTATCTCATACATTCATTTAGACTGCTGTGTAACAGCTGCACTTAACTAAGCCCTCAAAGTGGACAGAGCTCTCAGAATGCAAGACTCAGAATAACAAGTGCTCTACAATTCACAGGTCAACCAGTAGAAAAGACTTAACATTTTCTTAAGACTACAGTAGGCAGAACTACAATTATCAACAAGACTTTTAAGAACCCATCCATGTTATTTCAGACACAGCTTGATTTAAAACATTTTCCTTCAGGATGTCTGTGTTTTCACTGAGTATTATCTGGTCTGTATCTGTCAACAGTTACTTGTCACTGACTTAGTACTGCAAGAAATTTCAAACAAAAGACAGTATCCTAGCAAGTTACATATCAAAGAAAGAAAAAGAACAAATGTGAGATAAGGGACAATTCTCACGAGCTAAAGTCAACGAAGTATGACTTTTCATGTATCTAATAAGGCATTAACATTTTACAGAACGTTTGTTTGCTACATAAAAGCAGTGCTGCTAGAAGAATATTATGCCCTGCAATAATTGTAAAGAGTATTTTACATAACAATTAAATTGCTATATATTTATCTCAAAGCAAAAACACACTGTGAAGGTTATGATCTTCTCATAATGCATTTCTCCTGTAACTCCTGAGTAAAGAGACTGCCCAGTACTGTCCTGATACTCCTATTCTAATGCTGCACATACAATAAGGCAACCAAAAGCAGTGCCTACTTCATTACTGCAATTCATGCCTAAAAGCCCAGTTCCTCCAATCTTACTGCTTGCTTTCCTTCACTCCAGCTTTTTGACTTCCTCTGCTTGTGGTAAATTTTGCCACTCCAGTTCCAAAAGACCATGAGACCCAGAGCGAAACGCAAACAAGTAGGGGATGTGAATAGATGCCCATTGAGGAGGTCTACTGAAAGGAGAAGAGTAACTTGTCAAAACTCACAAAAAGGTCGGCCAGAATTATTTCCTTTAGACCCCATCAGCAGGCAGGTTTTTCTTTTTTTTTAATGTAGAGAAATGCAGCATTTTTATCTATTTGGTAACATCTCTCTATATTTACCTTCTACCTGCTCTTCATTCCCTCTCAAAAATGGACAAAATTTCTAATTGTAGTATGTTGTACGTAAGCAATTGAAGACAAAAGAATCTAAGATCACTACTGTATTAAGTCAACATGCCACCAGTGAATATGCAAAACCAAAATTTCTAATGGGACTAGCTGCTGAGTATTCTACTCGGTGACCATTTTCAAATAGATCATGTTCATTACTTGCTTGAAAACAAATCAATGGGAAAAAACAATCAGGTGAAGAGCATAATTATACACCATCATCACTGTGAAAACCTGTGACTAAAGGAGAATTTTAGGTGCCTAAATTTTATCTTACACATATGAAAAGTTGGCCTCTAGAGAACCGTATTTCTAGAGTTTGTGGGTTATCATTAACAAGAAGGCAGATGACAGAAAAAGAGACCTTTCAGATTATTTCTATTAAGCATGGTCTTTGTCTTTCTTTCCTGGTGGTCAGTTCAATGACTTATTATGCTAAGTTCCACTAAGCAACATGAGATGAATAGAGGACATAGGAAAGAATGCATCTCTTGACCAAAAGCAATTCTGGCTTGCAAAATGGAAGGGTGACCAACAGATCACTGGTCAGCTCAGATGTCCAGTTATGCAGGGATAGGTCATTTCTGGACACATTTGCATTTACACAAATCAGGAACAGCCTTAAAATCAGTTCAAAAAGAATCTGCTCTTCTTATCTGTAAGTTTGTCTGAAGCTCTAGCTAGAAGTCTGTAAAGTGTTAGAAGTGTTAGGAAAAAAAGCACTATTAAAAATATTATTAAAGCATTATTAAAATTAGTAAAACTGTTTGCAATGTAAATCATAGAACCACAGAATAGTCTGGGTTGCAAGGGATCATAATGATCTCAATCCCCCCTGCCATGGGCAGGGACACCTTCCCCTAGACCAGGTAGCTCAGAGCCCCATTCAACCTGGCCTGGAACACTTCCAGGGATGGGGGCATCCACAGCTTCTCTGGGCAACCTGTGCCACTGCCTCACCATTCTTACAGTAAAGAATTTCTTCTTAATATGTAATCCAAACCTACTCTGTTTCAATTTGAAGCTATTTTTCCCCTTGTCATGTCACTACATGCTCTTGTAAGTAGTCTCACTGTGTCTTTCTTGTGGGCTCCTTTCTGGGAGCTGCAATTTTCACCAGATCTACCCACACACACAGAGAATACACATAGATAATTTTGATACAAAAATCCTCACTTTCCCTGCCCCGTTTGATAGTTCATCATTAGAGAATACAGCCATACTAATGAAAGCTATGAAGTTTTTATTTTGGAAGTTAAAAAATTCAAATTTGAACAGCGGGACAGATGGGGAAACTGCTAAGCTTACATAAAATTGCATATTTCAAAGGCTGTTTTCTGGCATGATAATAAAAAAAGATAAATCTGCTAGAAACCATGCCAGAGGCAAGTGGAAATACAATCAAATCAGTGCCTGTAAAGCCCACCTTCTGAAGACAATTTGCTCTGTTCCCAAGTGAGAGACTGTAATTATCTTCTCAAATACCTACAATAGGCTGTTAAGTTTAATAAATTTCACTGTTTGCAAAAGAGTTAACTGCATCACAGTAAGAGTTAATATATTCCCTGTTAAAAGTAAATAACGTCCCCTAAAAAGTCATAATATCTAGGAATAACCTGGTAGTCCTGTCTCACTAAGACCCCTACCAAAAGGCTCAACTTTAAAATCACTGTGAATACATGGAAGCTTGCTGAGTAACCATATATATTAGACAGATATTTCAGCATGTCATGATATGCTAGAGTGACTATCCCATTGCATACTAGAACAATCTTGTTATTTAAAAAAACCCACAAAACCAACAATTCAGAATGGTGCTGCTTTGCATTTTATGTATCAGCTTTCATCTGAGGATCATAAATCCTTTCTTTGTCCAAGAACCATTTTTCTAGTCTCATATCCATAAGGTGGATATCCTTTCTTTATCACAGTTTTACAACCCTGAAAAGTAAAGACTGACTTGTTCAAAGTCACTCAAGCAGTAAAACCAAAACCATGTTCCAAACTCCAGACCGTCGTCCTGTTGTCAAAATTAAGCGAGCCTCGATTGGTGCAAAACAAGAGACAGACTGGCTGCAACTTTTTCCAGTTCAGTGGACAAAGCTTTCCCTTTAAGCGTGTTACAACATCGGAGCCAGCAGAGCCAAAAAACTGCCTAACATAAAATGAACCACATTCAGACTTTCACTGCCCAAGTGTTGCACAAAGCCTCCATCTCAGAAAGACGACTGGCACACGTTCAAAGTGATGAGCAAACCTATCTCCTCCAATATGCCATTTCTGATATGGCGTGAGGGACAAACAAAACCCTTTGTGCTTATGAGGGAGTGAGTTTGGATTTGAGCAACTTGGATATCATTTTACCTACCACACATGACTGATTTAACTTTACAAGGTTAAATCAAAGAAACCTTTTAGGAAATAAGACAGTGTCAGGGACATTCTCTTTTCCAGAAATAATACAAAAAAATGCATAGGAGGCCAAATGAGGAGTTGCAAATTGTCTGGCTCCAGCCAGCTGGCTAACTTGTAACCCCGAGGCCAGACCTCAGTCTCAACCCACTGAGTCTGAGATGAAGAATTCACAACCATATGAGAAATAACCCAGGGATGCACCCAAAAAACAGACAGGTATGCACACCTTCCCAAATCCATGCTTGGCAACAACTCCATGGAGCTTATTCACAATGTTTACACATCAGAACAGTTTAGGTGAGTCCAGCCACATTTCCTGTGCTCTTCCATCTATTTTAGATAAATTGACAATGGACTCTCAATGGCAAATGAGAGACGATGAGTACATATCAAGCATCCAGGCTTCATACATACACTGCTCCTGTAAAGACTGTGCATTTAACTGCACACAAGCATTTCGAACATGTCAGTATCAATCAAAAGGAAGAGTTTTCAAAATAGTTTATTTTTCCTCAAAATAATCAGGATGACATTTTAAAACTAGAGTTACAGTTCAGCACTAGAGAACCATGGTATGGGCCTTTTTGTTATCAAATTGTTAGCAATTTTTGTGTTATCAAGTACTTGTAGTGAAGGCAAAGCACCATTTTTCACATCCATCCGCATGTACTTCAAATGCTTTTGACAGATTTCTCCAACAAAATAATGGTTGGTACACAGGGAGGTTTTTTTCAACAAGTAATTTAAGAAAATTATCCATTTTTCTGCCAACAGAAATGTTAGCTGCCCACATCTTAAAATGTCAGTATCTTACCCCTACTGTACTTCTACTGTAACCAACCATACTCATGGTTTATGAAAACAAAACAAAACTATCACAGAAATTTTTTTCTTATTTGAACATTTTCTCAGTTTTCTCTTGAAGGAAACCTGACGTGCTCAGGGGCTATGAGAAAGGAAGTTCAGCTGGTATTTATTTCCACAACAATGTTTAGCTGCCTTTGGAACTCAAGTTCGTATTGTGAAACTTCTCATCCTTCAAAGCATGGGGGTTGCAGAAGCCATGCCATCTGACTGGCTAGAAAGAGCAAGGTGATGTGGCTTTGAAGGGGCTACAGCAGGTACTGGAAGCAGCCCTCCAGCCATACCATCAATGCACTCTACATATGCTGTAATGTTTTGAGAAGACAAGCAGGATTTTGCTGCAGATGATTGCTTCCAGTGTGCAAGTCAATTCCCTTTGAAACAAGCTGAGGTTCCACTGGCTATACCACATCATGTTTCAAAAAATGGCTCTACAGAGTGACTGAGTTAGCAGCTGGTAAGCTGTTATGATTCAAGGTACGGTATTTCTACCCAAGAAATAGCTGTAACACTGCCCGTGCTGGAGCTTCCCAAAGCTAAGAAGTAGGGTTCACAGCAGGAACACAGGAAAGGGACAAAATCAGGAACACAGGAAAGGAACAAGATCTGATGAAACTAACAAATGTGATACTTCTAAACTTCAAACTTCTAAACAAGGCAATTTATGAAATGCCTTGACATCTCATCCAAGCCTAAAACACTGTTTGTTTATATAATCCATATCCACATGAGAGCTGAAAGCTATTTAAATGCCTACTGGTTTGGTGCAGACAGAACTGACTCAAGTTAAGCAGCTTCCAGGATGTGTCAAATAATGTTGGAAACAGGAATACAAGAGGCCAGCATTTGTCAGTTAACAAGCTGACACAGGAATGCATTTGTGATAGTTACTCAACACATGATTGTTTAATTTATTTTTTTGTAAGCAGCTAATTTGGGTCTCTGTAAGCAAGAACTTTTAAAAAACAACAAGAAAAACACCACAAAAAAAACCAAAATAAACCCCCAAAACTAGGAAAAAGCCCAAACAAACCTCAACAAAAAGCACACTACAGTAGCTTTCTGCTGATATTAAAATTACACACATCTGCAAATAATGCTCCTTTAAGTCACAACAGGCAAGTGCAAAGAAGTTTTCAAATAGCAACAGGAGTATGTATTGTACTGTCCTCCTCATTGTTTCTGACTCCACTTCTTAGGAAAAGAGTATTAGCCTTCATAATCCGTTGCTGGTGAGGGGGCCTCTGTTAGACCCCGAAACTTCCTGTTCCCAGGCAGTTCTCACCAACAAGGTACACTTGCAAGCCTTGCCTGGATTCAGGCTTTTAGCTCTTTTGTGAAATCAGGCCTGCAATGTACCTTTGAGCCAGCAGAGAAAGGGATTGAGAAATGCCTTCGAGGAGATACCATGGAGTCTTTATTTCTTCTACAAAGGGCTCCCGTCCAGCAAATCCAGTGGGTGACGTTCTAAGGGGACTTTTTATAGGTTTTAAGGGTTTTGTATTTTGGACCAATTAACTACAGAATTCTATAACTAACCAATCTACAAAAGACTTTAGGGGAAAAAGGAACCAATTATCTAAGAGAAAAATGGACCACTAAAATTACAGAAAGATAACACAGGGGTCTACAGGGGGGCAAGATGCTTCTTGGCATTTTAGTCACTCTAAGTAAACAATTTCTTATCTAAGATATCGTCTTCCATGGGGCCCTATCTTGGGAGCTTGCCTTTTCAGAGATGGTTTCTGCTCCCTCCACAATAATCAAAAATCACATTTTTTCTGTAGCCTAAAGAAACAAGTACATGAAGACAACTCATTTAAAATTATTAGGATCTAAGTATGGGCTACAAAATACTGCCAATGTATTTCAAATCAAAAACAGTAGGTAAAAACTAGTTGTGTCATTTATTGCATTGAAAATATTTCAGGTGTCTATGCTTTTCCTTTAGAGCTTATTTCCCTGTAAATACTTTCTCCATTCTTATATCAATTTAAACATAACACGCTAAAAATCTCCTAATATACATGTGGTGCTTTAGGGTAAAGTTTTCAGCAAATTACAGAAACAGGTGCTTCTAGCTCTCTGGCTTCCTAATCAGTATATCCAAACTCAAAAAGTCTCCAGAATGAGAGGGTAAAAAAATTACACACCTGTCAGTATTTAAATAATTCCCATGTTCATTTCCCACATTACTGGGAGTACCAAAACACCCTGTGAAAAAATCAAATGAGAGGAAGTTGGGGGTTATACCAGCAGATCACAGCTGCCAGATCTAGGCTGGGGTTTCTTATCCAAATGGTTTGATGGTGAACAGTGTTATGGGCTTTCTTTGAAGGTCAAATCAGAAATACTCAAACTGAAAAAAAAATAAACCAAAAACAAAAGAAACAGAAAAAACCCTGACTAAAGAAAAAACAACGAGCCTCATGTCAAGAGTTTTGTAATGCCTAGAGCTGAGCCCACTCCTAAAAGGAGTCAACTACTCTAGCACTTCCCTGGTGAACTGGAACCACCCCGGTTCCATGAGGGCATAAGCAGCAGGTGTTGTGACAGCACTGGGAATTATGTTATCTGAGACGAGTGCAGTTATTTTTATTTTAATGATTAGCAGAAGGAAACAAGTTAACCTGTGATGAAGTTGTAATTCACCTGTATGTGACAGAAACACAGTGATGCCTTTTGTGATTACTGAAAGAAACCTTAGCAGTTTGGGGTTCTATTTGTATTCAAAGGGCCAAGCTTTCTCCCAGCCTGTACCAGCCCAGTCAGCCTGCAGCTCTCCTGGATGAATCCTAATATACCCTACAAATAAAAGCACCAAAATAGTGCAGCCACTTGCCAGATTGCCATGAGAACAGAAGTACAGCAGGTGGCCATCCACAACTCCAAATTAAGTCACATGCTACTCAGAACTTTATACCAATCCCTGTGTAGTGTTGTATCTGTTTGATGTTATTCTTCATCCTCAATTTTCAAAATTAAAAGAAAATGGGTTTTAGTGACACACAAACTGTGGCAGGAGACAATGATCCAAATGGTCTCATTCAGCACTCAATAAAACAGAGAACAACCATGGCATCTTTCCCCCACCATTCTCCATTTTTTTCCCTTTCAATATTTATTAAGTAAACCAGTGCTTATCTGGGCTAAATCCCCAGGCTCAGTGAAACACCAGGTGGTAGACTGGGGTAGTTTTTCTAGCAACAGATGGCTCCAACATTTTATGACAAACGGACACGGGACTATTGCTTGTCAGCCCATCCTTCAGTTACTTCTTTATGTAACAGCAGCAACTCACCCGGGGAGCTCAAGCAGCTGCTCACCTGCACCAGGGCTGGCCTGGAAGCAGCCAGGCTTGGGAGCCTCCCTGCCTGCTCCCTGCCTTCTCCCCAGGTGACACAGCAGCCAGTGGAGCCCACACTGGGCACCAGGAGAAAACCCAGTGCTTGCCATCTCAGACAGGAAACGTGGGCAGCACTGCTCCGAGAGAAAAGCCACAAAGTACAGCCTATAACTCTCATACTAAAATGTGTTATTCTCAATTATTTTTACTTGCTCATTGTCTTATCTGCCCACATCCAAAGAAATTGCAAGCAGATACTTTCAGCCTTAAATAGGAAAGGAATTTACTGCCTTCCACACTTTGCTGTGTGCTGCAAAGAAGGTTACTTAGTTCACCTGAAGTGAAGAAAAACATTCCATCATTGCAATTATTCCAGTCTGAATAAACAGAAAGAGAGAACAAACCATTAAAAGCAGCACTGAATACTCCATTAATTCAATTCATTTCTCACTGGTTATTTAATTCCAATAGGTTTCTACCTGAAATGTATACTGTAATACTCCCTCTCTAGTCATTCAAGAGGGATGGGGACAGCACAGAAGCCACCCCTCTAGGCACTGCTATACTTCATATGCCCCCTTCTCCCTCCAGGATTTCTCAGACAGGGACATGGGAAAAACATCTGCCAGTCTCATGCTGGCATTATCTCGAAATCTGAAATACCATTTGCATTTATTTGGCAAAGGTTAATAGTATGCTTGGAATATTTTTAGTGATCTAACATTGCTAAACTGATGTGACAGAAGTAAGATATGCCTAAAAATAATCTCAACCCCCAGTACTGTCTGCTCTGGGATTTTGTTTTCTTGATTTCATTTATTTATTTACTTATTTATTTTTAAATAAAGGACATCACCACTTGCAGAAGTGAAAAGGCTCTGAATTAAAAAGTTTCTAGGCTAGGAAAAAGGGCTAAAAGATAGAAAATCAGAGGCAGAAGCCTAAAGACTTTTTACACCCCTCAAAATACATTAAGGGTTTGTTGGTGCTTTTTTCCTAAAATTAATTTAGTAAGCTGAGACTGAACGAAACTTGTGATACATGCAGAAGCACTAAAATGATATAGAACTACATGTCATGTGAAAAAGAACATTGCTACTCATATTTTGCATTAATTTTGATGTCTTCAGTCTGTGGCTTCCCTCTTGCAATACCATTAAATTCCATTCTGCTTAGTGCACATTCTAAGTCAAGAAGGGATCAGCTCAGAAGGAGAATTAAAAACAGTTGCATAATCTACTTGATATTTAATAAATAGAAGTGTATAATACATGAGTACTGTTGGAACAATGAACCAGCCTACTAAACCAGATTATATTCTTCAATTCTTCATTGGTTTGAGATAAAATATTTATCAATGTTTCAACTGTTATTAAAATAAGAAATTCGGACCCCCAGTTTTGGTATCCAGGCCCATGACACATCATTTTTAACACTGCATTATATTAAAATGGAACATTACAAAATGTTTGTTACATTAAGACACTACCACACTGCTCTGATCACATACATAAGCCAAGTCCAAATAACAACATTCAATTCAAATAGCACTTCTCTTTCTTCAAGGAAAAAAACTAAGCCCAGAGAATACCTGCGTGTTTCTCCTTGTCAAGAAATAAACATCTCTACATTGCATACAGTAACTTCCTGGCAAACAGAAGAAATTAACTAGTCTATTAAACTAGAGTTGCAATAGGAATGTGGGAACTAAATGGCCATATTTCTGTAGCCCTAACTATGCACCCTACAGAAGTCTTTGTCTAATCTCCACAACCCCAGTCTGGGTAAAGCAAAGAGGACCTAACACCAGTGAAAGCAAGATGCTTTGAGGGCAAATTGCTTTGGTGAACTTTCAGGGCTTACCCTTGTAAGGCTAAGGTGGTAGGAGGGCAGAAACATTCATATGTCCATGCCTTCCAGTAATAACTAGCTCATCCCAATTTCACTGCTTTCACAAACTTGATGAAAACCAGAAAGGTACCACCCCTGTGAAGCCAACAGCAACACTCAGCTGCAATGTATTTACACACTGGCCAGGGATAGTATACAGCATTTATCAAACCTTAGCTGCAGGGGGCCAATGATGCAATTCTTGCATTTCTTAAGCCATAGCAAGGGTCATTCTTCCCCAGGCTCACTAGTCAAAGTATTGAAAGCAAGACAAAATTCCAGTGGAAACTGCATGTGCACTAGTGTTTGTTCTATATAGGTTTTGTCAATCCTTATATTGAGATGGGGTGGTTTTGCAGTTCATTAGCTGGGTAGTCTCCCTGGCCAAAAAATTATCCCTTTTGCTCCCAGTGACCACCCAGTCTACCTATTATATGGTATTTAATGTGGTGTTATACATGCTACACTACAATGTAGTTTTCCAAGGAAAACAAATACTTTGAGTAGTGAAGGATTCAGATTGCAGCAAACAGAGTAAGCAAACATTGTGTTTGCACACCTGTGCAGCTTCAGCCCAACGTTGCCTTTTATCACCTGCAGATGTTAGGCCAGACAGGCACTAGTTCCACAAAAAGCAGGTGGATAGTTGCTTACAAGACACAGGGCTTAAAACTGCTTGTCTAGATTGTAGTTTGGGGTGCATGCAAATATCCTTCTTTGATACTTTAGAGTTTTTAACTGTACACTGAAGATATATTTTAGTAAGTGGTACAAAGGCCAGAGACACTATACCAAAGCATTGTCATGTGCAAAGATACAGAGGGAGAAAAAATGAGAAATATGGTTGTACCTTTAACAGTATTAGTCCAGACAGAAAAAAAAGCAAGAGCCTGTCTTACAGGCTCGCTACTCTTGTCAAATGACTTCTATCCCTTCTATCTCTCAGAGAGCTGTTATGTGCAGCCAATTATGTACCTGCTCACTCCAAGGTGGGTCTGGGGCACAGCTGCAGGCTGGTGGTGCTTACAAGGAAAGGGAGGTGGGAGCACAGCTTTCTGTTTTGAGCCTCAGGTCAAGTCACTCACAGGATTTTTAAATCATTATGGGCATGTCAGACCAGATCAGCCACCTGTCCTTGCAGGCTGGATACACAAATACACTCCAATTATTTCTGTTTGAACCATATTTTTAAGTACCAAAAATGTCAAGGAACAGACAAAAATCTAAGCTGTTCTTGACTAAGTCCCTACTCCGACATCAATCCATAATAAGGGATTCAACACCAATAGTGACTATATTCCAGGCACAGAGGAGCTTCCCTTGAGACAAAGACAAAAGACAGGATAGCACAATTCTTGACTCAGAAAAGAGAAGCAAGTGGCTATCATGAAATGCACCAACTTCATGGACTAAGAGGATTCATTTCTGCTAACATTTCAGGAAACAAATTCTCTAGCCACAGAGGCAGAAACAAGCTTATAAAAAGTTAAAGATGTATTGAATATTTTACAATAGTTCAGTTGGAAGGGACCTGCAATGTCCAATTAGTCACCTAGTCCAACTGCCTCCCCTGGATCTACCCCTGCCTCTTCCTAAAATCAGAATGGCTTACACATTCAAGGTGCAAAAATCCTAAATCAATAAATTGAGAAATTATTCTCTGAAATTCCTGCTTTAAAGATTAAGTAAATTCATTTTAGAAAGTGTACTTTTGGGAAGACAATGCCTGTAAACAGTTAACAATTATCTTGTTTACTCTTCTACATTTTTCCATAGTTACTGCTAGCCAGCATTACAAGTATGGTACTCTGGCCCTACTCGATAATGAGGCCATTTGAAAGTATATATACTCCTATCTTGCTATCCTCTTCTCTTAGGAAAAGGATAAAGACTGTATTTACAAATATCTGGACTTTTGAACAAAAACAAGGGAACAACATTGCTCCAGACTAGTTGTGTAAGCAAACAACTAGTTTGTCACTGAGAGAATTTTTATTTGTAAGGATATTGTTTTGCAGCTCTTTTTGGCTCTTTTCTTTGACACTAATGTTGTTTTCTGAAGATGCCAAAAGAAAACACCCCCACCCCTGATCACGGTCAACTAAGCTCTTTCAAAAACAAACAAACAAACAAACCCAAACAAAAAAACCCCAACCTACTTGAAATGACATATACATACACACACTCCACAGCTAAACTGGCACAGTCTCCTGGCCTCAAAAACCAATGTTCTGTTACATGTGCCTTGCATAAGACAGGTTAATATAATGATATAGGAAGTTGTTTTTTAAAACCAACAAGAGAGCTGTATAGGACCACAGAAAAACATTGGTTAGATGGGATCTCTAGAGTCTGCTTTAATTTCCCATCTAGTTCCAACACCTGCTTAAAACTGGGCTGATTCCAGAGTTCAAGAATGAAACCCATAATTGTCCAGTTGAGCTTTGATCATATCTGATGTGAGGGTGATCTGGCTGTGATATCTGTCACCCCACTGACTGCCAGGGTTGATTGAACTGATGTGGCTGTTTGGGCAGGTATTCCCTTCCTCCCTCAGCACTCTATGTGCATCCCTCCCAAAGCTGCACCTCAGTCAAACAGGACAACCTGCCTGATAGAGATTCTATGGTCTCAGGATGGAGACTCCCAAAGGCCTCTTCAGGCAATTTTATTCCCTGTTGTTCCCATTACTACACCAAGGTCTTGCTGCTGGGAGCACTGGTTCCAGTCCCATCACTGGGCTCCTCTGAGAAAATTCAGGTTCTACTTTCTCTGTAGCAACAAATCAGGCAGTTGAAAACAGCAATGAGATCTTATCTTCAGGTCACTGATATCCATTTTATCTCCAGAAGTCCTATTCTGGGTGGTTTTCCAGCTCCATTCTCACAAATGGTAAACAAGAGTAATCTTTTTCACTAGTTTGCTGGCCACATTCTTGCTGATGCAGCCAAGACCTCGGCCTTTAACATTGCAAGGACACAGAACTGACTCAGCCTAGTGTCCACAAGTTTAAATTTTTTTTTAAAAAGAACAAAACACATATACGCAAAGCACCCCCCCACCAACAAACCACAACATAACCCATACATGAAGCTGCTCCCAGCCCACACTGTTATCTGGAGGCTGTTCTAATCAAGGCACACATGTCTTCACTGAAACTCAGGAGGTTCTGTTTGCCCATTCCTCCTGCTTGTAATCACCTAATCACACAGGCTGCTGTGCCATCAAACACTCCCTCTCTTTGGTGTCATCTGCAAACCTGGTATGGATGATCTTCATCTCATCATCCACATCAATGGGAAGAGCACTGAATAAGATGAACACCCAAGAATCCCCACTGACTGGGGAAAAGCATCACTGATACATGCATTATTGACCATGCACCTGCAAAGAATCACTTAAGAGTGCACAGACTGTCACTATGAAGTAAAAAATGAGCAAACAGAATACACTTTACAGTACACAGCATACCTTTGTCTAAGCACACAGAGCTGGAAGGTCCTACACTGTTACAGGTATGAAAGATTAAGACCAGCTATTATGGTAAATTCTCTGTGTGAATAAAAAGCAGGAAACAGCCAAATATGTGAAGTGCTCAATGCCATAAATTCAAAATTAATAACCAACTGCTATTTTTTATCGGTATAAACATAAAAACTGTGAGTTGGTGCAGTGAAATTGCCAGTGTACAGGCAAGGCTGCCTATTACTACTATAACACAAGAATGGTGGACACAGGCCACACAGTCCTAAGACAAGGAATGAGGAGAGAAAAAAGCCTCACCTGTATCTAATTGAAAGTATGGTCCTAAACCCAGATAAACTTGGCACTGAAATACTAAATCTTTGGAAAAGGGGCACATTTTTGGTCCACCTTTGAGTTCTTTAACACAACCATAGTAGAAGTCAACCAAGAATGATGAGATAAGAAGTGATGGGGCTTTACACATGACTTCATTGCATTGAGGCACTGAGCAACAGCTGCAATGCAGAGCCGCACTGCAGCATCCTTGAATTGCATGAACATATTGAAACACAGCATCCCCATCCTAGAGGTGAAGGCAAGACAGTAATCTAACTTAAAAAGGCAAGAAGAAACAGAGGATGTAAGTGCTAGCAGCCACAGTGGCATGTGGCTGCACAGAACAGAAAGAGCAGAAGCTTCTGTGCTCCTCTGTAAGTATACATAGAGCTTTTTCTATCTCTTCAGCTCCCAGTTTAACAAGACACACAAGATTAGCACAAAAACAAACACTAGGCAAGCAAGCCTTTTACCTGTGGTAAAAAGGCTCTGGCTTTTTGTTAGCATGAACCAAATTCAAGATCCTTCAATACAGGTTAACAAAGATGAAGAAATTTCTCATGTGTTTTTGTTTTTCTTTTAAAATAAGAATAAATAATACAGTTCAGTCTTAAAAACATGACTAGATTTGACTGTAAACTCTGGCATACAGAAGCAGAAAAGCCTTAATTGGATAATGAATTGCAGTGGGACTCTAGTAAACCAGTTTGATTTTCTACCTCTGCCACCAACTTGCAATGAGAACCTTGTCAGTTCTTCCAATGCCTTCATTCTCTTAAAAAAACCTGATTATACTTTCCTTCCTCACATAGCAGATTAATTTCATTAATATTTGTTAGATGCTAATTATACAAAATGCAATTAAGTACATAAATACAGTTTTATTTCTCAAGGTCTCACATAGTTCTCTCAGTGTCCTCATTCCTAAAACTCATGCTAGCTTCAAGTATCAACTACTCCACAGAAGATGCTCCAAGAAGTCTACCAAACAAAGCTACAGCTAGGCACCAGAATACTTCTAATTTTACAGTCTTGAACATTTGTCTTATTCCCAAATAACTTATAGCTGATTAGGTTTTAGCTAGTTACAGCTAAAATCCCTTTAGAGAGCACTGCTGCCTTTTTTGTCACCTCCTGTCACAAAAGTTGAAACCTAGTTTCATTTTTTTGTCCATCCTAGAAGTCAGGCTTTACAAGATACAGAAAGAAACTCCCCATGGAGAGCCAATATTTATTGGGCCACCTCGCTTTAGGAATCCAGGTGTTCTCAGACTACATAAATAAATAATGTTTCATTGCTTACTAAAGTACTGTAATTTTACATAGGAAGGAAAAAAAGAAAACAAGCCCTATAGAGGAAGGGGGACTAAAAGCTTATTTCCATGCTAAAACTTGATGCAGGTTACTACTGCCTTGTTTAAGCAAGGACAATAGATTTATCAGACAATTTCCCTTTTTTGTTTCCTTAAACAATGAAAAGTACAAGCATCCTTCCATTACCTGTGCTGACCAAGGAAATGAGTTACGCAAGAAGCTAAATATCAAAATTAATTAGGATAAAGCTAAAGCTGCTGTACACATATGCCTTAACTAAGGAATCCTGGAGGTAATTCAGCTTTCATCCCATCACCTGTAAGTTATTACCAGTCCCGCCATTTTAAGTTTTAGATTTTCTTTTGGTACTAATGGGTTACTCCAACTGACACAGAAACATCTGGAAATCACAAAAAAAACCCTTTCTATCTTTAAAAACCTTATCAATTATGGTTGAGTTAAACCATGAGCAGCATTCAAATTCCAGTATCTGCACCTTTTTTATCCCCTCCAGATTTTGAAGTGCTCAAAAATAGATTTCTAGTAATAGAAGAGCCACATGGCTCATTAATTTCAGCCAATCAAGGGTACCAATTCATGCCTGCAAAGAAGTGTTGGGGTGTAATTCTCTCATTCCTTTTACATGGGAGTGGAGACCTTTCCTAATGTGGCTCATGAGTGTGGAGAGTCAGAGGCTACACCTCTGACCTGAAGACATAACCAAGGGAGGGTCCAGAGGGGAGAGGCTTCCTGCTTCTTACAAGATGGTTGTAAAAACGCTTTGAGCCATATTCAACTCAAGTTACAGCCAGGCTTTCCCTACCTCCCACCTGAGTGCAAACTCCCTTCCTGACTACTTGGGCTCTTCTCTCCTGAGCAAACACCACACCTGTATCCCATGGTTTCCACACAACAAAACACATCTCAACTCTGCACACCAAAAGCTCTGCTTCCTCAACCTGCTCAGCCCAGGGACCTGCATACACCCACACTCTGGGCTTGGCAGCTGCTGTACAGCTTGTGTTTAGGATTTTTTACTTTAGAACAGCAATTATTTCCAGCATTTGACAGGTGCAAAGCTAAAAACCACCCTTGTTTCTCCTGGTCTGTAGATAGTTAACCCCCACTGTTTAAACTTTAACTGGAGAAAGGTGAGACAGATTTTTCTTTCATTGTTCAAGCTCAGTGAGCCTTCCACACCGACATGCAAGTGAAGCAGGAAAAGCCCAAAACATATTAGATGTTGTCCCTACAACTACTGAGGTAAGTGTATCAAGTAGTAGTTAACTTTTCTGATTAAAGCTATGCCATTACCATCACCTCCATTTGCAAAGTGGCAGTGATGAATGAGTGAGGGTGTTTCTCAATTTCATCCTTAAAAATAATGTGACTGTTTTAGAAGTTCCAGGAACACCTAGAATCCACTTGCACTTCCTTTAACCATTTTATAATCTTCAAGGACCAAAAAAACTAGCTTTACAGACATACTTCAAGCCACTGTGGCTATAGCTGTTCCTGAGCAATATCAGTTGGCCAGCCTATTCATTAGTTATAATGAAACACCATTTTAAAATGCCATTTATAGAGCTTTAACTATTCCACTCAGTTATGAAACTGCCCCAGAAGGCTCACTGTTATTTCCTGAAGAACCCATTAACATTTGGTAAACAAAGTGTACCTGTTAACTACACCGCCATCTGCTAGAACACATACAAACCTCCACTCTGTCCTTCTACCACCTGTCAAACCTTTGGGTTCACAGGTCACTGGGGTGTGGATGAGAAGCAGGAGAAGCAGGAGAAGCAGGAGAGGCCAGAGAGGCTCTGACATCTCTGTACCTCGTGGCCTTCTTCCTTGTAAAAACATATTCTATTAGTGGTCATTTAAAAACAATTTTAGGATTACCAAACTCAAATCAAGTACTACTCAGCTGCTGTATTTTCAGATTGCTTACAAACAGTATTCTACCAGTTGGCTAATACTTTATTTTTAACTCAAAATCCTTCCCCTCCAGTAGACTGTAATTTCTAAAATATCTAATTAGTTCTGGAAACGCCAGCATGAAATCCTAACTCTCAGAACTGTAAAATCACAGTTCGCTTTCAAGAATAAGACTGAAGACCCAGTAGAGGCTGACTGCACTGAGTCCAGCCAGGCAGGACAGCTTTCCCTCCAAACACAATTCCAGGGTTCAGCAGGCTGCATCCCAACCACCCAATCAGCGAGCAGTGAGCCTCTGCTGCCTCTGCTTTCAGGGATTCAACACTGTTCAAACAATAGCTGAAATGCACAGCACAAATGCAGGACAGAGATGAACCAGGGAGTGGTATTGGGGGGAACAGTGACCAGCTTGGCAGCCTGGAAAAGACATTCCAGTGATGCATGGGGCACAGCATTATGTAACAAATTGCTGCTGGGTTTTTTCTGACTTAGAAAACAATGCACACAAAACTTTGGGCAAAACACACTATTTAGGTTGCAAAGTCAAAGACTCAAAATGCAAAAATGCCAGAAGTGAGGCTGCTCCCATACATTAATACTTCCTCCTGGTGCACTTGTAACACAATTATTTACACAGGCTCATAAATTTCCCCACAACTCCCATCTCACCCCATGCTGGATAAGATCAATTTCCACTGTTTGCGTAATGAGGGCAACTGTATTTTCTATGATCTTTTTAACAGTCATGGCAAACAAGATTTAGTGGTCTCAAGAAAGAGAAAACATGGTGTAATTAGTGAAGAGCCCTGATTATCCTCAAAAAAAAACCCCTGCCCCCAAAAACAACAACAAAACCAGAAGCACACCCACAACCCAGTTTTGAAGGGTGTTCCTGCTCCAGAATTCATTTTTACTTGCAAATTGCACCTATATTCCTTTTAGAACAAACCACCCTGGACAGAGCCTGTCTGACTTGCACAAGCAGCTTTCACCAAGAGGCATCAGACATGGAAGGTCACAGCTACAGCTTAAGTTTCAGAAGCACGAAACCCGTGGGAGTCACACATCAGATGACTAAGCTTGGGGATACATTTGACCCTATTCCCACTTGCTAAGTTTCCATATACTAAGAAAGAAGGAATACCATGAAGCTCTGACCACAGAGAATAGCATGAAAATAAATTAAACCATTTTTGTAAAGTACTTGCATATTACAGGGATGGAAAGTAAGGAAAAAACATAAGAACATTAAAAATCATGCCCTCTGCAAGAGTTTTCAAGTTTTAAAAATAATTAGATACCATAAATAGCACCTGAGAACGTGCCACTATCACAAGTTGCATCACAGCACTGAAAATGGAAGTAACCTTTAGCAAACACGAGCAAGTAATCACCAAGTAAGAATTGTCACAAGGTACAAAAACATGGCTGCATAGCTCTTCTTCATACTGATCTTCATTTATGAGTGCTTGATTCTGGAAATGCAGTAATATGCTTTAGAGATGTACATCTGCACCTATGAGAAAAAGGAACTGTCACCAATATAGACTGAAGGCTGCAGAGATAGCTACTGACCAAAGCTTTAGGCCCAAAATAATAAAAGAGATTTTTAATTATGACACCTACAGAGTGACCTCAGTCCTTTACTTTATGGACTTTCATTCCCTTTATTGTGTTTTATAAGCCTAAAGAACTGCTTGAAAGAATGGAAAAAAATTGACTACAGATTTTTCCTCTGCTAAGTCTGATGTAGGTGCTGTAACAAGTCTTAAACCATCAGAAATGTTTTTGTTGAGCCAGAGGCAGGGTAGTTTTCAGCTCAACAGACTCCAGGCAAAAGGGTGGTGCCACAGTAAAACACTTCAAGAGTAAAACACAATTACTTTGGTTTGGGTTTTTTCTCTACCCCTAAGTCAATCTGTGTCTAACAAAGCAGCCATTCACATTCCTATTTCAAATTTATTCCCTTGTTTTTCTGTATTTTTACACACTGAGTTTTATGTTAGCATAGCTCCCCTATAATGTAACAGAAGACATGATGTACAAAGAGCAAAGAAACACTTTTATTAAAATGTTTGTCCACTCTTGATTTTTTAAAACTGTTAGATAATTAGGTATTAGATCATTTACATATTAAAGATCTATTAAAGACCTGCCTCAATGTATTTTATGGGAAGAATTACAAGGAAAAATCACATGCTCCCCACTAGAAGCATTTGTGATCACACACACACACATAAAAATATCTTTTACCAATATATCAAAAATTTTAAAAAGTTCTTATTCTGATACCCATCATGTTTGAAGAAACTTATCCTCAAAGAATGCGTAGAAGTTTACAGATTTACCCCATTCCATGTACTGCAAAAGCAGTCCTTCTCTAAGCCCACCTTACATAAAAAATTTACCAAGAAAATGATGCAATTACTAACATGACAGAGCAAACAACATAAGATTTGTAAGAAAATCTAATACTTCCCTAAATAATTTGTACCATAGAGGAAACTATCACAATCTCCTTAGTATTTCTGTTAAAATACATATTTTGTTGTTGCCATTTACATAAAATAATTCAGTGCCAGTAAAGAACATTGCAGACAATGGAGACCTGACATTTTTCACATAAATATATTCCTGGAATCACCTGACATTCATCACCTTGGCATGAGATAAACAATGATGAACCAGGGTGCCAGCTTCACCTTCCACAAACCAACAAAATAACTCTGCTTTTAATTTGACAGGACAGTCTAAAGTTAATTTTGCCCGTATTTATGAATTACTAACAGTCATGGGAACTTAGGAGTTAAGGAGCAGAAGGTTTGTTAAGGCTGCATCTTTTGAGGAAATTTTACCTTGAGACCAGAAATTGAGCTGTTAAGTCCATCAGCAATTTACTCTGAGATCACTTTATATCAGAAAATAAGGTTGTATCAAACATGCCAGGCCTCTCTAGAAGTGACTGAATGGGGATTTTTCAGTATCTTTCTTCCAGTCTTTACTAAGGAACATCTGTAAGCTATCTGGGATTCCTTTGCATAAGTGAGCAAACAGGATGGAACAGCTCAGTAGTGCCAGGAAGTTTCATTAGCAGTTTTCAAGTATTAACATCAAACATTAGATCAACACAGAATAACAACTTCGATTCAACATTAGGGCATAGGTGTAAGTACTTCCTAGTGGACTTTGTATATACCTTATCAGTATTCCTTACTCTCCATATTCTGAATATATTTTCAATTGAGAGTTAAACAAGGATGCAAATTTCATAAGGACTCCCAAGGTAGTAACCCCGAACAAAAATCACGTATCTGTTTATGGGAAAATATTTTGAGTATGAATTTGACCTGCAATTTATGTTTCACACATGATTTCCCTGGAAACTGCCATAACAAAGTGCTAATTGTAACTGCTGACACAGCTACTCATGTTTCCTACTGCTATGGCTCTTATCACCCCAATATCTCCTTTTGCAAGGCCACCAGGTAAGTCTGGAAGGGGCAGAGGGTCTCTTGGTCTCTTCAGTAGAAGCTCCTTAGAGTCAGAGTTAGTCACATAACTTCGACAGAATAAAGCTTGCTCTACATCCATAAGAAAGTGGAAGCCAGACAAACCACTCTGCTTAAGAATGTAATGCCTCAATCCTTCCCAATGATACCACTTTTGATAAAAAAGTAAAATTTTGCCCTCAGAGACATATATAACAATATCCTTAGGCAATATAAAGCTAGCACATAAACAAGAATCTTCACAGATATATAATATACAGAGACTTTTTTTATATATAAAAACATTTTAAGCAATATACAAACCTGCAGTGCTTCATGTGTAGCAGTGTTTATTCTAATTGCAATATTGCAAGTGCAGAAGAACTTGGGGATTGGAACTAGGCGATCTTGAAGGTCCCTTCCAACCCAGGATATTCATGATTCATACTCAGAAGGGGGTGGTTTATTGGTCCTGGTTTGTTTGAGTTTGGGGTTTTTTTGGGCTCTCCACCCCACAAATGCCAAACGCTGTTATTTCTCTGCAGACAACTAGGGCCATTACCAGTGCACAGGTTGGCACAACCAGCCTATGCTTATGTGCAGAAAGAATAAATCAACAAATAAAGTCTACTTAATTTACATGAGGAACTATTATTTTTTGCACACACAATAGCAACAAGGAAGTTGGATAGCCTACAACAGTGAAGAGGGACTATTTGTGTCAGCCACTGCTTGGCTATGGGGGACTGCTCAGAACACAACCAACCAACTCTGATAAGGAAAACAGACAAGAGACCTTAGGAATCACTGATCCATACTTGAATGTTCCAGTTGTACTTATTTAACTTCTCAACCTACGTGGATGCTAATATCCCTAAACAAAATAATTCAACATAATTAGATCAGATATCAAAAACTATAAACAAACATTTTTGGCTTAAGTTAATTTTAAAGAAATATTTAAACAGTTTCAGGAATTTAATTAAAGCAGTTTTTTTAAACACACTAGAAAAAGCAATGGTCCTATGCTATTTCTGAGTATTTTCTTGTTCTCCATCTATGATACAAACTCCTAACAATCCAGATTTAACCTAAGCCTTCCTAATGTCTGGGTTCATCTTGTAAAGCCTTGGGATTCCTAGGAGACAAAGTACCAGAAACAAGGTATTGAGTAAGCTGCCTTTGAACTACCAATATTTTCAGCTCTCCTTCCAATCTTTAACGACAGGTTATACAGGATGACAGAGAGCAATGGCCTTGTAGAACAGCTCAGTAAGGAGAGGTTCAGAAGCAGAGCTGTTCATCTGTGGGCATGGAGAGCTGTTCTAACTGAAGATGTCTGCTTTATTTCCATACCTGTCTCAGAGCTCTTGGACAGTCAACTGATATATACAAAGCAAAGTAATTTTTACTGCTCAGGTAGCTGGTATAGCTCAAGTTCACCAACTCCAGCTAATAATATACCTCTCCCTCCCAGCCCTCACCTGCAGGGATAAACTGGAAAACAGCCCTACTTGTGAGTATGCAGCTATGAAACAGTAAATATTTTTCCAAAATATAATCACTTTCGCCAGATCTTTCATCAGGTTTTGTTGCACTATTATTACAAGACTGTGCCACTAATTCCTATGTGGGATCCAGTGTATTACTCAAAGATAAAGTGAAATCACTTATCTAATAAGAGGTTCTACAAATAGACTCAACTTGGATTTCAGGTTCCAATTCAGAGTCCTACCTGTCTCTTAAAAGCAAACACTATGCTACAACTCTAACAAATCAGCTTGTAACAGCTACTAGCCATGCTTGCCTTTTGTATGCATTCACAGAGCAATATGTATTTTTCCTCAGAAATGCAAATTGAATCCCTGTGCAGTTGAATAAGTGATAGTTGGGCTAATGGTGTCCACATCACTGCTATAGATAAGTGTCCTTATAGAAAAATAAATCAAACTAAAGGAAGAACAACACAATCCAAATTTACTGTGGGTCAGTAACAAACCTCTAATTAGGCAACTTCAGGTCTCAATGCTGAGAAAAAAGTAACCTTGTTAAAACACCCTGCAAGCTTCTCACTGTCATTCAAGTCAAAGTAAGAAAAAATATTCTTACTGAAGAGGTTTGCGTCTTCCTATTACAAACATATCAAAATCAGAAACCAAGAAGAAAAGCACTACAGCACAAATCAGCACTGGAGAAGTAAAGAAAAAAAAAAACTCAAACAGTGATGCAACTCTATTTCAAACCTCAGATCCTCAGGACAGTAAGCAAAGGTTAACAAAAGAGCACCAAGGCTACCAACAGGTACACGTCCCTGTCAGGAAAGACAAAAGTGGGAAAGGAACATGTAGTATCACCATAACTAAAGCTACTTGAAGCATATTTTGAGAAGACAAAATAAAGCTGCTCCCTCTCTGCATCCTGTTACCTGCCATCTGCCCATGAGGCCACAAAGCAAATACACATCTTTGGCAAGGGGTGAGGCTGGTAGCAGCTGTGTCACCACAACAGCTCCAACAGGGAGCAGGGGAAAGAGAAATGGGGCAACCCTGTATTCTCTTCACATGGAAATATTGCACCAAGCAGTGATTCCGAGCTGGAAACCTCGTTATGTAAGCACCATCATTTAGGACATTAGAGCAAGTCAGTTACAGCCCATTCTCCTCAATCCAAACATATTCCCTGACCATTTTCTTAGAATATGACAATGTCATCTTAGCATGTGGTTTCTGAGCAATAGTCACAAGAAATTCAAGATCAGCTCACTGCATCTCAATCACACCACCAGTAAAGACTCACAACAGAGTGCGCAATACCTGGCTTACTCTCATTAAATGTCCTTCCTACAATAACTGTAATATGCTAAGTAGCATTTCACAATAGTTTAACTTAAAAATTTTGCAACAAGCATGTTTATCTGATGTCTTTTGTGAAATATAAATGGAAACCACAAAACCAAGAGCATGCACTGTTTGATGTAAAAACTGTGAACTGTTGACTTAAAAAAATATGTTGCTCAAGAGATATTTTGACACTGCATTATGCCATTAACACTGAAAACCAATGTATTTCAAATACAAAGTAAATAATCCCTTTCCTCATGAGAAGAAGCCAAGAGGGACTTGGGGGTGCTACGGAATGAAATACTGAACTTCAGCCACCAATGTGCATTCACAACCCAGGAAGCTGACTGCATTCTGGGCTTCATCCAAAGCAGCATGGCCAGCAGGGTGAGGGAGGGGATTCTGCCCCTCTGCTCTGGTGAGACCCCACCTGGAACCCTGCATCCAGCTCTGGGGTCCCAACACAGGAAGGACAGGACCTGCTGGAGTGAGTTCAGATAAAGTGACAAAGATGATCAGAGGTCTGGAGCACCTCTCCTGTGAGGAAAGGCTGAGAGAGTTGGGGTTGTTCAGCCTGGAGAGAAGGCGGCTCCAAGGATGACTTTCAGTACATAACAAGGGCTTACAGGAAAGATGGGGAAAGACTCTGTAATAGGACCTGTTGCGATAGGACACAGAGTAATGGTTCTAAACTGGAGGATGTCTAGAGTGGCGGTGGGTAATCCATCCCTGGAAACATTCAAGGCCAGGCTGGACAGGACTGTGATGTAGTTTAAGATATTCCTGTTCATTGCAGGAGGTAGGACAAAGTGATCTTTAAAGGTCCCTTCCAACCCAGACCATTCTGTGATTCTATGACAGTGAATCCTACAAAGTTACCATGTCCTGAAGCTCCAGGTTTACCATACATTGAATTTATATTCGTTCAGGACGAAATTAGAAGCAACTCTGCTGAGCCATAGAGGGAAGGTCAAAACAAAACCAGTCCAAAAACACATTTGACCTGTTTCCTATAACGCTTGAGTATATATGTGTTACATCCATACATACACAGTCAAATTCACAGGTTAAAAATGCAATTGCAAGCTATAGGACCAAAAGAGGCTACATAAATTTCATACGTATGAAAATAAATGAACCATAGCATCCACTTCTCATATAAAAGTTCATCCATTTCAAAAATCCTTCCATTTTTGGTCTTTCCCTTTGAACAGCTTAAATGTCTTGGCTGGTTCAGCCCAGCACAGTTCATATAACTAACCTATGTCAAATGTGTCCAATACTGGCTAAACAAGAGAGCTCCTACTAATAGCAAGAAAAACAATATGAAAAGAACAAATATCTGGAAGAATAATTTCAAGGTCAGATATATATTAAACAGGCAGTATCTAAGAGCGATCTGAAATAAAAATTCCATTTCCTGCAGCTTTCTTTTTATAAGAAGTTTTACAATCTGGATTCAGGATTATAATTAAACATAGTATTCTTTTCTGAAAGGATGTGAAAGAAAAGTCTTCATTGTATTTAGGATACATCCATTGTTACATATTTTCCATCTCTAAATAACATTTTTCACTCATCTTCATTTTTTTGGAGTTGCAGGTATCAAATTGACAGCTCCACAAAGTAAATGTTCCTATTTAATGACTGGTATAAGGAAAAGCATACAAACTAGACATCTATTATGGAAATAGACTACATTAAAAAAGCACAGGGAGAGACAAAATAAGAACTGGATGCATATGAAGCATTTAGGAAAAAAAAACATGCTAAATTGGATTGAGATAATCACAGATTGCTTCTACAATGAGTTTTGCTATATTTTAGACAATTTTATTTAACATTGTACTTTTGTGAAAAAGAAGGCTCTGCCTCTTCACTATTGAGTTTCCCTTGAGGTTATGCTAATAAAATATAATAGACCCAAGCAAAACAATAGGTTTTTTACTACTTGGAGTAAACACATATAAAATTTCTTGGTGAGTATTTGTGTTATGTTGGTGGCTGGAGGCACTTACAAGCATCAGTTTCCATTGTGCTTGGAGCTGTAAAACCAATACATGAAAAAAGTTGACTATCCTGCTATAAGTAGTTATCAGACATTATCTCTTTGGAAATTTTCAAATTCAAACACATACTTGGAATGAAACAATTCTGTTTCTTGGTGTTGGCCTGTGTTCCTGCCCTTTTTTTCTTTCATTAAAAAAAGAAAATTCTAAAATTTCTAAAAAGAAAATTTTGCAAGTAAAGAAAACAATCTGGATAAAAAGCTAAATTCAAAAAGAACAGTTGTCAATGCTTATGTCCCTCCCAAGAGTGGTGCACCAAGGGTCAAGTCAGCAGCTGAGGTGTACAATGCCAAACGTGAACTGCTGTACTGCCCTGGTAGTATCCCAATTTGCTTGACTAAATATGCCACAATACAACTTCAGTATACCATCGATCTTTGCAGATGCATGTCAAACAGACACAGAAATTACAATGGGACTCAGTGTAAAAAACAAGAGCTTTGTTGAATACAGACAAAAGAGAAAAATTACCAACATTATTTTTGCTCTTTGTGGGTTAGCATCTAACAACCATGAGAAAAATGCTTTCAGAAGTATGAGAGAAAATGCTTTTGACAATCAAGCTCACCTGAACAAGCAAGCATTCTCTGTTTTAGGACAAACACCCATAAAGTATTAGTAGATAATCTTCTGAATCAAAAACAAATAAAATCATACTTGTCAGGAAGGACAAGTTTAGATCATGTTGATTTTTGCATGAGTCCTGCTACAGCAAGTTTCTGCATGTTTTCCTATCCTCCCTCCCTAGGAAAAGTCAGGCCTGCTAGGACAACAGCCAACATGAAGCTAATTAGATAAATAGTCAAAGCTACCAACCACCTGCTTCCAGCACTCAAAGCATTAACCTTTTCTGCTCAATTCATCTGTCTGAAACGGTAGAACAAAACACCTGTTAAGATAGGGGGACACTTAATATGTGAAACACTGATTCTGTAAAGCTCATATAACTCATCCAAAAACCAGCTAAAATAATTCGTATTACTGAATCACCCTTCCATCATTCTATTGTATTTCATACATTCTGGTCTACTAGTTAAAAGCTCGAAAGAGCAAGGGGAAAAAGGAAAACAAACAAAACCAATAAAACATTCTGTTCTTTTTTACCACTTAGGACTGTACTTTCTGTAACGCAGGCAAACCAAGCATAGCTCTGCCCTCATCCTGTCTCACATAATTTCAATGGACATCAAGTAATTTCAATGTCCTCTCCCAGTAATGCTATTGCTTATTCGAGGCAAATCTAAAATCTCTTCGTATCTCCTGCATTTTTTATTGCTGGAGCAAGTAATTTGGTTACCTCTCAATAAGAGAAAGAAACAAGAAGTTCCAAAACAGATGGGAGGTGAATGTCACACGGCTGAAGCAGCAAGGATTCCTACTGCACATCCCCAGATTAATTGCAACACAAAGTTCAGCTTCAGTAGTCCACTACTGGGCACAGTCTGCTTGTAAAAGTCATAAATATTGTTACAAGGACAAGAAAATACACACAGCCTACTGTTTGAAGTAATAAAAAAAAACACTACAATGTCTCAGACTGCTGCTGTTTCCAGCAGTTGTCTGCTATCTCACCACTGTTTCAATCACAAGCTCCTCAGGAACTGTCACCAGCTTTCCTTTGGCAAACTCCATAGGGGCATTTTCCACCTGAAGGCATGCTGAGTTACAAACTGTCAATATTCTGATTCTATTCACATTCCTTAAATTCATGTACACTGCAATGGATTTTATTCTTTTGCAGACCACAACCCAAACTAGACTCTTAAAGTCTTTATTTAGCAGTCTATTTTTTGAACAGTGAACAGAAAGCTCTCCAATCCAGTAAGGACAAACTAGAGGTTAAGGTGCTAATCTGAAGTGTGAGTTAAAGCAAGAAAGGAATTTAATAATGAGAAATCATTGTTCCCATCCTGTTAAAAGAGACAGGACATTTAAAATAGATTTCAACATTTTTTTTATGCACATGCCCATAAACAGGAAACCAAGTACAGTTTTGCTAAAATGTCTCAAATCCCTTAAAAAGCCTTTTCTTTAAAGCCCTTGATTAAATAACAAAACAAACCTGAAACTTCTGGCCCAAAACAGTGCCTCCATCTTCCTGACAGTTTCTGCTGCACCTGTCTGTCCCTGGTCTGGGCAAAAGGAGGCCACCAGCACTAAAAGCCCAAGAGAACACCCCATCCCCAAGGCAAGCATATGGCAGAACAGCATAAGAAACACCAGGAAAGCCCAATACTTACTTTGCTAATTTTATTAACTTTGTCTGGAGAGGTTTCCTAAAATTATGCATTTTAATCAAGTCTGAGAGAAGGGGGAAGAACTGTTTTGGTTTTTAACTAAAGATAACATCAGCAATGCGGTCTGAAGATAATTAGATACCCTTTTCAGTGTTGCTTATTACTTTAAAACAGGTTTCAGATGGTTATACATGCCTGCAAGTTCTGTCTCTAAAATGCTGAAAAAAGACCAAGTGACAGAACCCAAGGCAATGGCATGAAGCCATGTCAGGAGAGGTTTAGGATGGATATTAGTAAAATGTTCTTCACCCAGAGGGTGGCTGGGCACTGGAACAGGCTCCTCATGGAAGTGATCGCAGCACCAAGCCTGACAGAGCTCACGAAGCATTTGGACAACGCCCCCAGCACATGGTGTGACTCTTAGTGTGTACAGGGCCAGGATTCAATGATCCTTATGGGTCCATTCAAGCTCTGGATATTCTACAATTCTATGACACCCGTGTCCCCATTTTGGTTGACAAGGAGAAAGGTGAAAGCATTACTCCATGAACTACCAGGGGACCTACACTTTTTAAATCAGAAGTCTTCCTTGTTTACCCGTATCACTGAAGTGTAATGGTTCATTATGTTTGTTTGCAAAGGAGAGTGTGTATCTTGTATGTTTAGCAATGAACTTAACTGATTTTCAATGTCTGTAAACACTGCCTGTGAAGCACTAGTGCTCCTGCAGCCTACATAGCTGGGAACCTGTAAACCTACAGCCTCATCAAAAAGTTCAAATACAGATATATGAAGTAATGAAATAGTTGGCCTCTCATGTCCTGGCCATATTTTCTTCTCTAAAATTCAGATCAAACGTACATTTGTCCCTAATGATCTAGCTCAAGACATACAGAGTATCTAAAAGCTAATTAGCCCACTAAAGTGTCTGAGGATTAATCAGCACTGCACTAACACTTCAAAGCATCAATATCATGTAGAACTTAAAGCAGTCCCAAATGCATTCGTATCAGAATAGGAAAGATTTCTAGAATCACATTTAGAAGTTGATTTTAACAGGTTCTGTTCTTGTACTTTTTTAAAACCTTTTAAAATATTAAACTAAAGTGCACACAAGTTTATAACCCCAGCTTTTGCAAATCTCCGCAAAATGTGGCCATGCAACACATGCAATGACAAGCAGTCCATAATCTTTTTATCTTCTAAATACTATGCAATGGAAAACACTCGGTTCTATACGGTGTGCTTTTTCTCTGCATTTCATAGCATCATGTCAACCAGCTTTTAACATTCTCTTACAGCAGATATGACTGCAAGAAAAAGAAGACACTCAAATGCAGCTGAAATTCTTCCACTAACAAAAATAATTTAAACCACAGGATTCTTCACCAACAGCTATGTCTTCCAATGGCTTAAGACACTAAAAACATGGCTGACAATATTCAGTAAGTGTAAAAAGAAGAAAATCTACCTTACTAGATTGGTAAGGTTTTAAATAAAGACTTCAGTTTAGTAACATTGTTACTCTAAGGCTATAAAATCCTTCTGCAGCGTTTGGAAGCTATAGAGCATTTGGAGTCAGCTATGCTCCTTGGTAAAGACTGACCAAAGATATAACTGTGAAACTGATACTGCTTAAGCCGAGAAATGTTAACTAGTAGAATGAACATAAAAAAACAACAATGTTGTTTTGTAATATGGATGGGCACAGTTGTACAAAAAACACTTTCAAATGCTAAAGAAGGAAGCCCTTCTGGAAATTTTTACCAGGAAAACCCAAGAGTTTTAAAAAAAAAATCTCTTGTACATAAGAGAAATACTCAATGTTTTCAACTATTTAATTTGTACACATTACATCAAAGATTAGAGCACTTCCTAAAGAAAATATTATTTCTTTACAAAACAGAACAAGCTCTAAAACTAATTTTAAAACTAGTTTTGGTTAATGGTGTGTGATTGCTGAGATCTTAATAGATGTCCTACATCTGTAAACATGTAAATGTTGTGCCTATATCTATTCCAGTCAAGGTTTTAATAAAGCAACTTGAGCAGTCACCTAAGCTCCTCAGGTTGTTCTTAGAAAAGAATTGTGATTCTAAATTCTTGCTAATTGATTTACAGCCTCCACCCAAAACCAAGTAACTCCTATTGCCTGGGGAAAGAGTTCCTCCTACAGTAAATATGACATAAATCTTGAATAGAAGCACTTTGTCAGTCTGTGTGTGAGCCTTTCATCCTGGCAAAAGGCAAGGTTTTCACCAACATGATCTAGACTAGTTTAGAGAGTCTGAGCAAGGGGTATTATTGGCAATAGTCTAGGGGGGAAAAAAATCAAGGGTCAAACTTTCTGCCACCCAATGAAGTTTGTTTTGCAGGTATTTTTACTTCAGAGAATTCAGGCCTTGTTCAGATTTCTTCAATACAAGTGGAAAAACAGCAGTACCCCTACCTACAATTCTCAGTACTGCTCTGTTACCTTAAGTATTCTGACGCAAACACCGAAAGTCATGGCAATACACAATTTCTGCAAAATGCAACGAACAGCCAAGCTATGACACTGAGCTCAGAAACTTTCACGTAGTGGAAGTGATCTTCTTATGCTAACAGGATGTACAAAATAAAGAGCTTTGAAATACTTACGTTTCCTCTCCTGGAAGTACATCACAGCTTAGACTGTATTGCATGAACAGTATAAACAACTCTAAATCACAGTCTATTTCTACACTGGAAATATATTAAGAACAGCAAAAGGATTAATACTGTGTTAAAGAAAGTGATAACCCTGCATAGTGTGCAATTTTTCATTCTGCTCTATTTGCAAAATGCATCATATAAATTACATTCATAAATGTTGGGAAAAAACAACAACAAAAAACCTTATTTCAGGGTTATTTTAATTTGCAAAGATTTCAAGAGCAAACAGTTATTCTTATCTCTGAACAAGCTTTTGTATTTCTTAAAGAATAACCTCCTTCTGTACTTAACATCAACACAATTGCATTTGGTGAACAGAAATCCTGTAGCATCCAAAGGCAGTCATGCCTTTTTACTCTTTGATTTAATCCACTGAGAGCTTTATACAACTTGCAAGGTCTACAGTCACAGTTCTCTTAAACTAACATTTCCACAAATTCTACAGTTTTTGATGCTCCTTCTAGCATGAAAGTGAGATCCCACACATAGTGTTTATTCATGAATTGGTGAAAACTGAAGCCAGGACAGAACTGGAAGCCACATGGTGCTACTTCAGTGCTAAAAGCCCTCGCATCTCTGTCACAACTCATAGCTATCAGAAAGAAAAGGGTTGAGCACACATTGTAGTGTGCCTTAAAGTGAATGCAGCAACAAATACATCTGAAAATGTGTGTTAATGCTACATGTTAATCATATATAACAAGAAAGATGATTATTTATAGTGGTTATTCTGTACCACAAGACAAGCCATGAACACCTCAACGGCATAACCACATCTTTCCTCCCAAACAACATCATTCTGGCTGTTTTTATAAGAGAGACACCAAATTCCTGTTCATAATACTTCAACCAGCAGGAGAACTCCTTAAGGAAAAGCCAAAGTCCCCAGATACATGAGTAACTTATACCAGAAGTCAGGAAAGGATCAAGCAAGGAAAAAGCCTACTAGCTGAAAACACTCAAGAGTCTGAATTTTCAGAGGTCATCAGGAAAACTGGGTTACATATCCGAGATGTAACAGTCAAGAAAAGAGTATCAGAGCACACAGAAATTAATGGAGCATGAAACTGTAGAGCAAATTAACTTTATCTTAAAGGAAGCAAGCTCCTCTAGCACACACTCTTAGGCTTAATTCTCTTCATTAAACAGTCTTACCAGATTTACTATGGTTTACACAAGTTAAGGTTAGTAACTTACTTCTTGAATGTTTATTCTTGCAATTACTAACAGCTAAATTTTAAGAAAGCTACTTTTGACTAAAAGAAATTATAGCACAAAATGTTACCTGAAAAACCTTCTGCAAATGAGAAAAAACAAAAACAAAAAAAACCTGCAAACACAATAAGCAGAGGCATATAAATGAACCACCGAAAAGCTACTCAACACTCCCCAAAACAAATAAATAGTGACATCTCTCTAGAAGAACTTTAATTATATTTTCCTTATTTTTTATTATTTATAGTGTTTATAAAACACATACATACACATACAGTTAACTCATCCAAGCTGGTTACACTGAAAGATGATCAGGTCCAAAACAAAGATATTATACTGAAACATTATCAGCAAAAAAATGATGTGACTGAATTTTAAATAAATAGATTTAAGTATTATTTCATTTTAAATTCTAAGGCAAAATAAAGTGAGCTTCAAAAAACTGAGCTTTCCACAAGCTGCTAATTTCCTAGAATGCCCAGCAACTACTCTACTAAAGCACAAGAGGCAGATCCATCACTAATCAAAACACAAGCTTTCATAATCATTTTTTTAAACTCCACTCACTTAATTATAGTGAGATTTACTGCTATTGCCTAACTCTATATTTTAAGATTAACCAACAGAGAATAAAATCTGCTTAGGAAACACTCTGAATTCCCATCCATAAGCTAATGTCTTTAAACAACTCTTTGCCTCCCATACCATTATTCTGGTTCAGCAAGTTCAAATTTATTGATACTGAAGAACAGGAGACTATTCCTAAGAGCTACAGGAAAAAAAAAATACAAGCATAAAGATTATACTGACAGTCACCTTGTATCAGATGTATACACATCTGCAAAGGTATCAAGTGTCTGGCAGTGGTTTTGTTCCTTTTCTAGAAGAAAATCAGACCACAAAAGGTTGAACATACAGGACTTGTTGGGTTCTGGCACATCCTTTGGGCCATGTTATTAGTGAAGGATCAGCTTTTCACAGTAATTCCTTAACCACCAGTGTGAACACACTACCAGTGGTTTGGATCAATGCATTTTAAAGTCATATATGCAAGCAAGGTAGGAACTGTTGCAGTGGGCAGAGGATAAATAAATACTTTTCTCACATAACATGCATAATATTATGTAACACTTTCAGGCTGATTTTTTTTTTAAAGAAGAATTTTACAGGGCTGAGTATAAATTTTTCTACTCCAAGCATGTTTGCTTTGACAACACACACACACACTACGTGTTTATTTTGTTACTCAGCTGAGGAAAACAAAGATCTCCATAGTTACCAACAAGCTGCTGCGACAGGATATAATGGCAGCTCATTTTGTATCATCCAAACTTCATGCATTGGGCTTTTGCTGTAATAAATTAAGAACTATTTGGGAGAACTTGAATTCTTTAGAGAGAGAATGTGTTTCCCCTGTGTTTAATGCAACTTATGAAAAATTAGGAATGACTAGAGAAGATGTCATTCTCCATGGCTCAGAACCGCCAGGATCTGAGATTAGGGAATGAATGATGCATGCTACAAGAAAAGAACAAGTATAGGGAAATGTAAGGATAAAAAATAATAAATCCAAGCTATAAGTAACATCAGGTTCATGAACAGAGCAGCAAAAGAAATAAGTTCTTCAAAGAAATATTTTTGGTCATTTGCTTTCAGTTAGGCCCTCTTTCTTAACCAACTCTATTCTCCTGGCTAGGACACACACCATACCACATAATTTCTGGCACAGGATTAATAAAAAAGAAGGATGGCCACAACTGAACTGGAAACTATCTTGTCATCAGTTCTGTTGGCCAACACACACTAACTGCTGGAAGTTTTCTGGGAATAGTTTTTTTTGTTTTTTGTGGGTTTTTTTGGTTTTTTTTGTTTGCTTTGTTTTGTTTTGTTTTTTTTGGCAACAGAGAAGAAAAGGCATAAGCCATTCTGGTCATCAAGTGCAACACCAGCAGCCAGGAAGTGAAGCACTCTCAGGGGTGGAGGAAATTTCTGCTGTGCCACCTACAGCAGGCAAGTGGTTTCTGTTCCAGGTTACAGCCCTGAGAGCCTGTAACTCCTGCATTGCAAGCAGATAGCTTATATCCAGCTTCTCTCTCCTCTTTCCCTTCCTGAGAACTATGTGTTTATAGTCAAAATGGATTTCAACAGCCAGTCCATCCCCAGTGCACCACACTAAACAAATGACTGCACGCATAGCCAAACTTGTTTACTAAAGATAAAATCTACAAGACACATACCACAGTATTTCTTTATACTGGGCAGTGACAGCTGTATGTGTATAGGTTCTCTAGTTACTCTCATCACAACTACACTTCTGCAAAAATTGGAGGCAAAAGTCACTACCATGTCATTTTGTTTGACATCAATGAAATGGTACTGAATAATAAAACACATTCAGCATGAGACTTCTCTTATAAGCTAATCAGCTCATCTTTCAAGAAAATGCATAGTAAAATAGCTGGTTTTAAGTATATACCAGATACTCTTTTCAAAGAATCATAGAATTGGTAGGGTTGGAAGGGACTTCTGGACATCATCTTGTCCAACCCCTCTGCCAAGGCAGAGTAACCCAGAGCAGGTGACACAGGGACATGTCCAGATGGGTTTGGAATGTCTCCAAAGAGGGAGACTCCACTGGGCAGCCTGTTCAGTGCTCTGAAACCCTCAACATAAAGAAGTTCTTCCTCATGTTAAGGTATCTCTTGTCATTTAATTTATGGCCATTGCTGCACACCACTGAAAAGAAGGTCCCAGTTAGGCATTATTTAAGTAGATGAAAAACAAAACAACCTAACAATTCACATATTAAAAAACCTCACCCCAAATCAAAAAGCAGTCAACTCTTCAGAAGACTATTACAACATTGTCTTGAAAAGTTATATAAAAGTTCCTATCTAAATGGGTCAGCAGTTCTCCTAAGTGTAGTGATAATTATTTGTAAGTAATTGCTATTTAAAAAAATAATCCACTCTACCTAACAAATCCATTCTAGAGAACTCACCATTGTAACACTCAAACTCAGCACATTTCTTGTTCTAAAACACAGAATTATTTCTAGATTGAAAACACAAAGCTTTAAGACATGCAATATTCATTGATAGTTAAGTATCTTTGTAAGGAAACAACTTACTTGATTGAGTTTCTGAAGTGGTCCTCAGCAGGATTTTTTACTGTACAACTGTTCAGCAACCATAAATCTGCTTCAGCAGAGTTGTCTACAAAACAAAAAGAAACAAACCTGTGTTAAGAATTATTTAACCTGTCAAGTCCTAACTTATATTATATTAAAAAAAACCTGAGCCACTAATAATAAGGTGGCTATTTGCAAGATTACTTTATATTCAATTACATTCTTGGAAGGAGTTTTTTGTTGTTGTTTTGTGTTTTAGAAAAAAAAGAGACACATGAGCATTTCCACTGTCATTTTTTTTAAATTTTTAACCAATGGGGAATAAATTGTTATCTCATTTACCAGCCGAGTGGCCATTAGGTTGCACATCATGGAAAACAAAAAGAATGGTCACAACTCCCAGAAATGCATATTCCCAGAAAGATGTTGCCTAGACAAAGGCAAAATTAAGTGGCCAATAAAAGCAGGTTTCACTACGAAAACAAAATCCCTCCTTCAGCTTCACTGTGAATTAATACCACAAAAGAAACAAATCACAATCTATAAAATATGAACCTCTACTAAGGAGAAAAATGTCAATGTAGCTGGTTTGGAAAGAAACATACATATTTTATTTCTAGTTTTCATTATATCTTAGTTACGGTACAATTATAGCTCAGCGATTTTCAGACAAGAGATATTCATGCAACTAATATCTGCCTCCATTTAGATAAGGATACTATTTTTTTCAGGATACAAACCTTTCTGTATGTTCAGAGACTATTTATATCTAAATTCATTAACAGAACTGAATCCCAGAATTATCTGCAGAAGCACATATATAAACTCTAATCCCATAAAACATGGCCTATACTACGGAATTACTAGCACAGTCACTATTCTTGTGAAGTTAGAGCTTCTTTTTTCTCACAGAAGAATAAAAATCACCTATCTCAAATAGTTTAGTGCTTTAGCATTCATCAGAATAGCTTATATCAGTTTGGATAAGAAAATTCATGTCACTCACTACTATTCAGTATATTAAGCATAGAAGTATTGACTGATATATCTCTAAATAACACAAGGCAGTGAGCAATGAATAAAGGTAAAACATAATTTTTAGGATGCCTTACTCGAATTGGCATCCTGCTAAAGCAGGAGAAAGCCTGCCAAGACTTAGGCATATTGATATATTCATCATGAATATATCTATACAGGCATAGATATCCTGTTCCTCCATGTACACATACTTATGACGAAATGCTAAAATTGAAAAAGCTTTCTGTCTCATTGACATTTTCTTCAAAGAAATCATCATTTACAATTAACTACTGGTCACTCAACCTACGAAGCAGATAAATTGAAAATAATACATAATATGAAACTGAAGTTAAATAAGAGGAAACATTCAAGGGGGATTCTAATCATTGTTAACCAAGATTACCCTATTAATTTGGCTAAAACACAACTACCTTTCGCAACAGGGAAAGACTGCAAAGCAGTCATCAAAACAATATTGAGATCTTTAGCTACTTTAAACAAAACAAATATCTGACCCTGGCAGGTTGAGAAAGAGCACTCAGTTTTTTAGCCTACATAGAAGTAAAAATAAAAATGGAACAAGACAAAGAACCTCTCCTCCAACCCAGGCTGCATGAAAACTACATTTTTAGACTAATGAATAGACTCATTTAGAAAGATATTAGAAAGATAATCAGAGGTAAAAAAAATATTAGGATTTATGTACAGAAAAGCAAAGAAACAGTCTCAGTGTCAGAAAGAGCAATCTCTTGGCCTAGTCAGATGTACCAAGTATGAAAACAAATGCATTTTTAAAGTAGTTTTCCAGTCACATTGCCAAAACCTTGTATTTCTTATTCTTTTCAGCAGCATAAAATGTTTATAAATTCAGCCCCACACCCATAACACACCCACCTGAGAATTAGGGGTGGGACACTCACACACACACAAAATAGCAGGAGGCCAACATTTAAGTGAGACATTTCATTTAACAGACAACAGCTGCAGTAGCACTCATTCACCACTGTAAAGCACAACCATTTTCAAGAGACTTCTTTATTCAGAGGAGAGATGCCTTGAGACAGAGAACACCAGTTCTGGGCTTGGTTTGAGTTCCTCCCTTTACCCTGGTTTCCAGGTGTGCAGGAAGAGGCAAAACTTCTCCCCTAAAGGCAAATGCAATGCTTGTCCCCAAAGTAAAAATCAAACCCCTCTCTTCAAAACAGCCTTGGAAAAAGTAACACATTTAAGTTTAGAAAGTCTTTACATACTAAGCTAACAGATGCATTTCATACAGCAGTTTGGTTTCCAGGCTATTAATATATTGACTTCTTGACTGAGGGACAACTGCAATACTTTATATATTTTACACATATAAAAAAGTCTCCCAAATACATGTAAATTCCTTCCTTAACAGGTTTCAGCCTCTGCAGAACAGAAAATTAAAAGCAAAGGCTTTTACAGAATAAAAAGGAAAAGGAGTCTCATTCATGTACACATCTAAAAATCATTTAAGGAAAATAAAAGTGTGGCTGAGGTTTGTCCTTCTCTTACAGCAACAGTATTGTTTTACCACATTTAGTTGTTCTATTACTGTATTTATTTTTAAATCTTTTTTTCCTAATTAATTATCATGATTTCTCATACAAACATATGTACATACAAGTTTTGATTATGCATATATATAAACATATAGACTCACACTTATGAGTTATATTCATTTATTAAGTAAGAGTCCATATCGCAACTCTTCAAAATTATAGCTGAATTTTCTTAGTACTTTACTGCCTTATTCATACTTAAAATAATTGCATGTACTGGGGTAAACTCACCACGATTTACTTCATTCTCTCAAGAAAATTTCAGTTAAAAAGAAAAAAATTGCCAACTGGGCCTTTTTGTATCAGGTTGCAGGAAGATCTGAACATTTGCAACATTGTGGGAATGAATAACTTGTCAGCAGCCACATTTTGCTTTGCAAGGCCTTGATGGATTTGTGGAAACAAACATGGACCAAAACAGCAGACTGGGCTTGGCTTCTGCCTTCATAATTACTAAATATTAAGCAACACCAGGGTAGCAATTCTTTATTTGGGGCACAGAGACTAGAGCAACTGGCTACATATATATATATATGTAGCCAGTTGCTCTATATATGTACGTGTAAGTGTTCTGACACAAGCAGTTGCTACTATTCAGCGCTGTCCCCAAATAGAGTGTCAAATAGCTCTGACAAATAAGCTCAGGCTTCTAAATACATGCCTACAGGGACAGGAGCAGACAGCCCTGAGGATTCCCTGTTTATACTCCAGGCAGACAGATGAAGCATTTGGGTCCAGGTGGGAAGCACCCACTAAGGCAGCCCAGGCACCTTTCCTTGGAAGGTCTCCACCCTCCCCAGCTCCATAAGATTTTTCATTTTCAAGAAACATTTCAGTGAAGAACAGAGGCCTGTGTTTGGGAGCTCACACAGATCTGAGTGAGCAGGACAATCTAAACTTTACAGAATGTTTTTCCAGCAAGTCACAGACACTGACAGCAAAACTGAAGGAAGAACTGTAAGTAGAGTGAACATCAATTATGGTAGTGAATATGATATAGATGCATATATCCTGCAACAATCTTCTCTAAGGGGATCTTCTTCAACTTATTTCTACCATATATTCAGCCTAATTATATTTTTTAAATTATGATAATTTGCTGCCAGCTTTTTTTAATGATCTTCTTAAACAGTTTCCTCTATGATAAGACATTTTTAGGAAAAAAAAAAAAAAAAAAGGAAATGTCAAATCTGCCTTGAATTAAATCTTCAAAAACACAACTCAAAACCATGGTCTTTTTGCATCGTGACATCTTTTCCATTAAAAAAAGGCTACACTAGAAGTAAACCACAAAGTCTATCATACTCTCTGAAAAACAACATAGAATACAAAGGAACCTAAAGGTCATGGAAATTTCTGAACACTTAAGTTAATTGGGAAACTCTGGAAAACGTGAATTGGCTGCATTATGCAACACTAAGATGATAAAATGGCAAGAGTCTGAAACATCAGTATACCTACAGAGGAAAATAATATTTACAATTCTTTTCTAACTAGCAGTGTCAAGTTTGTTATCATAACAGAAATCATAAATCAGCAGAATTTCTTAAGACTGTAGTAACACTATCAGCCGAAAATAAACAACTTGGGTTTGCCTGGTCTCCTAACTTTTAGTCTTTTTTCTTTCAATTCTTTTTCCAAAACTTTGTTTTCTTCCAACCCCCCCTAAACCACATCTCCTTGAAAATCAAAACACTCACAAAACAAAAAATTAGAAGAAACACAGCTAGTGAAGCCCTAAAAGAACAGCCTTCCTTTACTTTCTTCAGCACATCACTCCTCTCTCTGCACTGAAACCATTACCAGATTTGCTCAGCACAGTTTGCTCAAAAAATATGACTCATAACTAGTATGACATACTTTTAAATACTGTACATCAATCTGAGAAATTCAGTCTGAAAGCAGATCTTTCTCTGTAATCACTGAAGGCTCCTCCAGGGCCTTTCCCTTCAGCTGTTCTTATCCTGTTCCTAATCACTCTCTCAGTCATCCTTCTCACCTTCTCTGATTTTCTTGCTTCCAACTCTCTTACACAACAAATATACCTCCAGTTTCTCTGTTTCCACGTGCTGTATTCTAGTCTCTGTTCCTTTTTATAGACCTCCCCATTAAACACTTTGTCCTATGCATTCCTCCTTCCAAAACAGCTCTGCTCTCCCCCTTCATACTCTGGTTGCCATTTCATGCTCTGGAGCTAGATCCAGTAACATCCAAGGTATCTGAAATGTGTGCCCACAACTGTACTCCATGGGAATCATCTGCCCCCAAAAGACACAAATATCTAAGCATGAGGACACACTGTAATGCCAGTTACAGAAGTCATGGAGCATCTTGACTGGAACAAAGTTGCCAAACTAATTATTTTCTTTCAACATCCCTGTGTCACAGAAACCCACTGTCACTCAAATTAGGTTACAGAAATTAGGTGCTGGTCAATTTAATGATTTCTTGAACCATTGGGCATTGAGAGACCTCAGCAAGTATTGGGAAAGAATCTCTTCATAAATACTAGTTCAGAAATGTTGTGAATCATCAGTGCAGGAGGAAGGTACATCTTCCTCTGGGGACATTGAATTTGGTTATTTGTTTGCAGACAATAGGCTTTGCTTGGCAGAAGAAAAAAATCTCAACAAGGTTGAGAATAACAAGAATAAAGTTTGGGGTTTTATTTGTGTGCCTTTCCTTGGCACACAAAATACTTAGCTACCATTTGCTAGTTCTCAATATTGTATAAGATACAGATAACTATCAACTTTTATATAACTTGTCCTACAGAAAAGATTCCAAGCAAACAAGCTCCTTCCTTGTGTCTGCATCCCTGACAGCAACTACAAATCACAACCACAAGTTATCATGAGTTTCCAGATGGTACTTGTTTGAAATCTCAGGGACACATTATCAGTTCCCACCTCTGAAGACGTACCAGGCATTTGCCAATGATACAAAACACTCAAAGGCATGCTGAAAATACCAACTTTGCAGATTGCAAATGTCTTTCAAAACAATCCCACTCATGTCTTATCAACAGTATCAGGACGTAAAATATAGAATGATCAGTCTGATTGCAACATGACTTCTGTTTTCCAATTAAATTTCTGAGATGTTCTGGACATAACAAATTACTTCATTCACCATTAATGAAAACACAACTATTTGGTTCACCCTGCATATATGCTATTTAAAGTTCCAAAAAGAAAGCCAAACTGCTTATCAAATCAGGTAATGGAGACAAGGCTTCATGAAAAAAAATAATTTTCCCATCATGTCTCTTGCCCTGATTTACACTACAAATATGCAAATTTGCCATTTTTAGTCTCCATTAACATTTTCATTACTGAGCTAATAGCGCAAGAAAGCTTTCTTGGGTGTTCTGGTTTTTAGGGAATTGAGTATTTTTAGCAAATTTTCTTGAGCAGGCAGTCATCTCAACAGCAGCTACTGCTGGACTATAAACAGATTTTATAAAGCCTTCCAGATCAGGATGCTGTGTTTGCTTTCAAAGTATATTTCTCACTGTCCAGCACCAAAACAGAGGTGCACAGGGACTTGTCCACTGAACACTTGAAGTAGGAACTGAGCACATTTAAACACACAAGTTCTAGTCAGTTAAAACCCAGTAATACACTACTGGATTCAAAGTATAACATGTTAAATCATTGCCTCTCCTCATTTCTGTATAACAGACAAATAATTCAATTTTACGTACTCATGCCTACTTTCAGGACTGAAAGTTTTCTTAAAAAATACTAGTTTACTTCCAGTCACCTTTGAAAACCCATTCCCAAAGAGGAAGCACATATGCCTCTGTTTTCAGCTGTTCAGGGGGTATTGTGCTGTTATTGGGACAAACTACTATGCTATCAGTTGATTTCCATTCAATCTGTTAATGACCTGGAACTTTGCCTTACCACTCCTTCCCAACAACAAACTCCTTCAAATTACATTTAGTTTGCTGAAGTTTAGCAAGGCCAGCAGAACAGCTTATGGCTTCTGCCACCATCACTAAAACTAAAGGGTGACATTGAGATCACTGAGAACATGAAACTGGTACGTGAAAAATTACAATACGTGAACACCTGAACTAACATTAATATATTTATAAATAGTGTAGACAAAATAATCTGTATTTCAGAGCATGCCCATTAACAGAATATTTCAGGCCTGGCATGGGGATACTGAACACCTGACAACAGAGAAGAAAAAGTACATGAAAGAATAAATTTAGCTTCAAAATATTGACAATGATAAACTTTACTTCCCGCTTCTACTCTGCAATCATCAGTGGCACTTACTCTCATTTATACTGGGATTTTAAAGTGAGTAATCCATTATCTAAGTACTTTTCCTCTCTGCTCTAGACACAGCACAGGCTACAGTCTGGGTCTGAGACAAGCCTTGGAGTAAGCCCCCTTTTTCTCCCATTTTCTACACGCTTGTGTCAGACCAGCAGCATGCCCCAGCTACACTGCTTGCAGCAGCTCAGGATCTGCACTGCAGCACCCAGACACACACAGCTGGGTAGGAAAGCTTCAGCCCATCCACGCTTAGCAACACCTAAGCTCCACAAAGTACATAACTGGAGAGTTAAACATACTTTAAAAGTTGACCTTTTAACAATGTAAAAAAATCCAATTAGGCTATAACTTGTATTTTCACTCCTTCTAGAATGTCCAACTGATTTTTCTGCCTCTGCACACAGCATAGACAACATGAATTGACAAATTACTTTGGTATTTTGTTCATTTTACTCTAATTCACTAGATTTTCCATGCATCAAGGCACCTGAGGACAACTTGAAGTTGCAAAACTATTTATGTTTGAAAAGGCCAAACCTAGAAATGTTACTTTTGAAAAGCAGCAGGTATCCTTTTGTCCTTTAACACTCTAAAATTGCAGTACCTGTAACACATTTAAATAATTCCCCCATATGAATGAGAACTTTCCCAAGCCCACAGTCATTGAACAACTCATACTTGTTCCAATAAAGAAAGGGACTGATCATTTCCACATCTTACCTGCTATCTTTGTTGATCAGAGAAAAAAATATATACTTCAGTTCAACTCTGGGTACAGTTTTCTGTGCCATAATGTGCTGCATTTTAGTCTGCATTCCAGAGTTCTACTTGTCTTGTCAAACAGCTCCCAGACAGACATTTTAAAGGAAAGGTAGCTCTCTCACAAGTATATAACCATGGCCACCTTCTAAAGGAAGCTTATTTCAACATGACATGACCTTAATGGGCTACTCTTTTCTCATGGCTCTTTTTGATATAAAATAGCCAAAGCTCACTCTGCACGTGATATTATATACCAGAGATGGAAAATTTAGGCTGAATTTTTAACTCATTCCTTCAAAATAAAGACTTCACTGCTTTGAGAAAAGTGGATCATGCAACTATTTCTTGAACAAAACAAGACCTTAAAACAAGAGAGGATAAATCTCACTACTAGCTAAGAGGCGTGTTTGCAGAAAGCCTACTACCACTGCCAATGGCTGTTCAGCACAGTAACACCTAATGTTAAAGTACCCAAATTACCCTGGGCAGCAGCAGATGCAGGTGCCATAGCATGGTGCTCTATGGTAGGCATTTCACCCTGCTCTTGAGAACAGCCATCATCTAGAGGCATTCCAAGAGTCAACTGCTCCTTTCACTGCACTGAAGACTTAATGATCAGTGTTAATAATTTCAATATGCAAAGTGGTGATGAGCGATTTATCAGTCTCTTGGGAAAAGTCCCATTACATTAGGAACAAGGTCAAGTAGCCTGTTTCAGCCAGGCTATGCTACAACAACACACAAATAACTCCAACTCATTCTGATGATTAATGCGGGTAGAATTTGTTTTGTTGACAGAATTTGGAAAAATCCCAGAAACTCCTCCTCCAAGTCTTTAGCCTGCTTGATATTCCAGAAATAGCACACACAGTACGACTCAGTGCTTTTCTGTCCCTACATACAGCTTCATACGCAAAACATGAGTTATTCAAATGAGCAAACACAGACTGATTGCTTCTGTCTTAGTCACACAAATTCCAAAGCCAACCATGAACAAAACATCTTGCACAACACCGTGCAACTGAAGTTTCAAAGCACGCTGCAAATATTAACTGATTTACCTTCAACAGCCACATATTAAATATGCACCCTTCCCTACACCAATTCCTTTTCATCTTATATATGTAGACAAGTAGTTCCAGAGTTTCCATAACTTGATCAAGCCACACAGCATGTCTATGCAAACAAGCCAAGATCCTAGCCAAGCTGTCCCTGCCTTCAGGCCTGTCCCTGAACACAAAGCCATTGCCTAGATTCATATGCACAAACTCTTTCAGTATACATCCTTTAGAGGCCAGATAGGTGATATCAAATAAATTTTTGGTAAGTTTAAAGGCAATCACAAAACGCAACCTTTCAGTAATTTGGGTTGCATAGCAAATCTGCAGAAAACACCGAACAGCAGATCAAATTGACTCCTTTCTAGGGACAAGAAAGCTTCTGTCTCTAAACAAGTTCCTTGTTTGTCCCCCTCAGTCAGTGAGTTTAGAAAGCCCCCTCAAAAAACTAACCCAAACAGATTACAATAGCTCTAACTCCTCATGTGTGCTCAATCATAGCTCTTGCAGATGTGTTACCAATTGTCTCAGAGCACCTACTGAAGTCTTACTATGGCCTTAAAAGGACAACAGCTGATGAATAAGCTCCAAAAGAATCTCCAGATTTCACAGGGCTCACTGAAAAGCAACTGGACTCTCATTTTTGATATAACACTTCAGAAATCTCCACTTGCTTTATCTGTAGTCTCAGAATTAGACTTACCTGGTAAAACTGATTAAAGAGGATTCAACTGTTCTGCAGATCACAGTTGCTAAAAGATGCCCGAAATTTAAATGAAACTGCTGATGTTGAGACTGGCAAGACAAAAACTGCAAGTCAGAGGTGTCATCTAAACTACTGTTTTGAAAATACCACATACTGTGATGTTTAAGGTACAAAAAAACCCCACTGCAGTCAAGCATAAGCAGGTATTTCATATGATGGTAACAAAGACATGGGTAAATGAAAAATGAAGGCTATGTTTTCCACTACGATTCCTATGATTCCATATGAATTTGATGTAAACAGCAATAAGTAGTTCAGAATCAAGGATTAACTGGAACCTGCCCCAGGAATATAATTTTAATCTCCTTGAGGTGTAACACTGACAAATCTCACTTATATAAATGCTTCTATCTACAGAGCTAATAGAATGTTAATGGCTCTTCCTCACCATCTCTATGCGATAGAACAAAGAAAATATAAATTGAGGGTTATTCAGTCCCATCATACACCCAAGTACAACCTGTTTGGCTAAGGAACAGAAAGAGAAACCAAAGGACTTTATAAAATGTAGTTGCATCACTTGAATTACCTACCCAGAGGAGCCTCTTGCACTTCTAGTCCCTCTAAGCCACAAACAAATCTAACAACAGGAAACTCAAAGCAGTGAAGTAGAAGATTCTCAAGCACAACACAATTCTGAAGCAAATGGGAAAAAAATCTTTGCTTCATTTCCAGTGTAATATAAAATGGATCTTAGGTAATTAACATTATTCATTTATGGTTTCATTTAAGGCATAAAAAGAGCAGCTTTACTCTGCAGATTTCTTACTTTTTCAGTACATCTAATTCTGTACAAGTTGGCCCATGGCACTGAACTTCCACATTTCTACAACTTTCTAATCTCCATTCATTTTCACAACAGTCAGGATTAGAACTTTGCTATAGTCTGCAAAAGAAACTGAAATTTTATTCCTGTATCTGTTTCACAATCTTTTTTCTCTAAATTCTGTCTGCATTAAGTTGTACCTAGAAGCCATTTATTGATTTCAAATGCCTTGCTTCCACTTATTTCTCCTGATACCTAATGCCACAGGGAATATGGATTTAGGTTTTATCTATCACTTTTAAAAGAGTTAAAATCATAAGCTATTTGAGCCAGATATGTCTAAACACTTATTAAATTGTAGCTTCCGGCTACTTATTGACTTTTTCAGAGCTACCTTCACACCTCATCATTTTCTACTTTATCAGTTTTCTGAAAAGCAGGAGATATGGGCTTAAGGTGCCATACCCAGCAGCCAGATAAGCCTCTGCTGTGGTTAATTCCCAACCATCATCCCTAGTTCAGATTATCAGCAAAATACAGTGCTTGTGAAAACTCCAGAATAAGCAGAGCAGAAATTAAAGTTCACTCTTTACACACACAACCAGTAAATGCAGCACAGCAATCAGCAGTCCAAGCTTCTTCACAAAATTCCACCAAGTTTGGAATAAGCTTCATCTGGAAACATTTAGGACAGAGCAGAAGATCTACTTCTATGCCTGTTGAGCCAGAATAGTAAGGAAGTCTGTTCATGGCAGAAGAGTAAAGATGCACTGGGAAAGAAAAGCAAAGATATCATAGGCAGGTATGCAAAGGTATAACCCAACCCCTCCTGCCCTTTCTCCATGCCCTCACTCATGCAGAGCAGACACACCAGCCCATGCAGCTGCTACAGAGCCATATCTTAAAGAGGCTGAATAGTTCTGTACCAATACTGAGATACCCATTACAGCCTCACACATTATTTCTCTACTATGTCTCCTGGTCAATCTTGACTGCAGGTCTGATATCCTTGTTAGAGACAGTTGTTAGATTGCTATCATTTGTACAAAAAAAAGTGCCAGAAAATATTCTGCATGCAATAAGACAAGCCTATTTTGAAACTTTCAGCAGCACTTACAAGTGTCAGAAGTTAAAACATGCTAGTTTTGCATAGAAAAATGTAGCTTTATGGCCTCAGAATGGTTCGATTTCATCAAGCACAAACCAGTTCAAGCATTAGTTTGAGACATGTATTATTTGATGTAACAGCACTCCCAAAAACAAAAAGAACATTTTGACAAACAAGGGAAGATGGGTGAGGGTCCATTTTCTCATCTTATTTGGAAGCCACATCTCAAGATTTCAAGGACTGTCACAAGGAGTGATGTTGGTATAGAACAGCAGGGAGAGCTGCACTTTAGAAGTGCACAGTGCTGTCTAGCAGTTCTCCATTTCTTTCAAGGAAAAGGCAGAATATTTGCTGGAAGAGCTCCACAGGTCAATGACAGGAGTCAAAATTTTTTGGGTTGTTATCTTCTTCCTGCCCCAGGCTCCACACTAGGAATAACTTCCTTTGGCTGGATTTGGCTCTGTCTTTCCTATTTTGAAGGCAAGGTAACAACAGAAAACCTACATTTCATTACACAGCTCAAGATACTGAAGAAGCCATTTTGACCTTTCTCCTTTCTGAAAACTGAGGATACTTCACTTCATTATTTTTAAGACTTCAAGGCCTGTAGTTATCCACAATTTAATTTATATTTTCTGATGTGAGAGGGATGTTTATGCAAACTACTCTTTTTTCTTTGTCAGTGACTGAAGCTTAATTTGGTGTCTCTTTCGAAGATGAATTCTTAAAAAACAGCATATCAACACAAGTGCTTGATACTGACATTATTTTTTTTAGAAATCTTTTGGTGAACTCTAAAAGTCAAAAAACAAAAGCTAACTACTTTTTATTTAATATGTACTTTGCCAAAGTAAAAATGCTTATGGTTGTAAACTCCCTTGGCTAAAGGGTTATCGTCACTTCCAGTAGGAAAAGAAATTACCTGTTTCTTGTACCTTACCCTTAAGTATTTTAAACATTTTAGAAGATAAAAATCCAACAGTAGTTAATCAGAAGTTACTAGATATAAGGGGAAGTGGTACAGTGGCAACAGAGGATACCAGGAGGCCCATGACTACATGGAAAGCCTAGACTACCTACCTTCAGTTCATAAAGTTACTGATTTGTAACCAATGGTATTGGTTTGTAATTAGTGTTTATTTATTTAAACTGGCCTTGAAACCATAACCCTGAAAAACACTACCACCTTTAGGTGCATTAACAGACCCCTTTAGGTAAGGAAAGTTTAAAAAAAGTCATCTGTGAGTGCCACCCTGTCAGGATGCATCCAGCAAAACAGAGGAACACAAGTAAACTCAGGGTCTCAGCACAACTGGGCAGGATCTAAGTTGAAATACAGCTGGCAATCCAGCCTATGAACATAGCGTGGCTCCCACGGCAGAGTCCCAGCAACAGACACCATGGAATCATCAAGGTCTCCCACAAGTACAGGAAGCCATCTGCTCTGCCTGTCTTTCAAACCACTTCATCTCCATTTCAGATTCATCCATACATTCAACCTTTATCAAGTATGGAAGTTAGCTGCCACAAAGTGCTTAACCCTTTGCACTTTACTAAAGATCCCACTCGAAGCTCCTCCAACTAAAACTGAACTCAGGCAAAAGTATTTACTAGTATTCTAAAACCAGGAAAATAAAGATACCCTGAGACAACCATGTTAAGTTCAGAGTTTCACATTTAGCCATGAGACTGCAATTTAGATTGAATTTAAGCTCCATATACTTAAGTTCTATATAGCTAAGTTACTTTAATGTTTGGTACATACGACAATATACAGCACCCTACCTACTTCTCCAATGACCCTTCCCTTACTAAAAAATTAATTATTGCCATAAAGTAACAAGTACTTTACAGCACCTACTTGTAACTGTGAGGGGAAAAAAAGGCATTACATTCTTTTAAAGGTTAAGTGCAGAGAACAAAAAGTACGTGCTTGATATAAACAAAAAATTAAATGCCTTCCAAATGCCAGACATGAGAATGCAACATCCTTTAGTTTGAATTAAATCAGATTCATAAGAATACTGTGATGTGAAAATCCTTTACAGTTACTGTCACGTTCCATCTGACTCCAGGAAACACTGTGATGCGTTCCAACAGATACAGAGAACACATTAAGAGAACATTTCTCCTCTCTTGGATGAGGAATCACAGGGGCCAGAATGAGCTACATGCAGTGTATGGACAATTAACTGATACTCACATAAAAAGAAGTGGTCTAATGATAGCTTGAAAGTGTTAACGACAGTCTTCCATCAAGAGATGTTTACAGTCATTTTTAATAATTTATTTCACAAACCAAACAGTTAAAAATGATGCCATGAGGGGGAGAGAGGGTTTATACATGTAATGGTAGTGGTGAAGAGGCAACCGTAATGGAAAGGGCTGACAGAAAAAAATTAGGAAATAAAAACACTAAAAGCACTAGCACTCCAGGACAATTACCAACTGTATTTTTTCTCAGTTGAAAGCGAAGTATTTGTTACATCCTGGATAGAATCTGCCAAATTGGTTGTTAAAAATGACAGACATTTTATCACCAAAAAAAGTAAATAAATTCTTAAAAATAGTAAAGTTTGTTTGTTGTTTCCACCAAGTCTGGATTTTTAAAAAAAAAATTTTAAAAATTGTACTCAAACTTACATTAATATATTAAGAAAACAAACACCACAGCACTTTAATGTAATCATTCAAGTTGGAAAAGACCTCTAAGATCTTAGAAATCTTAGTACTGTCAAGTCCATCACTAAACCATGTCCCTTAGTGCCACACCCGCAGGCCTTTTAAATGCCTCCAGAGACGGTGATTCAATCACTTGAGCGACTTGGTGCTTGACAGCCCTTTCAGTGAAGAAATTTTTCCTAATATCTAATCTAACTCTCCCCTAGTGCAACTTGAGACCATTTTGTCTTGTCCTGTTGCTCTTTGCCTTGGAGAAGATACTGACCCCCACCTACACTCTCCCTTCAGGCAGTTGGAGAGACTGGAAAGTCCCCCCTGAGCCTCCTTTTCTCCAGGCTGAACATCCCCAGCTCCCTCAGCTGCTCCTCGCACAGGACCTGTGCTCCAGACCCTAACCCTTCTCTGGACACATTCCAGCCCGCAATGTCTTTCTTGTGGTGAGGAACCCCAAACTGGATACAGGACTTGAGGCACAGCCTCACCAGTGCTGAGTACAGGGCACAATCACTGCCCTGCTCCTGCTGGCCACACTGTTCCTGATACAGGCCAGGATGCCATTGGCCTTTTGGCCATCTGGGCACACTCTGGCTCATGTTTAGCCACTGCTGACCAGCATCCCAAGGTCCTCCTCTGCTCAGCAGCTTTCCAGACACTCTGTCCCCAGCACTTCCTGGGGTTGTTGTGATTGACTGAAGTGCGGGACCTGACACTTGGCCTTGTTGAACTCCACAGAACTGGCCTCAGCCCATGGATCCAGTCTGTCCAGATGCCTCAGCAGAGCCTGGCTACCCTCCAGCAGATTGATACTCCCACACAGCTTGGTCTGAGGATGCACTTGATCCACTTGTTCAGATCATTGATAAAGGTATTTAACAGCATTGGCCCCAACATTTAGCCCTGGGGAACAGCACTTGTGACAGACCACCAGCAGGATCAAACTCCCTTCATGCCTTCTCTCTGAGCAGAGAGCTTTTAATCCAGCAAACAGTGCCTTCATATAAAGCATGAGCAGCCAGCTTCTCCAGGAGAATGCTGTGGGAGATGGTATCCAAGGCTTTGTTGCGGTCCAGAAAGACAACATCCACAGCCTTTCCCTCACCTTCTATGGGGATCACTTGATCAGAGAAGGCGAGTACCTCTAACAGCTCCTTCAGGATCCCACCCAACCCAACAGACATATCTACACAGCATAGCAGAACCATTTCCCTTTGGATTATGGGGCTTCATTCTGCTCTCTGTCCCTATTTTCCCTCTCAGGACGTTGGGTATACTGAAATCAACTGGTCTGACTGTTAAAGACTAAGCAAAGAAAGCATTAAGTACCTCAGCCTTCTCCTCATCCTTTATTTGTTTACAGGCTTTATTTGTTACAAGCTTTTAGTAGCTATTAATCATCACTGGGTCCTGCAAGCACACACAGTGTATTTTCCATTAATCATGTGGTACTTAATACACAATGTTGGAAGTGGCTTTGAACAGTATTTTGCCAGTACTTCCTAGTTGTAAAACCAGCAAAGCATCCACTTCATTGCAGAGCTTCTTGCACTTGCCACACCTGAAGCTCCTTTATTAGGCCCCCCGCCTGCAACCCAGGTGTTTTCAGTGTCCACACCCTGAACAACCCATCCATGCCAGGACTCTCATCATCTCTCAGTACAAAAAACAACTTTCAGCTCCAAGAACATCAGCAGACTGGGACAATTTTTATCCAAGCTCCACAAGAGCCCTGCGATAAGCCCCAAACCTTTGTAGCTCTCAGACTGCCCCACAGGGGGTGACTTCAGTTCTTCTGGACTCTCCAGCCTGCTGCACCTTGCCCTGCCTGTACCCCCAGTGAGCAGGTAAAACCACCAGCTGCACTCAAATCCAGAAGACCTGCACAACCTGGTATTCCTGATGCTGAGTAATGTATTTCTGTCACATTCTGTGTTATCCTTAAATTCACAATTGGTGTGGGATCATCAAAATAATTATTACAATTGCTGTATCTAATTTTAAACTGTACACATAGTCCAAACTCCCCAGCAAATGTGAACTCTTACACAAAGCAAAATTATATCCTCAGATCAAAGCAAAGACTCAAGATAACAGGTGTGATTTTTTTCAAAAATGTCCTGCACAAAAGGACATTAATTATTCACAACTTAGCCAGTGTTATCAAGTAGAAACAAGATCAATCTACAGCAGATGGATTGAAGAAACTATTTTTTGAACACTGTAAAAAAAAACAAACCAAAATCAAATGTTTGCAGCTTCTAATACCATCAGTGTTCTTGTAAGGTCCTCATTTTTTTGCTGAGGTTACTTGAGACCCGGCATTTACTTTCAAAAGCAGTATTCAGCACTTAATGACAAATAGATTATTAGCCCCTTTTCAAAACTCTGAGTGACTTCTTATCTTTCTGCTCCTCGCTATCTTTTTACAATCTCAATATATAGTTAGTTAACTTTTTTCCTTAAAAAAAAGCCTTACTTAAGTGTCATAAAATAAACAGCTGTCTCACTTTTCTTACACTTTCTGATTTGTTTCAGTATTTGTTGAAGTCCTAACTGAGGACATTTAACAAAGATATCTATTCTTTCAGGCAGGGTGTAACTTCAAGGAATTCTTGCGAGGTTTAAGCTATTCAAAAGGTTAAGGCAGGCACTAAAAAAGTACAGATCAGTCATCATTAAGCTCAGGCTGAAGATTTAAATTAAAAGGAGCAATAACTGCATTACAAATACATGAAAGATAATACCAACAGCTTCTGAATTTTCACAAGGCCTTTGAGATGAGGAAGGAAGCAGACTCAGGTTAAGACCAAGTTTAACAAGCACAGAGTAAAATCACAGAAGGGTACATTTTTTCAACATATCCACAACAAAACACATACAAAATTGACGACTGGAAAAAGTAACAGTAGCATATATAAACAGGTATGTTTACTGACCCATCCATCTGAAACAGATGGTTAGTGAAATAAATAATTAAGTGCTAGAATTTAATTGCTTAAAACCATTTACGAAAGCAAGTAAAAGCCACACATAACATTCCCATTCCACTGGCACACAGGAATATTCTGAGAAGTATGAAGAATTAAGTATTTGCTAGGAAAAAACCTCATAATCTCTGTGAAATGTAGATATTCTATATATGCCACCCTTGATTTCACAGGAAGATTTCAGTTTCAACATAGGCATTTAAGGGGTCTCTCTTGTACTACACAAGCAAATTTGATATACACTATTAGGATGACTGCCTCAAAGAGGAAAACTTATTACACCTGTTTCAAGCAAGTGTATATTTAACACCACTACCTTTGAAAAAGTGGGCATTATTCCTTTAAAAAGTTACTATTCATACATATTTTTTACTTTTAATAATACACTGCAAACGATATGTTAATGAAGTCTTCAGGTTGCTTTGCTAAGTTTCCTTTGCTAAGTGTACAACCTGTGTCTTAACGTGCATGAAAAGATTAAAGGAATCCTACTAGCAGAAGTAATCCTAGCTGGTAATTATATTTTTTGCCCACACATGCAAACAAAACCAAAATATGTAATAATCAACACATGTTAGTCTAGAGGTAAAGTACAATATGAGCTATTAGGCTGCTTGGATTTTTTAAAGAAACCGCCGTTGCATTTAAAAGAAAAAATTTATATGATCCTTAAATCCTTTATTTTTATGCATTTATTACCACTAGATACAGTTATTAGCCAGAACACTGTTTTCAGTGCATTTTGTATTAACTTCTGATGTATTAAAGTCCAAATACACATGTATCTTCTGTTTTTCAATCCACTGGTTTTGCTCAAAGTGTATCCAAACAGGCCATGTCAAGTTCAGTGTCCCCAGCCTCACAACACAAAGCACTACCAGAAATACTTTGCAGAGCTACACTGCAAGTATTTGAGCAACTAGAGGAGTCTTGCAAGAAATGTATTCTCACTGTGATTAAGAACTAATGATGAAAAATTGAAAGTGGTAGCATTTAAATTATACTAGACTGGCAGTGAATTTGACCTGAAAGATAAATAAACGTTTATTTACAAAAATCATCTTGCCATTCAGGGTATAGTAAGATCTACAAGCAAATGGAAAACTGATTTGTTTGACCACCAGACCTCTCAGGAAATTGAATTAACAAAAACTAATATAAAATATATGGGTTTCAGAAATATAAGTACCACCTTACTAGAGGGAATATTTCAAAGAGAAATTACAAAGTATGAATTACATCCCTCAGGAAGAAAGCAAGTTTCTGACAAATCTTTAGGAAGTAAGTTTCTGACAAATCTTTAGGAAGTAAGGACTCTTAGCAACCCAAAGGACTAGCACACTTATCCAATAATGCCTACAACTTTAATTCATCAGCACCCTAAGCTACCCAGCATACAGCAGTATTTCCAGACATTTAACAGAAATACACTGACCAGCAATGCCTGCCTAACAGCATCCTTGCACACACCCCAAAAGCCAAAACAGCCCCATGCTACACCTTGTAATCACCCAAGTGAGACAATTCATCAGCTTTGGAAGCCAGATCAGCTGCCACACATCCCACAGAAAAGCAAGCCTCTGTGCCTCTCTACAACAGAGCTTCAAATCGGCATTTGAGAGAAACGAGCTGAACTCTCTTCTTTCCCCAAAGAGAACCCTTTTATCATCCCTTATCTTCGGCCCCACCATAAATTCCACTGTCCTTTTTGTCAGGGATATGTGACATTCTCAAGTTTTATTTACCTTTGAAGCCAGCTGTTTTTATTTCAGACCTTATGTCTGTGTATGCAAAAGCACATCTACTTCTTCAATTCTTATGTAATAAAACAGAATCAGCCTTACTCATAAATGTTGTACAGATTATAAAGACTGTTGTGGGGTGTACGTTCCAAATCTTGTGTAAGTACTTTCAAAGGTAATCAACCACCTTGGAATGAAAATAAAAACACCAAGACTCCTCACAAAAGATGAAGTCCAATCTGGTGGGGCACTCACCAAATCATAAAGCATCCCAGAGAGATGCAGTGGCCTTTAAAAATTTACAAAATATGATTAGATTAAAACCAGTGTTTAGCTACTATTACCTGAAAACAATGAATTCTCTCAGACACAACATTAAAACCATATTCCTATTCTCCTGTGGCTCTTTCTGTCATATGAAATTAGTATAATGAGATCCTAGAATGTTGCTGAGCTTTGAGTATGTAGTTCTGATAATAAATGAACCAGTTCACAAATGTCAAAAACAGGTTGGTATTTGCTCCAGATAATGTCTCCTGCCTTCCAAATATCTGACATTACATCAGTTTATAACACATCGTGGAATAGTATCTCACAAATCAAGTACACTCAAGTTGTGATACACATTACAAATGAACAGGATATTGCCTCTGACAACGTAAATTGATTCTAGAATTGTAAAACAATCCCATTCTGCCTCCAACAAACTCAAGAGCTGATGGACATAAGACAATGAATGTATTCTTAGGTTTAAATGGAAAGATTTCTAAGTCACATATACTGACCTTGTGTCACATAAATGCACACCAATTCCACAGTAAACTACAAAAATTGATTTGGAGCAAAACTATATTGAATACTAAAATTCAAGTTGCCTTTCACCAGACAAATATTCAGTCTTCTCTCTTTCTTTCCCATACTAATCAAATACACATAGTGCGTTCCTGCTTTAGACCCTTACCAAAAAACCCAGGATAAGCTTATCACTAAAAATACATCGAAACATACAGTAGGTAGAGCCTTCCTGCTGACTGCTGGTGTTTTTTTGTGGGAAAAGTATACAAATACACACAATACTTGGGCAGGATTAAGGCTGTTACCTTGATGCAGCAGAAACACATCCTCCAATCTGAATTCTGTATGAGGAAGAAATGCATGGAAGACACAGCACCAGAGTTTCTCCCATAGCTAAAAATCAACAGAAAGTTGGGTTTGAAAAGGACTTCTGGAGGTCATCTGATCCAAATCCTTTGATCCAGAAGGGCCACCCACAACCAACTGCCCAGTACCACATCTAGATGGCTTTTAAATATCTGCAGGCATGAAGATTTCACCACCACCCTGGGCAACCTGTGCACCTTCACAGTAAAAGAAGTGTTTCCTGGTGCTCAGAAGGAACATGTGTGTCACTGCATGCCCACTGGTTCCTGGCCTGACACTAGGCACCACTGAAAAAAGTCTAGCTCCAGTATCATTGCACCCTTCCTTAAGGAATCTCACCCTTGATGAGATTCCTCTGAGCCTTCTCTTCTCCATATTGTATAATCCCAGCTCTCTCAGCTTCTCCTCATAGGAGAGATGCTCCAGTCTCTTAATCGTCTTCATGGTCCTTTACTGGACTGTATCCATTATGTCCCTGTCTCTCTGCTGGGGAGCCTAGAACTGGACACACTGCTCCAGGTGTGCCCCCACCAGTGCTGGGGAGGGGGAGGATTCACTTAAGAAGCTACACATCTTGAAATCAGGTATATTACCTACACAATTCTTTCAATTACATATCTACAGTTAAAAAAAAAAAAAAGGCTTAAAAGCTATAGCAATAATTAAAATATAGTTGCAATCATATACCTGTAACTAAAAATGGAGCTTCTACTTAGCCTCAAGGATTAGATGCTAAGCACACATAAAAAGTAACCTCAATCACAGAGCTCTGACAGAAGGACGTAACTTCCACTGAGACAGCTTTCAGGGGTACCCTCCTCCTACAGTCTGGATATCCAAGTTGTTTGTAAAACAGATCCCAGGCAGCCCAGAGTTTTAAAAGAAACTAGCCACTAGCTAAACAAGGTAAGTCATCCCTCCTCTGGCACCAGAGTCCTCAGTGAAAAACCAGATACTCTTAAGTGGACTGAGGTGTTTGCAGCGCTCACAAAGCCACATTCAGCCACAGCAGGTAACAGGAGATGATTATTTTTATCTTTTTCACTCTGCAGGAGAGATGAGCTGTAATGCTAAAATACACAATACAGGCTTGGTCTATGTGCTGGTAAATTTAAAAACCCTGCTCAGCTTCTCTTCCAGAAGATTTAAAATTTTACACAGTGCAGAGGATAAAAGCAAGCAGTAACACCTTCTAAAAAGTCAGATAATGATTTTTAATTTGTATTCAGACATGAAAGAGTATGAGGCAGACTGAAACAGGGTCTTATGAATGACCTTCTGTTGACACTTTGCACCACTGGAGAATGAGTTCTAAAACACCAAGATGACAGCACATGTAAGGAAGCACAAACCAGCTCCCAAAACACTGCCTGACTACAGGTGTGATGTCCAGAGGCTTTAAACAAAGTGTTTATGCATCTGAGGAGAAGGAATTTAAACCAAGGTCTATCCCAAAGAATACCCTCCCTATAAAAGACAGAGTTTTGTGCTTATCCTAATCCTACTGTTACCAAATTTTGCCTCCTATAACACCATTCTATGTGTCTGTATTTAAATATACTGTGTAAATATAACTGTCACAAACAATTCAATGAAGTGCCTAGAATCCAGCTCTTTTGGTTGTGGCACTTCTCCCATGCTCACAGAATGGCAAGCAAAGCAGCCTGGTCACAGTTACTAATAGGAGCCAGCTGAGGAAACCAGCAGAAACAGGACAAAATAAGGCTCTGATAATTTTTGGTCATCTTTCTCATTCACTGCTGCTGTTAGTTTTAGTACAATCAAGATAACAAAACATTTTTAAACCCCCTTTTTAATAACATCTTTTGCACATACCATGTTCATGTGCCCAGAAACACTGCTACCTGTTCACTAAAAATGGTTATCAATCTGTACAAGAGTAATTCTTAAATCTCAGAAGTTAAAAAAAAACATTTTTACTACAGATATGAAAATTATTTCTGGAATCACTAACACTGATTTTCAGATGCAAAAGTTAAAGAACATTTATTGGAGAAAATGCATATTTATCGGTTTTGTAATAAGTTTCAAAACACATTTCCCCTTCAAGGTACACCAACAGACTACATAATATACTATCTCCTGCATAATCAGATCTACTTGGAATTTCTGATGTTCATACAGTGTTGACATCAACCAATGTAATGAAAAAGTTATTATTTTTTCCTGTTAATCACTTAAATAGAGAAAATAAATATTTCAAGATCAGCATGAGCATGTGAAAAAAGAAGTTACTTTCTTTGAACTTAGTCTTATGAACTTCAAGTATGTATTCAAAGAGAAAATATGCAAACCACAGGCAAAGCTCAGGCTTTCAAACACAGCTTGTTGTTCTGCCTAGTGCAGTGTATAAAGCTAAAGAAACATGCAGCCATCAGCAACAACAGTAAATCATTGTGTAAAACCAGCCATTTTAGTCCTTTCAGAAATTCTTTGGTCCTCTCATGGTTTACATTTAATTTACACACTGAGCAGACTTGAGGCACAGCTTTACAAAGCTTCCCTTAAGTAGCAGCTTTCCTCTTTCACCTTTTCACAGGAATGATACAACTATAAAGACCAGCCGGATATTTGACCTGGTATAAAAAAAAAATGCACCAGGCCAAAGGATAGCCTCTGTTGGTGGTGAAATGTGGCATGCAGCATATCTGCACCAGCCCAGCTGGGCAGGCAGGGGAACACAACAGCAGCTGCCCACACTGGCATTGCTGCCTACAGCAAGAGACGTGCAGCCAAAGCAGGGGAAATAATTTTCCAACACCATGAAGATGCACATAAGAGCACTGGAACCTATGAAAATGTTTTAAAAAGTTGGCTGCCCAACATGAATATGCTAATAGGCAAATTAGTTACTGTTTAGTTACTGTTTAGCAAGCATACTTGATATTGCCAAAGTAATAAAATTACCACAATTCAGAATTTACTGAAAGCAAATCAAGCTCAAAAAGAACTAGTCACGTTCACACGGCTGGATTATTTTGACATGCAGAAGTAGGATTTTTACACACAAATTGTAGACCTACAGAGAACCACACAGTAAAATTTGTTAGTGACTTGACAGTCAGGCTTCAAGTACAATTATCTTCCACTAGTCTTTGAAAAAGTGTAGGATTTTAGTAAGTTTTCAAAGATTTGAGTAATATCAATTCAAGCCTGTAAATCTGAAAGAACAATGAATATTGATTATGCTTCAAAAGGAAGCCAAAATTAACTAGGAAATACTCTGAACACAAATGGCAATTTATGGTCAAGAACAACAAATTGACAGCTCACAATATCAATCATGAACATGACAATAAATCAGTGCTCCTGCAACAAATGAATGGAAGAACCGAGTGAGGGGGAAAAAAGTAAACTACAACAAAACTCACACACACAAACAACACAAACTCTGTATTTATTTTTCTGCAGCTTCTATGAAGAACAAGCTTCAAATTTGAGTCCTTGGTAAGGTACAAATGCAATTAAATCTGGAAACATGCCACCTATCACACACATGTGCTCCTGAAAGGTATTTCTGATAGAAACACTTCATACTCGTGTTGCCCTTTTAAATCTCATGTTTGTTACAAAACGCTAAGTAGTATCAGATTTTTTTTCAAGTGCCTTCTACCCAGTAATAGGTCATGCACAAAAAGAGTTAATGCCCTGAATTCTGTGGAAAGCTTATTTCACTCAACAGAAAGCAAATCATATGCAAATTTCTTAACTGCAAGTACAGTGCGGGGCTAAATAAGCACATGAATGCTTCACTATGCAAAACCCATGCAAATACCTGCAAAAGTTTTTAACCTGGGAATATTCAATATTCAAAATGCATGCAAATACCTATGAAAGACTTTAACCTGGGAACACTGCCTATCATACTACCTTTCTGTGTTTTGTGCACATTGTAATATTTTTCATAACCATAACATCCGCACTCCTCATAATACAAAATACCAAGTTAAGTGATTAGGCAAATTCCAAAAGAAACCACTTTGAGAAACATCAAACAATAAAGGAGGCCGTATTTATATAACACACAGACTGTTCGTATATGAACACAAGTTTGCACGAGTTGGGTCAAACTGAAACATTCACAAAGTATGCTTCCTCCATGAGTACATACTAACGCTGGATTAAGAGAGGTTTATTAGATTGTTTTCAATGAACACAATTTTTCTCCAAACGAAGCACATGTAGCACCACCTCCTAAATTCCTTTTAAACAATGTGACTTGAGTACACAGCGCAGTAAGAAATAAATCAGTACAAAACAGTGCAAGAATAAAAATATTTGCAAAATGCCATGCATTTTATGAATTAGGAGACTTCAGGTAGCACTGCAGATTTACCGAACTATAATAATGACTAATTTTCTCAAATGCCATGACTTTTTTAGGCAAATTGACTCCATTTATAGTCTTTTTTTATCAGGCAGCAGCATCAGAGTCCTCATATGTTAACAAATATGAAAAAAATGTTTCTGTTTTAGGCAATTACAAATTTGTAACTGAGACATCTTCAGCAAATACTGAAAAAGAAGTCTGGATTGATACTGAAGCTGAAGTGTTTTATGAACCTCAACACACAGTAAAATAGTCTCACCAAACCTGAAAAAAATCACCGTAAGACTAAGAAAGTGGTGGACTTTTGAAATTATGGACTTCTATTAACTAACTTTCAGTAAAAGAAAAGAGAATTTTGAATTAGAATTACCAACTTGGATTTTTACTATTTTTTTCCTTAGACTTGCTTGAAAATGTTTCCCATTTTCATCCTCTACTTCAGAGGAATAATGCACTTGGCTACCAGTGTTATTAAAAGTCAGAAAGATAGCACATGCATGTTCAACATCTAATAGAACAAACTAGACTGAATAAAGCTTAAAATGTGTGAAGTGATGGAAATTTTAAAATCAAAACGGTTTGCATATGAGTAATTTAGACACGTTTTTACAGATTAATATTGAAGTCATGCATTTCCTATTAAGTGTTTCTTACACATTTCAAATTCCCTTCACATTTGGCTTCTTCCATTACATGTCTGCCATTGCTGACTTTTGTTTTGCCATGATGCACTATGCAGGCAACATGATGCAGTGATAATGTGGGCTGCAAGTGTATCGCTGTTCTTAAAATTAAAACCTTCTTTTAGTTACTACTTTTAGTAGAGATCATGAAAGCCAGGGTCAGTTATAGCGCTGTGAAGTCTCAGTACTCAGGCTAATATGAGCTCTGCAAAAGTGCACTGGACTGTAAGGTTTGAAATAAAAGCAGCTATTTAACTGTCCTGTAACCAATGGCTCAAAACTCTCCTGCTTTCTGTGTCAGTCTTCACTGAATTTTGCTGAAGTGTTATTGTTACAAGGCTGTATCTGAAGGCTTTTTTGTCTGGGGAACAGACATGAAATGTATAAAGCAGAACAATTTTGAAGAACATCTACATTTCTGCCTGCTATTCACATCAGATCTGCATCTCCATCAACACTGCAATGTGTTGAGGTGATGCATCAAGCCCTCAGAGGGCTTCCCTCTGAAAAACAGACATACAGAATTAAAAATTACTCTGGTGAATAATATTTTTTTTTTTTTGCCAAAAGAACAGTATGTCTTGCTGCTCTTACCATTCCAGTAACCTGGCCTCCTTGCACAAACTGAGCAGCCCATAAGCTGAACACCGGCGCAAGAGCCGTTCCTGTTAGCCAAGTACAGCAGGTGATGCCACAAGATTAAGTCAGCACTCCTTGAAGGACAAACGACTCACTAAGTCCACTACCAGACTTCTCTTCAGCTCCTTTTACTTTAGAAGAAGGTATCAGTCAAGCCTCAAAAGAGGCTTTCTCACTATTGTACAGATCTGCCTGTATTGCCCAAGACCTCGGAAACAAACCAACCTAGCCATGAATAACCAGGAGACTGAAATGTATGAATATGAGGAGATATTTTTATCCACTAAATGAGCTGCATTTGTGGAAGACTAAGGTAAAGAGAATAGTTTTCATTATAACAGCATGAATAGAAGCTTTTTTCTTTAGGCTGGTAACTTGCCAAGTGGAAACTATAACCCGCATCTCTTATTAAGGATTTGGAATAAATCCAACATCTGTTGTAACTTAACCTCAAAAGGCAATCTCAAACCTGCACTTGAAACTTTTCAAACTTACTACACGCCCTCTCCCATGATAACTGATTTACTGAAGGTGCCATCTCACCCTCAATGCTATTTACATAGAAGAGCTTATATACAAAAGTAGATGATTGGCAGGAAAGCTGTACATCAACAGGCAGTACGGACACATTTCCCAGCCAGTGGTGCCATTGCAGTTCAAGAAAGTGTTTTAAATGTTTGCTGTACGAAAATCTGCAGGCACATTACTGTAGCTCAGTTTCCAATTCCATATCACCAACTCCCAGTAACTCCAGCAGACTTTTGAGCACAAGAACCACCTTGTCGGTGGGCTGGCAGGATAAGCCACTCAAATTAATTTCAATCAAGTGCACCAGCAAATTGTTTACCTTATAGCACTGTAAGTTTAACTTCCCTCTACTTAAAAAAGAAAATCTATTTAGGTTTCAAATTGTTTGATTTTCAAATTCAGTGGTAACATATTTCAAAAACATCAATACTGAAGTTCAACAGAAAATGTATCTTCCATTTGAAAACATACAGAAAGTGAAACACTGAAAATTTCATTAAATATCAATTCACAAAAAAAAGGAGAAAAGATCCTTGCAGTGTTACAAAACTATAGTTTTAATGGTTTTCAAACAGAACTTTTTCCCCCTTTTATATATGAATCAATATTAAAGGTTTAAGAAATTCTCTTAAATGTCAGTGAAAATATTTCAAGTTACTATTTTATTTTGGAGAAAAATATAATTTTTCTGCATCATTCCTAACTGGAACTAAGAAGCTCACTATCTCTCATTTCAATCTTAGTGTTCTAGTCATTTCAGACTAGCAGCTTGTTGAAGCTGAAAAATGGCCCAAAACAGATTAAAAACTTAAATTAACACTTCATTGAAGAAGAACAGATATTTTCCTCGTCTGCTGAAAGCCTCTCTTTTTCTTCCAAACAAATTGTAACATTTGACACAATGGAAGAACAAAAAATGCAAAAAAATTAAATCTGTTTTTCTTTAAACAATTTTAATCATAAACAGTAGCTTCTGACAAAGTAATATAAAGTCACATGCTGAAGTTTATGCCAACACATGAATAGTAGCAAATTCTTAACCATTACAGTCTTTCAACAACGCTAGCCACAAAACATGTCACCACTTCAACACTTGCAAAGATTAAATGTTATCTTTAGGATGACTTTGCTGCTTTGAAGCAGCTTTGAATATCAGCTTGGTTTGAAAAGTAAGACAGCAAGGCTTCAAGGTTAAGCATAGTTATGTAAAGCTACTTGGTTTCTATTTTTCTGTAGTCAAGAAGCAAAACTTTAACTTCAAATTCATGTCATAAAATAATAGCCTGCTCTGAATTCCAGTCTCTATGTAAGTTATAACCTCTACCAAAATTCTTCATTGCTAACCACAAAATATACTTCTTTCTATACTTAAGTAGTTGTGCAACTTTAAGACAGACTTTTGCAGATTCTAAAACTTCATATTTTCCCATGTTAAGAATAATTGCTAAGTATTTTTCTTTACCAATTAATTAATGGTTAACTTTTTCTTTGTCATTTATGTAAATTTGTATTCTGGATGGAAACCAAAGGACTCACAAACTCAATAGCAAGCATGGAAAAGCATCCACTTCCTCCTCCCTTCACCTGAGCAATTCTAGGAGAACAATCTGCTCAGATGGTGTCTGATTTTTTATTCCTTAAGCTTTTGGCCCACTGTTAAGAACTTACTTATAAAACATTTTGAAACTTTACACAATATGAGGATTTCTGTGCTAGATAGCACTGTCCCATTTCTCTACACATGACTACATGTCATTTTGAAATTACTTCTGTACCAAACAGAGCCTGCAACTAGGAGAAAACTACTTTAGATTTTACTCTATAATATTTTCATTCAAAGAGGTGTAGGCACAGATACAAAGGATACTATGAGAGAGATATGTAAATCCCTTTCTCTAGCAGGCTTTGGGATCAGGCAGTGGCAATATACATCTCTATTTCACACACAGTCACATATTTTAGGAATACAAAAGCCAAGAAGTTTAGTCCAAGACCCATGTGATGAGTAAAGACAGAGAAAGCAGTACAGTGCGAAACAAAGCTTTGTGTACAGGTTGTAAATGTTAAATGTTATTAAGAGCTTTAACATCTTCCTGACAGGCAAATGCCAGCTACATTTACGAAAGTTGCAAAACTCTGACACTGTGCAACATGTATTTACTCTGCATGAAGAAAATATATTTCTTTAAGAATTTTCACACTTACTTAATATTATTGCTGTTTGTTAAAACCCAGTAATTTCATAAAATAGGCACATTTTTGTTCTCTGCACTGGAAGCTGCACAAATTACAAGAATATTATCTGAATAACAAATAATCCTTACAACTTCTTCCATATACTCTTTGGCGAGCTAGCTGATGCAAAATACAGTAGTATAGGATAAGCACTTTTTGCTTAGCAATTTCCTCACTGCTGGTACGCCGGCCAGTCTCTCTTTGTCTGTCAGTCTGGCAGAAGGGCACATAGGCTCTTTCATGAGAAGGTGTCAAAAACATAAGAACAAGTGTGTTATGTAAGAAGCTGCTTCTAGGTGAGGTAATGATACCTCACCTAATTTATGAGGTATGAATTCATTCCTCAGTCTTTGGCCCTGAAGATACTTCCAGTAATGAATTTCAGGAGCTAAGCTTACAGCACATGCAAAAGCACTGTATTTTAAAATTTAGCTTTTTGTGGTTTTAGCTTAGCTGCCTGTCACAACAGTAGCAACACAGTAGTGTAACAAGTCACATCCCTTCCAATGTTTCTCACCTAGCATGAGCTGAAACTCTCATTTTTGCGTATTTTCTCACTGATCATGCTCTACATCAAACCTCTTTTTCACAGCTCCTTTAATTAGCTGTGTCTGTCCAGTAACTCAGAAAACACTGCTCATACCACTTTAATCACAGGCACCGCTTTAAATCAAGGAGAAAAGCATTCATCGAACCACAAAAGCAACACAAAAGAATTGGTCATTTCTCACCAAGAGTGAGCCACATGCCATAACAGAGAAGAATAAAGTACAATCAAACTGAAAATTAAAATAACTACATACAAATCACCATACTGATAACCTGATTTTTTTTTGTTACTATTATCCTTTTAAAGAGAAGGAAAAACTAGCTTGTTAGCTTTAGCAATCCTGGTCCTTTTGACACTAGTAGGAAAAATAACACTCAACTTTCAAGACAGTTTTGCTCTTTTTCTTTCACCATCTTTCAAATCAGACACTTTTGACACAAAACCAAGCATTTTTACACTCTTGATCAGAGCAAAGCTTCAGTTTGCTCCTCCTATCTCTCTTCCCTGTCTCACCAACAACCTTTTATGCTTCCCGATATGCAACTTCTGTCTGAATAAAGAAATCATCCATTGAGACAAAGAGTATTTAAAAAAAAAAAAAAAACCTAGAACTTCAATTTCTTGATAATTTATCTAGAATAAATTTAATAATGTTACTGCATACAATTACTCCTTCCTGAATCTCTGCAGGAAATCCCAGTGTTCAGAGAAAGCCAATGGATCACATGTGATCATGATTTTTCCCCTCTCTTCTTTCCTTTTTACTCCACACCCTGGGAAGTAGTGACATCTAAGCCAGGTTTGGTGGATGACTATTTCAGTGCTCGAGCAGGGACAGAGAGGCTCTGCTTGGGCATGGCAGCAGCTCAGGTGGAGGGTCCTGAAGGCCACCTTGCCCAAAGTAGCAAGAATTCAAGCTGGTCTGCAGAGGCCAACACCCACGGGAAAGCCTTTACACGGGCACCAGTGACAGCCACTTATTTACCTGCCTCTGAACACAGAACCAAGGGAACACAAGTGGGAAGTGCTGTTCCCCTACAGCCTTCTCAGGCAGCCCATCCCCCCTCTGCTGCCCAATGCAAACACCAGGTATGTAGCTGAAAGCACGGAATGTGAGGGATTGAGAGCTACCTGCCCCACAGAAGCAGCCCAAGGCAGGCTGCATGTTCCTGGGAAGCAGCATTCCCAACCCCAGCTTTTCATCTCACAGCAACTCTCCGGCGTATGCCTTTGCTCCAATACAAAGCAGTGCAATCCAGCAGCTGGCCATCACAGATGGCAGGCAGGGGGGCCAACTATCCTCTCGTTGTTACTACTTTGTATTTGGATGCCTAACTATGAAGAAAAGACATATTTTACTCTGTTACCTCAGGGCTTATCAATCCAAAAGAAAACAAATCAAGTAAAACTCAGTAGCACTTAGGAGAACTTTCAGGAGAAATCCTGAAGATTTAAAATAACAGTTCTGTCTAATAACAAAAGAACTGCTGAATAATAGCAAACAAAGAGCATCTCTCTAAAACAGAGTAAAAAGCGATTTTTCCAAATATACACATAATTAATTATTTTAGAATTTCCATTATTTAATATAGAAATATAAAAGTGATTTGTGCCAATCTAGGGACAGAGAGCATTTCACAGTAAAATTCTGTCAACAGCTAACATTCAAAATTTCTGAGACTATTACCTACATAGCAATGAAAGCCTCCATCCTTTTACTTTACATAAAAACCAAAACCATTAGTCCATTAGCAAGCAGATTTTTATTAATATTTATTTGAATAAATGTTAGAAAATGTGTTCAAAACTCAAACAAAATAAATAGCAAATGCTTTCAGAACTGGAAACTACAAGAATGGAATTTTCATAACAACAATCATCATCTGATTTTTAGAGCCATTCATTATTTAGCTTTTAAAAAAAAAATTTCAGACAACATGCACTAAAAATAAATTCTCCAAAACAGCAAATTGCCCCCATGCTGCTTTGTGATTTAAGTAATCGCATTTTTCAAATAAGGAAGTTAATTCATTATACATTTATAAAAAATACATTTAATTTTTTGCATGGCGCTCCTAAAGACAGACTCCCCACTAAGCTGCCTAACTCATTAACAGGAAAGAAGGAAATCCTGTGGCGTAATCTAAGGTTTGGTGCATAAATGATAAAAAATGTGCAATTTCAGAAGACACTTGTTATATATTGTACATAAAAACACAAATAAATGCTCTAAAGCTAAAGTTTGCTCACTTAACCAGTGCTCAGCTCTCAAAAATCTACCAGTCCTAGGAAGATCTCAAATCCCAAACTTACAGCACAAATTCCACTAACAGCAGGTTTAGGTAGGTTTTTGTTTGCTTGTTTTAAATCTGAGCTTGTACTCTATAAAAGAAAAAAAAAATGAAGCAGATGTCTTCAAGAGCTAGAAATAAAAGTGTGCAAGATGTGTATATACCTTATTTGTCAAAAAATGTTAAATAGGTCCTTGCAAGCTTAGCTCTCTGCAATCTACACCTTCCTGATCAAAAGAAAAAGCCACATTAGACTGCTAAAATACTGGGGTTTTTCCTGCCCTTTATTCAGCATTCACAGTCAATGACAAGACCACATTTAATTACAGTTGTTACCACCTCTGCCTTGCCAGTATGGCTGGTAAGCTTACGAGAGACCAAGTCAATATCCAAAAACTCATTCAGCTTTAAATGTGTTAGCCTTAGGAGCTCAGCAGAGGCTATAGGGGTTATAGGTTGTGAGATTGGATGTCTGATGGATATTAAACCATGGAGTTGTGACACCACAAAGGCCCCGTGGCAAGGTGAGTGTGTAGGAAGCGCAAGTCTGTCATGCTGTGTCGTGCATCACAATATTCTGTCTGGTGCTATCATTAACACTTCTGCACGACTTTCTAATTTCAAGTTATACAATTGACTTTCAAAAGACACTTGCATGTCATCTGTCTTTAAAACAAGGTGCTGAATAATCTAGTCAAAAGGACTAGAAGGGAATTCACACAGAATCAAACTGAGTTCTCCCCCACTGATGATGTACTGTCAAATACTTAAAGCACTTTTAAATCATTATGCAAGCACTTTTCAGAATTAAATTACAAGTGTGACATATGGCATGAAATGAAGGAACCAGACCACAATGCTGTCACTGCTGTTAAAATCCTGTATCATTCAAAACATGAACAAATTAGTTATGCCACACTTTCAGAACTGGTACATTCTGAAACAGCAGTATCAAAGCTACAGCTTTTGGCATCAGGCAGCTCACAGTTTAAGGTTCTTGTACTCTGGCAGTACTGTGCTGGTGGCAAGAGCTGGTGAGGCTGAGCACTGGAGCACTCCAAACTACACAAACAGGACATCAGGTCCTGTTCTCCCAATTCCCTAATGACAGCCACTCCCATTGCCACTGCTTCCTCCTGTTCCATAATTGAGATACGTGCACTGCCCACGTACAGGGTCTGTCTGCCTCTTCTTCGATGTGGTGATAGCTCTCCTTCCTCCCAAACACCCCACCCCAAACAGTCTACCAACAAACCCCAGTACAGAGCCACCCCCTGTTTTCAGTTCTGAACAGCAGCTACCAAACATTCTCCTGATCCTGCAGAAGGAGGTTTTCTTGTACACATAAAATAAAATTTGAAGTCGAACATTACTAAATTTTATTCTAGGGAACTGCCCTCTGTGGTAGACTGTGGATAAAGGATTTTGTTATCCACACTGTTATTTAATTAAGATGCACCAAAAAACACATCTACACACACACAAACATTAAAGATAAATGTTTTGCAGATTCCCTGCAATGTGCTCCACAGCTCTACTAGAATTCCCAAGTTAAATACAAGCAAATGGGAAAAGCTGCTTTGCACTTTAAAACGAACAGCAAAACTGCTTCCATGAGTTTTTACGAAGGTCATGCATGATATCTTATATGCCCTTTTGATCTATCTGCCTCAGAGGACACAGAAGCAGAGACCTACATTCTAGAACCAAAATATAATTGCAAGATAATTTCTTTGTATTCCAGAAAGGCTGAAGATATAGGACCAATGTTTAAAAATAAATAATCCTTCCTAGCTTTCCATGGTATGACATACAAAAGGGTGGCCTGTAAGGATGCAGAGCAGTGAACTGCAGGACCAGCTGGGAGCAACATCCCACAGCGGATGCCCAGTCCCAGCACAGGGCAGGGGCTGTGAGCTGCCGGTTCCCCTCAACACTCCCACCAGCAGCCCACACCCCCTTCCCATTTGCACAGGACACCAGAGATGTGCTACCACAAGGAAGGGAAGGGATCTGTGTGCCAATCACCTCCTGCTTCCCAGCCACCAGCAGCAGAAATGAGGTGGCCATGATTTGGAACAGCAGCAAAGGAAGGTGTGTGACTACACGTTTTTGTTACTTGATCATCTTTGTTGCTTCTCTTACCAAAGCACACAATACAGTACTTATGTCAGCATCCAGTAATTAAGCAATCTAAATCCATGCTGACACTGATCACAATTCAAGACAAGAGAATTTTCATTTAAATAATGATTACTTCTTTTGATTTTTTTTTCTGTCTATAAAGGCTTCTTTGGTCTTCTTGAAGAAACCAATGAATTATATTTTTGTGATATCTTTCATACACTGATTTTTAAAGTCAGCACAAATAAAAGATGACTTGAAAGAGGAAAGAATATTTAAAAAAAAAAAAAAGCTATTCAAAATATTACGTCTCCATCAGTCTGCATTCCCTTCCATTAGTCCACCTCTCCACTGCTCAAGCCAAGGAAGGACATGTGGTCTTTCCCCACACACACAATTCATCTTTTAGACAGCTTACATTGTCAGAATATTCCAGGTATACAGCAGGTTGACAGACTCCACTCATTTGGAAATTACTTTCAATGGAAAATAAATTACTCTGTTGTAAAAGCAAAAACCACACTCTTCAAGTTCTAATTAATTTTATTAGTTGAAGCAGCAAATCTCAGAACTGTAGAAACTGGAAAAGAGCAAACAGAAAGCTGAACTCAATGTTGAAACTATTTAAAGGTCTCCAGCACATAAATAATGCCTGGAAAGGTTAACTTTATTTCTTCAAGTGAGAAAAAGTAGACAGGAGCTTTAGCGCAGGTTTTGGCTACATAGCTTCCAATATTTGGCTTCAAAACATGAAAAGAATACAACATAATTAGGACAGATGTGTTTATAAAGAAACAAGCATCTAACATATGCTGTTGCAGGTAAGACAGACTTTCAAAACCACTACAAAAACTTAGAAGTCTATAGCAAATCAGAATAAACAAAAATAAAACCCTGCATCTGACCCAAGGTGTTCCCCTCTGGTAATAGTTTTAAAGCAGCAGACCAGAGATAAGGACAGATTTGAAATATTGCTCTCATGGTTATATTAAACAGAATGCTTTGTTTCATAATGCATGGAGTTTGCAGTAAGCCAAGATGAAATTATAGCAAAAGAAAGTATTAATAAACATATGCTGTAGATGACACAGAAACAATGTGCAAAATAACTACATAGTTCAACTTGCAATTGCTTTCTATCACTCAATCTAATTGTAAAAGAATTATTAAAGTGTCATTAAACCACCAATTTATTCATAATTATGTACATGTAGTTAGGCAGAATCTCAGTAATTTAAAGCACTTATATTTTTTTTTTTTTATATCCTGAGGAGAGAGGGTTTTTTAGCATACCAGATGTTTGCTGACAAGAAAGAAAATACACTAAATCACCATTTTAAGCAATATGTAGAAATACACCCACATAATTTATCTTGTTCAGATGACAAACAGGTACCCACTTAAATTCTCTGGGTCACATTTTCCGCCTCTAATAAAACTTGACTCTTTCTACAGGGATACACCAGCCGTGAGCTAATTCCTACACATCCCTTACAACAAAAGACAAGCTCTTAGTATCTTCTTCTTGCAAGATCCAAGAACCAGCAACTTTTATCATGTAACAAGTCCCATTATTTTCAAAGTTCTGTGTGGAGAACCTTACTGTGAAACTCTTGTTGAGAAGTAAAATATTCTACCAAGATGAGAATCAATGGAAGTATAAGCAAGGCCTAGCAATAAAAGGTGAAGGTCTCCAAAGCATGAAGGTAAAAGGCTGTCAGGAAAAGAAGAAAACCTTCACAAACCAAAAAGAGTATAAAAGAAACATCACTTGGTTTAATAAAGACAAAGTGCTGCATTCAGCCTTGAAAATTTATTTTTAAGAAGTATTTTATGCTCACTTTGAGCTCTTTCTCATCCCTCAATAGTATTTCACACATAATCAATAACTGAGCCTGAACCGAGAGGAAAAAAAATGAAGCCACTCTTCCAAACAGTACATCATTTCTAAAGTTTTGATCATAGTTTGATCAAAGGAAATGGTAGCAGAATCACATTTCTCCCTACTGAGACTTGGGCAGTTTCATTTAAAAAGTGATAAAGACAGTAGCACCTATGTTAGTACAAAATTCAACTTCATAAAAACTACCTAAAGATAAGTTAGAAAACACTTGCCATGAGATAAAGGGAAATTATGTAAAATTCTTTTCTGTCTTCCCTCACTTCCCATAAGTGCAAGAAAACCAACCTCCCTCCTCTGCAAGAGAGATAAAGACATCTCATGATATCCTAGTAACCCAAATGCAGACCCATAGACTGAAAATATAAACATCAAGAACCCACAACTCTGAAGACTTCATACAAAAAGGAAAAAAAAAAAGTCTTTTCCCCTCCCCAACATCTTCCTCCTTATTTAGAAGCTTCTGAAGCTTATGTATTTTGTAGAATCACAGATCAGCTGAGGTGGAAAGGGACCTATGAAAATCCTCCAGTCCAACCTCCACCCTCAGCAATGAGAGCAAGTTGCTCAGGGCTGTGGCCAGTTGGGCTTTAAATGTCTTCATGGATGGAGACTCTACACCTCAAGAGACATGTTACATGATTTCATCAAAATCACTATACAAAAAGAAGTATTTTCTGATGTTTAGATTGAATTTCTTGTATTTCAGTTCATGCACGTTGCCTTTTGTCCCATCACCAGACACCACGGATGCAAATCTTACCACAGATGGGCATCACTTGCACATGCAGCAGGAACATCAGTCAAGCCCTGCACAGAAAGGTCTGGGAGCATTCATCAGAGAAAGCAGCAGATATGTTTTAAACAGGGCTATTATAAACCTGCTGCCAGATCCCAAAGTTAGGAAAAAAATACATTTATGCTCTTACTGGCTCAATTATATGCAATAGAAATCTTCAGATTTTATATAGTCACCAGAAAGTAAATGGACCCGCAGGTCAGCCCTGCTCAAGCTTCTCTTAGATTTGAACATTTCCTTCCTTTTTATAAAGGTTTCATATAGACTCCAGGTTCCAGCCTGTTCCAAACCTCTGCACTTCAAATTCCAGGCTTCAGCTCCTCACAGAGGGTAATAGTTCCCAGCAGCTACCCCATCCCAAAGGAGTAATAACACATACCCTCTGGCCAACATCCACCCAGGCTAAGTCTCCCCAAATGTGGCATATACCATTCCAGCAGTTAGCAAGGCAAAGGTATTGGCACCTTTTCAGTTTTCACACATCATCACCAACTGAAAGAAATCATTACTTTCTCAATGTAGCTACTGGAGAGAAGAGTTTGTGTGATGGAAAGGGAGACAGTCCTGGACAAGTAGTAAGCAGCTCATCATATTCTCTTCCCTCAGAACATTATTCTATGTGTGGTTTTCCCAAAGAGTTCATCCCTACTAGGTCTTATATGTGGCTGAAGGTATCACAGTAGCAAAAGCCTCATATTAACCAAAAAAATCCAAATTGTGCATTTGTTTTCCCTAAACATTGTGGTAAGTAGACAGAAACTGACAGGTGAAAAGTTTAAATTCATTTTAAATGCAAAAGCACTCCCCCTTTTCCAGTACTTCAGTCACCATATAACCAGACACATGAGTGACCTCAATACAGAAATTTAAACTGGAACTAGCTACTTAGTGGGGCCTTAGTAACAAATGCCTGACTTAGTCCAAACAGAGCTAAGGCTCTTTGATCCATGCAGCATTGTCTACACTGCAGGTGGACTGGCAGCCACCTGCACCCCACCCTGCTGTAATGAGCAACCACTGTGTGACTAACAAGAAGCTCAGGAAATCCCCTCCCTACTTCCAGAGGCTCCACATCTTTCCAAAGGTCTAAGATCTAGACATCAAATTGAGATACACGAGAGACACCTGTGGCCAGGTGAGTAGTCACCAATCATCTTATCCTGACTGTTCATATGGGCAAGCTTATTCTGCCACCTGGTTATTTCTTCCCCAAAAAATCAAACATTTATTAACATTGCTGGTCATTCTTCAAATCTTTATCTATTTTTGCTAATTAAGCACTAATAAAAATCCCTAGTGAACGTTTCCAAAACACAAGTGTATTTTGTACTAATATCTGGATTAGCCATACAACTCATACATATTTTCTGTTTGTAGAAGTCCCAATAAATCAGAAGAAAGCTACACAAGTTAGTCCAAAGGCAAACTCATGCTAATAAGCTACATCTGGAGTTTTAGATTAAATACATCACTCCTCTGCTTAACAGACTTTTACTCTAAGATCCCTGACTTTCTAAGGCTCTTATCAACCCAAATCCAAATCATACATATGCCTCCCTGAACCGGGCCTGCCTTTTTTTGTGGTACCTCTGTTTATACAGCTTATCCCTTATCACACTGCCAACACTGGGAACCACAGCAGATGGTCCCCTCAGACACAACTCTAACAGGTTTTCTCCACTCCCCCATTCCACTTATTTTTTTGTGCAAACAACTGATAAGGAAGGCTGCTGCAATGATTTACTGATATCTCAAGTTGAAAATTGACAAAATGCAAACTGCTTTTGTTCGCCCCCATCACCCCCCATGAACTGCTTAACCTCTTAACTACTAAGCAATACAGACAAAGAGTATTAATAATTGTACAAACCATACAGTCTGCTGGATTAGCATTTCAAGCACATGCAGTATTGATGAGTTTAAAGATCATTACTACATAACTTGAAAAGTTATGCCAGTTACAACAAGCAGCCTACTATTAGTAAAGGAGAAAATACGAGGCAGTCTCCTTTACTATTAAAGTCTGGAAATGCCTTGAAATTATTGCGAAATCATTTCCAACAGTCTACTGAAAACAGGTTCTCAAGCAGAATTTAGAATAGAGACTGGATATTTCATTTGTATTTACTTTCTTTTAACAACCCAGAACAGCCTGAGGCTCAATGACATAGAAATGAAAATGCTCTCAATATTACTAGTAGAAAGACAGACAGATGCTTAAAACTAAGCTCCACATAAATTCTATTAAACAAGCCAGGCTCTAACTACTGGAGAACATGAATTTGCAAAACCACTGTAGCAAAATGTTGCAAAAAAAACCTAGAGGTCTGCAAGAGCATCTCAACTAACCATCTATGAAGAAGCATCTGCAAGTAGACAGTAATGAACCAGACAGACCCAGAGGGCTTTCTTAAATGTAGGTCATGCTTGTCAGACCATAGCAAAAGACATAGTAACATTTGCTGAAGAGAACCCCGAGTTACTGCTGCACTACTTTGTAGACAGAGATTATTAGTTACATATTTGCAGTGATCACTATCTGATGCTTAAGAACAAGAAGAAAAATCTGCATAAATTCAACAGCTGCATTGAATTAAAGAGTAAGAGGCATAAAGCATTCCTTATAACATTTCATACTTTATATGCTTCTCTCTTCATAAAGTGATAACACAGGAGAAAAATTTCTGTTGAAATCCAATGTTTGTTTTACACCAGGGATTGGGAGACCAGTGAAGAAGTAGGCCAAAAGATGGTTTAGAAAAAGTAATTTTTGCTGATGTCATATTAAAATGAAGACTTAAATTACCTAATTAGTGAAACAACCTAGTTAAAACTTTAAGAATTATTTCTCTTGATATCTGCAGTGTTCTCTTTCCTTGGTTGATATTTTCAGTGTGTGATTCTGGTACCTTGCATTTTGTTAGAACAGAATCCTATAGAAGAAGACTGTATAATAATTTAAGATGTGGATACAGATATAACAACATGAGATAGCATAATGGAAATACATGTGCCAATAACCTGATCCCTTGCTGGGTTTTGTTGGCTTTTTTTACTCACAAGTAACACAGAAAAAAAAAAAAAACCCCTGTAAGAATTTAAGAAAAATTCCTGACAACTAAGAGAGTCAGCAGATTAGAAATGCAGTTACTTTTCACCTGAAGATAAAAAAATTACACAGCTAAAGAGTTAGTATTTCAAAGCATAATGCAATAAAACCAACATTACTCAAAAACACATGGCTCTGCAATAACACGTGTGCATCTCCTGCTGTAAAATCAAGGACACAAAGCAGTATTTATTTCTTTCTAGAGGCCAGTAAAACAAGAAGAAGTGAGGAATCTTTTTTTTCCCTGCAGATAGCTTGAAAACAGATTCACAGTCAACTAGTAAACAAGAAAAACTGCTGTAAGAGTCACCATACATGAATCTTTCTGGAAGCAAGGTATTAGGTGAATCCATAAACACTATAAACAGGACACATAAAAGACTAGACAGAAAATTTAACCAATAAATCGCCACACTCAAGAAATTCTACAATTGGACAGTAAAACTAGAGTTCAAGCTAAAAAGTTACCTAATGAAGGAAAAATTAAGTACAAATATCTGGTTGCTCATTCTTTTGTTCAGCTAGAAATTATCAATCATGAGTGCAAAAGAAGAAAGATTCTTCATTGGCCAGCAGCAAAACTTCCCATTCAGAGCTCACTTATTACAGGTTATTTGTGTTTACATTTCTCCTGTGAATCTACTGAGATGACATTTACCAGCAAAAAGCAGTATCAGGATAACACAATCCACAGGCAGATGCAGTTATACTTCTATATTTGTTAATAATTCAGAATAAATTGGGGTGTTTTGGGGGGATGGGATGGTCTATTTTGTTTGATTGATTTTCACAAATTTATGTTCTTGATAATTTTCAGATTTTAAAACACTGTTTCTCTGAACTACTTAGAGCTGAACACCGCTCTACAGGTAACAGCTTTGGACCTATGTTCATTATATTTTTAGAAGTGAAACAGATAATGTACCAATAGGCTTTTCAGTCTTCAAATCTTTGAACATGACCTCCAGTAATCATCAGGGTTATTTATTACTTTTTAACAAACAAAAAGAAAAGAATCACTGGAAAGATTTCTTGTTGTCATGTTACTGTAAAAAGCAATTGATGCAGCAGTACATCAATCAGCTTTCTTGCCAATAATTGTCATTTCTGCAGACACATGCATGAACCTCAGTTTTGCAACATTTTTAAAGTTTTGTACAGACTGAGAAGTACTTAAGTGCTTGAACTTTACTTGACTTACAATCAGACAAAAATAGTGTCAAAATGTTTGTGTTGTCAGAGGTGCAGCTCTCTTTTAAATATACGAGTTAAAATAATTTTTCTGTAGTGTGATCAGAGATAAAATGAATGGCAACATTTAGACTACCTTCTGGGAGGTTTAAGAATACACATGTTAAGGAAGGGGATGCTGTGGTCACAATCAAATCTCTGGAATGCTGTTCACTGGAGAATATGTCTTCTGAGACAGAAGTTTGCTGTGTGACCACTAAATCTACAACAATTTAGACCTTCTTGACACAAAATAATACTTTCTAAGACTAATTACATGTATATACACAACTAGAAAACAAATTAGATCAATTTTTCAAGATGCATGAAAAAAACCCACACAGCACACACTGAACCATGCAGAACCTGAATGCTGTCCCTGAAATGTTTTAAAATATTTTCATAAATACTGTTCACAAATAGGAAAAAAAAAAAGTTAACATAATTCACTTATATAATATTATCACAAATTTCACCTGTACACACTGTAAATAAAGAATAAAAATAGCATATGCATTTCCACTTAAACTTGCCTGAAGATAATTATGAATGCACTCTGGCTGAACTTCAAGTATTCAGATTTTAAACATTAATTTACTTTGACTATGTGCATGTCAAAATGAAAGATTGCTGTCTGGATCCAGACATGCAGTATTAATACTGAACACATGCATTCATTTCAGGTCAGCAGACATTCCAACTCTACTTCAGCAGGTGGTAGGAATAGCACTCTAATTAAAATCTATATTAAAAAGTTCACATTGGGCTATCTACTCTGAATAAGCTCCCATACAGAAACATCACTGCAGCTGAAGGACTTAGACCACCTTCCCTCAAAATCTAAATGGCCCCTCACATAAACCACTTTTCTAAACAATTTCTACTTTTTCAACGTACCAAGAGATTTTTCAAGGCAGCCCACTAAAGATTTCAGCACCCATTTAACATATTAAGAAAGGTACCAAACCATTTCTCAAAATAATCTGACACTTAGATATCAAAGCAATGAAAAAGTGATAAACAAAGCTAATTCCCCATTAGATATCTGTCTCTGGTCACTTCAGAAAATGACCGCTTTTCATAAGTGATACATCTCTGTAAACAAAGTCAAGGCAATCTCAGCCTAGTAAAAAATTATTTAGTCACGGTTTTAGGGTAATTATCTACCTGTTTGGGGTTTGTTTGTTTTCTAAATTAACATTTTTACATTACACTTTCAGGGGTGAGATTTTTGGTTTGCAGTAAATATATACTATACTGAAGCCCAGAAATATCCTGACATTTAACAGTGCACAAAGTTCTTCAGTTACAGCATTTCTTACAAACAAAACAGAGCACTAACTCCACACAACATACACACTTCACTCACTCCTTGTACCTCACTTCTGCTACTGAATGAGGTGATGGTATGACCACCAGGCTGAATGCAAGTACTTGGAATTTTATGGCAACTACAGCAAATGAACTGGATAGTGGAATACCCAAAACCCCTGAGAAATGGAACATGTAAACCAAAGTTTGTTCCTCAAGTGAAACTGGTAATTGCATTAAATACCTTCCAGGAAAAGAGCAATATCGATCTTTTGATTCAGAAGACAAATAGGTCCTTTTTTCTTCTTCAAATTTGAAAGCAACTAAGGATAAAGTGAAGAACTATTCTATTACAGATAGCAAAACCAGAATCTTTCTTTTTAATTACCATTCCCATAGAGTGACTAAACCTTCCACAGGGAGCATCAAGATGACAATTCCAGAAATATTCTTTCTTTCAGAAACCACTTGTTTCTCTGCACTCATACTGATGCCCCACAAAATGAGACTTAAAGTGTGGCCTAAACCCTTTTCTCCTGAAAACCACCCATAGCACACACAAGCGCTTACACCTCCTTCACCTCTTTACCAGCATTAAGATCAAACTGATGCACAGTGTAGCCAAGGACAAATTTAAATAATATTGTATCCCACACAATTTACTGTATTTTATGAGACTCCCATATGGAAGTGATTCAAGTTTGAATTGCATGTGCTGGTCAAACAATAAAACCTAGAAAACAGGTGCCACTTTAGATCTATAAATTCAAATATTATACACAACTGTGACACAAGCTTTGCTTCTTCTACAACAGCTGTTCATCATTAGATGCCTGTGAAGCTTTCAGCACTCCAAGAAATGGGTCTTTGCAAGTGTAAGCAGAAATAAAGGAGCATTTTCCTTCCCTGGGTACAGTATCTTCATTTTCTCATGTGTGGAACTATCCATTATATTTCCTTTTAACTCAACCAGCCCAGATACTTTGAATGTTAGTTTGTTTACTGTAAAGCTAAAAACATAAAAGTATACTTGACCTGCTTCTTTTTCCTAGTAAACAGAATCTTATTATACCATATCATTATCAATCTTATATTCTATTTAAAATAATTTTGGTTCCTAGTGAGAAACCTCCATTGCTGAACAGCAAGAAAATCTACATATAATAGTCAATTACTACTGTTGCATTGAAGTTTTGTTACAAAAAAGCACACTTTGGTTTGACTATTTATTTACAAAACAAAAACATCATGTAACCCCTAACGTACAAGGACATCCTAAGAATATTTAACACATCGTATTAGGGAAAAGCTTTAATAATCTTATTCTTTTCACAGACATAAAGATAAGTCATGCATGAATTCTGACAACTTGGACAGAATTCAGTAAAACACAGTGCTGGTTTACTGAACAAACATATTCACAGCTCCATCACAGAATGTTAGACTGGTGTTACTGCACCAAGTGGCTCCTCCACCTTCTGCTTTGTTTCTTTTAGCCTATAGAGTACTGCTCGGTGTATAAACACAGGGTACATATACAGAACTGGACTGAATCTGTTTCTTTTCAAACAGAAACAGCATTTTAAGAGCAAGTGGCAAGACAGTCCAATAAGCAGATACTGTCTATTGTCAGATGCACAGACAAATCTGCAGCTGTTTACAGGATGTGTCAAGGAACTGTGTACCTGCTTCTCTGCTTTAATGGTGATGTATGGATCCACAAATAAAATTATCACATGAGGCACATCAGAAAGCCATAGCCATTACACTTGCCAAAGCAGAACTGGAACAAGGATCATTTTTATCAACTTATTCATGGCTATCTAAGTACATTGTAGAAGCTCTGAACTTAAAACACAAAACCTTGAGCCCACTCAAATAATAAAGTATCAACTAACAAGAAATAAAAAATGTGAAAGTTGAACTGAACTTGAAATTGTATTGTCAGCCTGACCACATTACTTTCATGGTAACTTATTAACACACTTCACATGCTTACCTCTGCACACAAAAACTCTGCAGAACTGTAAGGTTCACTAAACATTGAAAGATTTATGCAATTTAAGAGAAGATAAGGTTAAAACAAAATACTTGGTCTTACTGCATTAATAATTAGGTATTCATACCATTTCAAACTATGCATCTCTTAAGTGTCTTGCCTGAGCTAGGACCAGAACTCTCCATACAATCAAAGGAAATAAGCCAACATTCTTGAATTCCTTACCTCCAGGGGGTGCTTCAGGAAAGCAAGTATACTTTCACTTAGCTAATCAGACCTAATTTAGAAACCTAAACTATGGGATGTATGAAAAAAACAACTTTTGAACACCTATTTTAATAGATATTTGAGCATTCCCAAGGTAGTCTTTTGTTTATCATCATTTTAATGTAGCAGCTAAAACATACATTTAAACAATGTCCCATTTCAACAGATTTTGCTTGGGGGCTTTTTGCCAAAGAAGTCTGTTCATTGTTTATTCCAGACTGACATTTTCAAAGACACTACTCTATTTTCAAGGTGTAACTATGAAAACATTTGTGAAACAATGCTATAGAAATTGATGCTAAAAATCAGTAGACTCTGTAGAGATTAAAAAATGCATGTTTTAGCATACAGAAAGCCATACAAGCAGTTCCATTTAAAACACATCTCAAATCCACCTCATTCATCAGGCTTTAAACCCTTCATTTTAGGAATCTGTTTCTTGAGGATATGATTTGCAACATAGATGGCACATGTGTTTTCAATAGTGGAACGTGTCTAAAGTAACTGGGTACAACTCAGTATCAGATACCACACCGTTTGTTTTGCCAGTTGCACACTCCTTGATGTTAGCAAGACATTAACTACTTCCACACTTTCCACACATCAAAGTTATTCTTGATTTAGTTTCTGGTACCTGAAGTACATGTTAACGGGAGTGGAACTGCTTTTATAAAAAACTAGACTGTATTAATGGAAATTAAAAAAATACAGCTGTGAAAGCTAAAAACAAGGTTTTGCAGGGGTGAGAGGCTGAATTAGCAGGCATTTCTGTGTCTCAGGTCTCATAAAAACAACAAACCCAACCCTAATCCTGAGGGATTGTCAAATTTTTTTCTCTGTATATATACCAAAATTTAGAAAAACGTTTACAGTCTGCATTAATTTTCCTTTCTTGTGTGTCCACCAGCAGTAAGATTGAAAAATGCAGACCCCTTCAAGTACCTTCTTGAATCACAATTTGGGCACGGATCTCTAGAAAAAAAATAAATAGTGGTCCTTCGACAGGTTATTCTCACAAAGAAGTAAGAACCTATAAATCAGTTCACATACAAGCATTATTTTCCTTATAAAATTGTTTTCCTGCAGAACCAAATTAACAGATACAGGAGGAAAGATCTCAACTTGAATCAACTACATGTTATTAGTTCATCCTAGAAGCTGCCTTACTGCTTCAAACCAAAGGCTGTGAAAACCTGCAAAATAAGAAAGAGAATTATGTTAAGCTAATTCTTACACATTTTAGACTGAAACTGAGCTACCTCAGAAGCACCACATCATGATCAGGGATCAGCAGCTATGGATATATTTCCTGGAGTTATGCATTGTTTTCTAAACTGAGGAAACTTTCACTAAGACAACAGATATTCTTTGGTGTTCCATTGTTTAAAAGACACAAACATCTAACTTTTGCCATCCAACCACATACTGCAAACCAATCTAGACCACCATGACTTCAATGTCTTGAGCAATATATGGCTAGAAACTACTTTTCATTTCATTCTGGTATACAGTATTACTAAAATCACTTCTTCAATACAAATGAGCTTTCCCCAAAAATTGTGAAAAAAATGGTTCTAATAAAGTTTTTGCTGCTAAAGAAAATCAAAATACTTTTTTTGCTTCTCAATATTTCCTTAGAATCTTCCTATAAGAGAAGTTGTTATGCTAATATTTTTCTTCTCTTTTTTTTTTCTAAACCTAAGTGTTATGCCAAATACCACATTTACTCTTTAATATGTGCTAGGTAGCACACCTGGAACTTCAAGTACAAATTTATCAACTGATTTCAATTACTGCCAGGAAGGTGAGTCAAACTAGAAATGTTGTATACACACAATGCAAATAATCACTGATACAGAAGTAGAGGTGTGATCCAAGACAGCAACCAGCAAGATCACAGGAAGTAAATGAAGAATATTCTCTAACAAATAAATCCATGTAATCATTACTGTAAGAAACAACTACAGCATTCACCAACTTTATCTGTTCCCCTTTCCCAAAAAAAAAACCAAGTAAAACATACTCAATAATGGAAAAAAAAATGCATACATGCACACAGAAAACATGCAGTCTGGTAACATAAATGCCATTTTTGAACTTCACAGACCCTTTGGAGTTTGATTGGGGGTTTTTTTAATGATATATATAACAAGCAGCAGCTGAAGCAAACTTTCTTCTTTTGCTGGAAGAATCCACATCTTTAAGAGATGCAAACTTTCCTGGTGTACGTACCTGAGACCCATGAAAATCTGCCTTGCCAAAATTTCTAAAATGTTTTTAAGTATGACAGTAAAGGAAACAGACTGCTTAGCACATTGTACCTCCCGCACAGTGAAAACCTCTTGCTAACGCTGATCATTATGAAAAAACCTCACACCATCCTGATTGGACACACAAAACCCTAGCTGCATCACGTTGCAAGCGTCTTAGTACCACACCCAGAAAGCTTTATTTGGATATGATCTTTTCCATGAATGAACAACTACTTGCTTACAATTATGTAGCACACTCTAAAACCAAAAGTCCAATGTTAGAATAGAAACAAAGTTTAAACCATTTTAAACTTTCCCAGTAAAGATTCTGAAAATGAAGAGTTTATAAACGAGCATGATCATACATGGATGATGATCAATTAATAAAAATCATACAAATCCCTCTAATCTCAGAAGACTTTTATAGTAATCACTGCTTCATTTCCTTTGAGATCACATTTGAAGTGACAGTGGACCTCATTTTTTCGGAATAATCTTCTAGGATATTTACACAAGCCTAATGTATGCAATGTTCCTGCATTATTAATAATTTCTGTGGGAAACAAATGAAAATTTTACCTCACTTGCTAGGGTTTCCTCTGAACTTTTGAGTCCTTTCAAGCAATGCAAAGCAAGGCCCTGAGCCGGGAGATCATTTGTAGTGGGATCAATTAAGTGACTAAATAGAAAATAAAATTCAACAAAATGGCATTTTTAACCTAAATGTTAATTTAGACGGTTCTCAAGGAGAGGTTCCTGCACCAATGTCGGTGCCAGCGTGGTCACACAGCGCCATCTAGCAGTGATTCGCAGTACGGCATTACTGTGACACCGAGTTTGACACCTCTACAATTAAGTTTGTAAAGTCCTCACTCATTTAAAGAAATTCTAAGAAACCAGGGAAGTGACCCGTACAATTGCTGTAAGCAAATCTAAAGCTGAAGCTTTACAGACTGAATCTACACCAACTGCTGCAATTCTCTTCCCATTAACCAAACTCTGATCTCATAAAAGGGAGAAGGTGTTACAGTCATCCTTGATAGCTTATTACTTCTGCAAAAAAAGTTCTAAAAATGATCCGGAAAAGCTAAGTAAGTATAAGTAGAACTCCTACTGTAATGTAGTCCTGCACAGTTCTTATTGCAAGGCTGACATCAATCTCTGATTTAACGTTTGTCCAACATGTTACCTTCACTTATTTTAAGTGGCCAAGATTTCTCTGCTTGTCATGACTAAAACTGTTGAAACATCTCAAGTTACATATGCCAATAAATTCAGGCTTTCTAACATAATGGGTGGGGGGGAGGATCCTTTAAGGCCCCAATGAATGGCATCAAGATGGATTTTTTACCAGATCAAGTTGCACAAAATACTTGCAGAAATCTATCACAGCACAAAACACTAAAACAAAACATTCCAACTCTAAAGCTCTAGTTTCACAAGCACATACTTTAATTCAATACAAGAAAGCCTTAGTGCTAAATGAAAGACAAGCCATCTCGTTTAAGCCATCTCTTGCCCACTCAGTCCAGGTAATGCTCTGCCTTCTTTCTCAATGTCTCAACGCATATGCCTAGGCACTTATAAAAAGATTCGCACTGAATCAAACTAAGCAACTAATATGATTTTACACTAAAATGGCCAAAAAATAAAATAAGAGGTGCCAGAGTATTTTTGAAACTACAGTGGGGAAAAAAATAAAAGTAAATAACAGAAGTGTGACGACAATCTTCGGCTTAGTAATTCAGAGTTAGTATTACTAAGAAAAGTTATTATGAACAACAGTGGTGGCCCTAAATGAGCTGTGAAAGCAAATCCTTAGGAAAAAACCATTGTGAATCTCTATAAATTAGCAGCATTCACTTCAGACACATTAAAAAATGGAAGCAGAGAAGCAAGCCATTCTGACTAGGATAGTAGACAAGCTAGCACCAAGACCTTCAACTTCCCCATCTTCAACAGTTTTATTCCAAAAACTATTTCCTGTAAGTATTTTTCTATGGAAGTGTATTTCAGTATTTCCCATCTTATATAGAAAACATTAAGTCAATTCTCTAATAGAGTCTGATCAAGATTTCAGCTGTCCTAGGACCTAAATTTGAAGGCTTCATAAACTGTATTTTGAATAAGGCAACAAAAAAACCTCCCTCCTCCGCATTTATCAAAATTGTACATGCTAGATAAACATACTAATGTACTTGAAGATTGATGCAAATAAATAAACTGGAAAATGTCCAGAAGAATGGAACAAGAAAGGTCAGAGCTCTAGAGAACATGACCTATGAGAGAAGCTTTTAGGAATTAGGTCTATTTATCCTAAATACAAAATGCCTATAGAGAGAAGGCATAACAGCATTCAAATATGTGAAAGGTTGCTACGCAGAAGAAAAGAATCAATGTTCTCCATACCCACTAAAGAACATACAGGCAGCTAAAGAACATACATAACTGTGCTAAAATGTATAGGTCATATACTCGGAAATATGAAGTCTCCATCACTGCAAGTTTACAACACCCAGCTAAAACAAAAGCTGCTGGGAAGGCCCAGCCCTGGGAAGGAGAGCTCCCCATGCCAGGTGCCTTTTGGCCTATGATCTTCAACCGAATGAAGCAGTCTAAGAGGAGACTCTGTCAGTCACGAACACAAACTTACAACCTACTCCCTGCAGGTAGTGAGGGAAAACAGTTCCACTTAAAATTCCTCTCCCAGTCCTCCTCAGCACTAGCTTACACCCCAGAACTAAACTCCTCTTCCTGTACCTGGCAGCTGGGCTGCCTGCAGCAGGTGAGCAGCATCAGACTGAAGTGCTGATAAACTCTGCGAATTCCTCCTCAAGCCACCGAAGAGCAGAGTTCACAGCCCTCTCCATTTAAATGTTATTCTGCCTCAGTAAAGAGAGGAACCATTGACAACACTGAAAAGTTGCACCTGTAAAAGAACTAGAAGCCACCTACAGAAGAAGACACTGTTTTTCTTGCTCTGCCGTGTTTTTATTTGGAAAATCATGAACAGACTCAAAGACAATTCTGAACACCTAAGTTTTCCAACAAGCCATTTTTAACAAAGACACAAGCAAAAGAATGGCAAAAGAATTTGTGAAGAGAATTTCCTTACTCTCATAAGTTTCCTGGAGTTTGGGGATTTTATGAAAATCAAGACAAAAAGTACCTTTAACAATCAGATTTTTCTCCTGTAACAGAAAATTCTGGTAGTACTTTTCTTGTTCTGCTCTAGTGTTACAAAGAACATCTGGAACCATCAGCAATATATAAAGGTGACTGTTTCACAACTGAACATGTTAATTTTTTTACTTTCTAGTAAGACTTCCAAACCACATTCACATTCCATCACTACCAATTATAAGACTCAAATTTCTAGTTAAGTAACTACTGGATGCTCAAGTTTACCATCATCTGATGGTCTACATCTTTAAATTCACAAAGGAAAATTAACATTTCCAATGGGAATTGAATTTTTCAAAGCATGATAAAGACAAGCAGAAAAGTGGCAACCCACGAGCAAACAACAGAATCTCAAAAGTCAACTATCACTTAGGGAATCAATTACAAACAAGCACACTTTTACCCTTAAAACCCAGCCAACAAAAGCTGAGGGTCCAAAATGCCTAATAAAATCCACAGTCAAGTGTTCTGTCTTCTATTAAATTGCAAGCCAAAAAAATCACATCTCTATAGACTAGTGTCTTGTACCAATCAACAGCAATTCAGTTTTGGCACAATTAACTCAAAGTCTATTTATAGTCATCCAAGACAAAGTTCCTGCTTAGCTTTCCTCTGTAAGCAAAATCCAAAGCCAGGGATTTGAGACGAGACAAAAGCTCATGTTTTCTGCTTAAATAGCCTGTTCCTCAGCCCCAACACTTATTCTGCTAACTCCAAATGGTAGGACACAAAAGCTACAGGATTCACAGTAGCGAATTCAAGATTGATGGATGTGCCCGTCCATCCTGGCTAACCATGAGTGTTGTAAAGACTGCACCAACTCAGGCAGCTTAAGGTCCCCATGGGTGCTTAAGCACGCCACAACAGCTATCCCACTTTCCCCAAGTGGTTGAAAATAGCACAAAAATCACAAAAACTGGACAGGACGAGGTCTAAGTTTCCTATGAACAGCAGAAATAGGTTATGACAATATAAAACATTGTAACACGCAGTTTTATGATGCAATAAAATCATTTCTCTGCACATCCTGAGATGCAGAGCAGCCTTACCACTTCTCTCAGGGTGAGAGGGCTCACTATCTATCTAGTAGCTAGCATTGCTGAGACCATCACTCAGTTCTGTGAGTAATAATTACTCAGTTCCTGTGAAACATTATAAGCCCGTGCATAACTCGCTTGATTTCAAATTAGGCTTTGGAGTACAGCAATGCCAGAAAAGAGCAGGACTGAATGGTTATTCCATGAACACCACGAGGAGGATACAGGTCCCATGGGAGTATGTTCCAGCTTTGCTTCAGATGGGGCCACAATGTCATTTCACTATCACAGAGCTCCTTCCCTGCTAACTTAAGGGCCTCTCAGGGCACAGTTCTATTGCCCCAAGAGGTACAAGGGACAGAATGTCCTTTGACAATTTGTCTCCACTATTTCAAATGTCATTCACAACAAAAGATTTTACAAAACTAAATTTAAAATATTTAGATGGAAAAAGCAAGAAAATTATACAACTCAGAGGTTTCCCGAAGATAAGGTCAAGAAAATGATATGCAGTCAACATGAACGAACTAAAACTTAAGCACACAAAATACACAAGATAAGTACACAGCTAGGCCTTACCCACAGTCAACCTAGGATGCTAATTAACGTTAGGTGGCATTTTCCCCTCAAAAAACACATTAAATCACACCCTGTATATTGTTTAGAATTTGCCTGAACAAATGAAAAATCTAGCTTTGGAAACTTAGGATAGCACCACACTAATGACAACAGTTACCAAATGCTATCCCTAACAAGCTATTAGGCACCCAAACAATTAACTACTGATGTCCAACTTGAACACTGCCAGCCTTTACACTCACAGTTTTATTTATGCTGTAGTTATGCATTTCAACAAGTAGTATTGTTCACTAGTCCTTACAGTTTTTTTGTGTCTTGGTGAAATACACACAGTAAGACAGTGTACATAAGATTATTAAAATTAGACAATTTTTTAATCATTCCTCAAAGAAAACAATATGTTGATCGTTATAAGCAAACTCCTCGAATAATGTTTCAAAGAGAAGTCCATATATAAAAGTAACCCAGCCTGCCTAGCCCAGCAAACATAAAGTAGAAAGTACTTCCAAATGGAATAGCTCTTCAAAAGGGTGCATTTAGGCAATTACACTTTATGCATCTCAACTCCTTAGCACAGACTCTCTAGAACGGAAACCGAGTCCAGCACAAAACATAACTGAAGCAAAAAAGTAGCAACTCTCGAGACAAAATAGAAGTACAAAACACAGACCTTCATAATCAACAGCAAAGTTGCCAACTAAACCGACCTGAGATCAGAATGACATAAATGACTGAAATGGAAGCAGGTTTAGCCGAACACAGAGGTGCCTGATGCTCCAGGGCTCCATTCCAAGGCTCGAGTGCAGCAGGGCGGGAAGGTGCGGGAGCGCGGCCCGGCACTCCTTAGGCACTGCTGCCCCCTCTCGGCTGCTCCCGGCACGGCACCCCCGCGCCCGGCTCCGGCCCGGCCCCACAGCACAGCGCGCCTCACCTTCCAAACCTTCTCCAGCTGAAAAAAAACCTATTTCACTCGTTACCTTATCCCACCTGTGTGTGTGCGTGCGCGACCACTGTATAAACATTCTTTGAGAAAGAAACCAGAGCGGTAATGTCCAAACTCGCACATACAGCTGAGGGCCTGAAGAGACACAGAGCTGTATCATTAAAAAAAAAAAAAAAGTATAAATTAAAAGATGAGCTAGGACAGCAGCAGACACACTCCAGGGATGGGATAGGATGGGAATCGAGGAGATAAAAAATTGCTACATATTTCATTACTTGTTCACTCAGTGACAGGACCTGTTTTAACACCTGAGACCCAGGGAATAATTTACCAGGATTACAGGCTTACATGAACATAACCAAATCCGGCCATGAGGAAGGAAAAAGAATTATAGTGAGTCTGACAGTCCTTTTCTCTCTCTCTCTCTCTTTTTTTTTTTCCCTGTCTGTATTTGCTCCTATCGATGAGGAAAAGCACCAAAACCAATTTGTGTCTGTTATCTGTTTTAGTGCATTTCTACTGTCTCCAGCCAGCCTCCATAATCACACAGCAGTCTTGTCTCTCAGTATGCCCTCAGGCCTAACAGAGGGAGAACACAGATTAACGTTCTGTATTTGGAGACACAGAGCAGTTCGAGTTGTGCTACATTCAAAATTCTTAAAAGCAACAAGCCAGAAAGCAACTCACCCAGGCCTGCCTTGCTCCCCAGAGTAACTTACAGCAATTCAATACAGAGGCATCCACGCTGCAACTGACAAAAAAGCAATCCTAAAATATATTAAAAGTATCTTAATGCAAAGCTGTGACCATGGCAAGCTCAGAGAACTCTGCCCTCATTGGCAGCTAAACTTCATCCTTTCTAGCAAATGAAACTGTAGTCAAACTGAAGCCAGAGCCTGCAGTGAACATTAACCCTCCACCACTACTCCCCAGTCATCCGGGGTAATGAGCACGTCCTTTTCAAGTGCTCCTACAAAAATATAATCCTGCTCCTACCTCTGAGAGTACATGGTCAAAGAAATCTCTTCAGGTTATAAAAAAATGGTCACTAGCTTTTATAAATCTACTATAAATTTTCTTTAAGCATGAAGAACCATGAGATATGGGAAACTAATTTCTCTGTAGAACACCTACAAAGCTCCTCATCATCTGGGTGTTTATGCTGAACTCACTTCATCACTGCTATTTATGCTTCATTTGCTAATTGCTTAACTATCTACTACAGGGACATATTCCACACAGGAGGATGGATGTTACCAGGAGTTGAAATTTACCTTTCATGGTTCAATCCCTTTTCAAATTCATTCTTCTGGATTACATGAAATACAGCATTGCCAGAACTAAACTCCATTGCACAACCACCAGAGCATGCAGCCAATGCTCTGTCACTAGGATTAACCCTAAACACGTCGTGCATGCTTAATTTGCCTATGTGAGCTCTCAATAAGTGTCTCTGAAGGTAGTGTGCACATAGGATTTGTTAGGTTCTTCAGTGTGCTCCTAACTTTCAGTTGCCTGCCCTGTGACTGTGAAATAAAAACACTGAAAGCAAAAAACAAACAAACAAAAAGCCACTCACAGATGAATAGATGATTTTAAAGAGGATAAAGAAAGACAGTACACACACGTCATACCAAGTGCTAATGGCAGTGATGCCATTATGAGGAGAAGACAGACTCCAGCTCTTATCTAGTTCCTCCATAAACAAGGGAAACATTTCCCAGTTTGAGAACTCTGAGTTCTATCCTGTAACGGAGACAACATCCTCAAAGCTGGACTCCCCCCTTAACAGAAAGTTGCCCAACAGGAATAAGAAGCTGATCCTGAGGAAGCCAAGGTAGGAAAACCTCACCGCAAAGAGGTCGTATATCCTGCTCTGTGCTTTCAGTCAGAAGTGATAAGTAACAGAAGTCTAGCCACACACGGGTTAGGAAGTTTTACAGGGAACACTGGAGCAGTAATACAAAGCTGCCAAAACCACAATTATACGTTAGTTAACAGAGACTTAGGGTGCAGATGAGTCACAGCACGATGCTCTATGAACTCTACACTGCAAGAAACCATCCCAACGATATCCAGACTCACTGTCCCACAGGACACTTCTGGATGCACTGGGTATATCTATTCCTTCCAAAGAACTGTGAAATCTTGATCATCTACAGTTGCACAACTCCATCTGCTACATCCCATGAGCCTCACCTGCTTTCTTCCCCGCTGAGTCCCATTTCACCTTCTCTCCTCATCCTCCTAACCATCTCACCGTAAGTTTCTGATTTTAAAGAAGAAAACCTCCACCCCCACATCCCAAGTATTCCCATACTAACTGTGTGTCAGAGCATACTTTTCAAGCCTGAGCACCAAGAATCAGCACACAAAACAAACTTATTTGCAGGAACGCCGATCTAATAGCAGGAATCTGCATCACTAGAACTGTAAGGCAATTATCCCAAGACAACAAGTACAGAAATAAGTTACTTCACTGCCTCGCTCAGTATCAACATCCAAAATCTTTTACATCCGGAGTCAGCTTGAATCTGAAAAAGAAACCTGGTGCAGAACAGGTATGCCAGTAAGGTTATCAAGCAATGCAAAAAATCATACCAGGCAGTGATTCTACAAGTTATAGACAATGGAGGAATTCTTCAGCAAGAGTACAAAACACCAGAATTTACATCTCTGTTCACTTTTCTCCATTGCTCAGCAGCTTCAGTTTCATGACTGCAGTGTTGTAGAGAAAACAGAAACATCTCTCATCAACAGAAAAGCAGCATGGGGTATTTTGCATATTTAAGCACACACCATGCATACCGTGCCCCTCGAGAAAGGATTGTAAATTATCTTTTTTTCTAAATTGGCACTGCACTCACAACCATTTGAAAAGTAGAAATCCAAATACAAGGACTAACCTTGACTTCTCTGACTGATAAGGCACTTAATAAGCAGCAAATAAAGATTTGTCTTTTAGCTTAATAAAGAATACTAAAAATACCTCACAATGAGGATGCCTCACCCCAAAAATTACTCCGTAGTCACTACCATTTTACATTATACTTATGAAGGAACAGATGAGCATTATCAGCAGGGTGAAGAGCGAAAAATGGAAAGACCAACTGCTGATTCTGAGCAACTAAAAGCATACACTGGAAACCAGCAGAGATCTTTGTCAAAATACTTCATCAACCATTATGCAGGCTGCAGAGAGCTTATTTTAATATTACAGTAACCTATTAAAGAGATCTCTACTTTAAATCAATAAAATAAATCAAAATCTAGTATTAAAATTTTATTGTGCAGTACAAAAGTACTTCTAAAACAACACTTGAAACAAAGGACCAGATTCTGAAGTGATTCACAACCCATGAATCAATACCTGTACAGTCTTAGTCATTTTCTTTATTTTGCACTTGGATGAATAAAACTCATGCTGCAGCATGCTTTGCTGCATCTGTATGGGGATGGCCAAAGTCTACACAAGCATGGCTTATGCAACACAATGAACATGAGATAATGCCTTTGAATGTTGAAGTCCACTTTAGATTGTAGCACTTCATCTGCTTTTCAACAAGGAGACTCTTTCCTTTTACACCTGTCTTCTTTTCAACATGAGATCTTAAGGAGATCATTTTTTTCTTCCTTGTCTTCTTCCTTCTTTCTTCTATTCAAATGTGTTGTTTAAGCAGATGGGAAGTCTTAATGATACCTCAGTCATATCCACTGGTAAGCAAAACTGACAAGTGTTTATTAAATTAATAAGTAGAAGAGGCAAAAAACCCCAGATAATTTCTTTAACAGGATTTCAAAGTATTATTTGATATTTGCTTTAGATAAATACATAAATTCTCTGCAGAGGGAGTTACAGAGCTGTAAGACAAAGAACTTGCACTATAAACACTAAGATTCAATTAGAATTGGCAAGTCTCACTGATACATGTCCTGCCAACTAAACACAATAATGGAGCTCCACACAGCAACTTTCCATCCAACAGTTACAGAAGAAATTTCTGAGACAGTGAATAGGATGCCTGAACTAATTTTAGATTAGTCTAAAACTGCACAAGTAAAGCTAAAGGTCTGTAACATAACTGAGTTTCTAAGTGCTACATCAAAGCCAAACCCACTGAATTAGCAGAAACAATTCTTGTTTGTAGAATCCCATGCTAGAGGAGGAGTATGTTGTGTGCTAGCATTTGTTTCTAAAATCCACAAAAGTGTAGTGCAGATAAACTGTGACTGGTTTAGCCTCGCTGAATGTTTAATAAGAGTTTTTCCTTCATAAAAGAAAAAGTTAGTGTTCATTTTTCTGATATTTCTAAGTTACTAGCAATGCCTTTCCTGCCCCCAGCATGTTTTACAATGGCTGAGGAGGGAACACTTTGGACCTGAACAGCCCTTAGCCAGAAGCAATCTACAAAATAACAACCATACTGACTTGATCCATCAAAATGCATTTAAAGCTGGGCCAAAACCCATTAATTCCACTAGAACTAGAAACATACAGATGTCAACATATGTGAATACAACAAGCCACTTCAGAAGTCAAAGCATTCTATGTCTGACTATATTTGTGCAGTTCCGTTTTTCAGAAAGAAAGTGCAGCTACATGGCAAACATACTGAACTCCCTTCCCAAACAAAAATCTTGCTCACAATATTAGAAAGCTCCCAGCTCGCCCACTTCCTGTTTTTCACAGCAGGCATTACTCGTCTGTACCATGAGAGTTTCTTCCTCCAGGGGGTATCTCACAGGGAGCACTCCAGCAGGTCTGCAGGCATGTCTAAACTATACGGCAAGCCATGCTGCCAAGAAACCAAAACCAGTTTTAGAACCAGTAAAGCCACCATCAGCTACACCGTTTCAGAATAAGAACAAGTACCCGTGGTATAGCCCTACACTGATAGCTGCTGGTCCACACATTTCTGTGTGGCTCACGCTCACAAAGGAGCTTTGTCTTCCCACAGGATAGTATGCAAGACTTGTTCAGAATGCTGCCCACCTTCACACTGTAAAAGCAGATACAAAAATAGGTTCAGCTCTACTGCTGGTTTCCCTTTGCCTATTTTTAAGCTGATGCAGTCCCTGACTTTTAATCACCATTGCTGTTACTGCAGTATCTGTATATTGCTGATTCACACTCTGGTCTCTCCCTAGACAGAGGCAATCTGTGTGAAAAGCACAGCCCTCAGATTTCACCTTTAGATATAGACACTCCTGGATGCAACAAAGGGTGCTTGTACAGAAAGAACACTTTTGAAACACATGAAAAGCAAGGACATTATATCCATGCTCAGTTTCAGGTAAGTCAACTTGTAAGGCAGGTTGCATTGTTACAACTTCCAGTTAGCAACAGGAGTCTGTCTGATGCTGCTTTTCTTCCTTTTGTGTTTTTTTCCAATCTTGCAATTAGAGAGAAGACACTAGAAACAGTGCTTGACTCCTTCATATTGGAGCAATAATGGCAAGTAAAGCACATCTTACTTTCTGAAGCCAGAACTTTATTCCAGCATCTTTTTAACACTCTGACACTTTTTAACAGCATCTTTGAGACAACACTTTGTGTTGTCTCAAAAGCTTAGGAAGATGTAGGAAACAAATTAAACACTTTTATTTAAGTAATAGCTGTCCAAGACACTGTGACAACAGACAATCTTTCATCTTAGTGAGTATTTCTATCTCTTCCCCAAGATTATAACAGTTCTACATGAAACTAACAAATTCTAGCAACACAGGGATTAATTCACAAAAATAGCTCATGCAAAAGATTTTCTTCTTATTTTTTGCAGACCATAAACAGTATTAAGTTTAATTTCAAGAAATGTTTGACATTTGGATCATGTTAAGCAACAGTTACTATTACTGAGTACCTGCTTCACTGTAATGGACGAAAAGATTAAATCCCCATTTGACATTCTCTCTGAACTTCCCAGATGACTTAATACAAAAAAAGCCAAACATGCCTTCTTCAAGAACAAGATTGACGAGAATTACTTAATTTCAAAAAGAAGAAACTACACTGCATAATTTCTGCCTATCACCTAGCATTGAGGCTTGTTTGTTCCATTTAATGCATGTACATACACTAACATAAACTAAATCAAGACTTAGATTTCATAATAACTAGAAACTAGAGGTCAATTTCATGTACAACTGCCAAAATTATTCTGGGACCCCTCTCCCAGCAACTACAACTTTTATTAGGTTTTTAGTTCTCCATTTCAGATTCTAGATGTAGACTTATTTCTATTCTAACATCATAAACAGTAATTTTCTAAAAGGATAAGGTATCAAAAATTTAAGGTAGTCCCTTCCTTCACTGCACTTTCCTACATCTCTCCCAGCAAAATTCCAAATAACAGAACAGCCATCTGAATCTCGACAAGCCAAAACTAGCTTCTGGAATAATATGCATTAGAATAACTAAGATAAAGAGGAATTAAATTTAAGAAAGCCATAATGAGAATGTATTTGCAATCTTATATAAACAGCTGCCACAAATAAAGTTTTTTGGACCAGCACTCAACTTGTCTGTGGAAAGAACATACCTGGTCTACTACTAATTCAATAATCATCTGGGTTCCCTAAAATAGTTCAACACTTGAATAATTCAATGTCTTAATTCTACATAAGAAAGATCAACAGTAATAAAGGAAAACGAGATGCAACTGTTTAATGCTATCATGACATGTTCAAGAAAAGAAACAGCCATTCTGTGAAATCAGTATTGTTTTTAGAAAAGCATCAGGACAGACAACTATGTAGTCTTTCAGTATACAAGTTTAGGTGCAAGACACACCTGAACTTGCATTAATTAATAAAATATAAGTTTCTATTTTGACTAGTCAAAAGCTACACAAAAGTATTCAGAAAATACTTTTCTATTGAAACATGGTATTGTTTTGTAAAATTCCATGTGTAAAAACTTTTCAACTTTTTTGTCAGCATATTTTGCTTTAAGGAGATGAAATAACCAGCACAACCACAAGTTTGGGGGTATTTTTAGAACATGGGAGGCAGAACAAGATGATGGGGAGATTTTTAAAGTACTTGGAAGGGAAGGAGAAATAGCATTCTCAGCTCTTTGGAACCTACAAAGTACAATCCTGTATCATCCCACCTCCATCATACTGATAAACTCTCCTGAAACAAAAGATCATTTACCTGGAGTAGACCACCTCTGCTGCAGTGCAATCACACACACCACCAACTGAAAACACACTGCCTCTATTCCTTTTCCCCTTGGGTTCAACCAATTACAGTTAAAAAACAAGAATTAATATATATTTTTTGTCTACTCTTATGAAAATTCTCAATTCAGTTTAGCAAGTAAAATGTCCAGAAAAGGCACTGAATTACATCTATCTGACATCTGCCCTGTCAAGAAAATCTAACCATTCTGAAAGCACTCATCCTGTAATCATTCTGCTTAATGCCAGGAAAACACTTTACCTCCTCACCTTTAGATCAGAAAGGAATCAGAAGGGGATTTTTAAAAGCATAATTAAGACTGAAAAACATTTGATGACAGCTTGACAGCTCTGAACATTCACCCCAGAAAAACTGAATTACAGGGCTCTCATACTGTTACCTGTAATTTTGTATCCATATGCAGCCAGCTGTCCAGCCATATATTCACCATCCGAATTATTGTGAGAACATCCCCATGTACGAATCCAGATTTTCTGAACACCAGGAATAATGCTGTCAAGTAAAAACAAATGAGAAATGCAAGTTAAATGATAAACAAGCTTCCCCTTTAAGCCCACTGAACTGACTGAATGAACTGTAATTCTTCAAACATAAAATTAGCAACACAAACAGTAATAACTCCAAAACAGCTGAGGAAAAACAGTAATTATGTGATTTTAGTGTAATGGGTATTAGGTCTTGCTGGGATAAGAGTAACAAAAACCCATATAGGGCTGTGTGTTGCATTTGTGACTGTAAGTGTTAACACACTAGTGTTTCAGCTGTCATTAAATAGGGCTTGTTTCCCACTGTGCTCCATCCCACCACAAGCAGGCTGCAGATGGATGACAGGTTAGGAGGAACATGAATAGAATAGCTGACCAACAGGATAATTAATTCCGGATGACGTTATGTTCAGCAATAAAAGCTGTGAGTTTGGTCTTTCCAAAATAACCATTGTTCTGAGACTGGTTGGGTACCAGTCTGCTTGTGGGAGGTGGCAAATGGCTGCTTTTGCATCACTTGGGGTTTCTCCCTTCTCCTTCCTTCACTTTATCTGTCTTCATCTCAACCCACAAGTTTTCTCACTTTTACTCTTCCAGTTCTGTCCCCTGTGGTAGAGTCAATCCACCACAACTAGCAAGAAAAGAGTTTCAGCATGGAGAAAGTGCAGGAGCTGTAGGATAACAAAAGATTCAGTACATTGCAGTTATGTTAAAGCAACAACAAAAACCCCAACACAAATAAACACACACACACAAAAAAAATCCCAAACTTAAACACCCCAACTCTCTCAAAATTATTCTATCATGTAACAAGTAACAGTGCTGAAATTAGGCCACCAGCAAACAAACTGCAACCTTTCGATATTACGGCTTGCATTGACTGTAGTTCCATCCACACAAGCCAGCTCTATAAATTAACTTGATGGCCACCAGCCACACGAACAGCAGAAAGTCACCATCCCAACCTTTCCAGGCTACAGAAGCAGCATGGCAGACATGCAGTGTGGAGCCAGCACATACAAGGCTCCAAAAACCAACAAAAAGTTCTGTAAGAAGCTCTCATTGAAATTCCTGGGATAACTGCCAACGAGCTGAAGATGCCAGTACAAGAACAACCACACATCCTGGAACACAATACTGCAGCCTGCCTACAGCTCTTTTTTTTCCCCTCCCCCTCCATGCTTCTTTTTCAGCACACTTCCCCTAGCTAAAAATAGAAATTTGTTGATGGAACATTAATGATCATTAACTGTAAACACAGGGTATTTAGACTTCCCTCTGTCTAAACACCACATGTTCAATACACTTTCTTGGGTACAAAACACTGAAATACAGCCTGCTAGAGAAAATATAGTACCTGAACACTTTGGGGCATGACGTACTTGGTATGAAGTATCTACAGAGCACCAGTTCAGCTGTCCATACATTCCTGGCAGACTGGGGCCAATGCACTTTTAGGGGCATGCAGATAAAGATGCGTTGTTATGCTTACAAAATCTCTTTTGAACGCCAGTGAAAACCCAGAATTTTGTTTCTCCACAGGAAATTAAACTTCCATACATAATTTATTTTCATCTTCATCATCTAGTGAAATTTTATCCACTAACTTGAAACTAATGTGTGAAAAAAAAAAAAATAAAAAAGCCCAGATCTCAGACTTGCAGTAGAAACTATAATCAATAACTGTGTTGACCTATATTCTAATCAATTCCACTGCAGCAGAAGGTTGATTCTGTTCTTATGGAAATCACAAGCAGGAAAAATGCAAAGATGCATTTCGTGCTTATTGCATACTATTTCCACTGAAATAAAACAGCAAGATCAAAAGAAGTTCCACCATGTCACTTGCAGGATGCACACACAAGAAGTACAGCCTTTGCAAATCCCAGGATGCAGAAAACAGGGTAAAAGACTGAAGTAAGGATGATGTACCTTCATGAAAGGAGACTGGGCCAGGGAATAAACAGTTCAGCATACTGAACATACACAAGTCCCTGGGCCCTGACAGGATGCACCCACAAAAGAGAGACAGGGACATACTGGAGACAGTCCAACAAAAGGCCATAAAGATCATGAAGGGACTGGAACATGCCTCATAACAGAAATGGCTCAGAGTGCTGGGACTGTTCTGCCTGAAGAAGAGAAGGCTCAGGATGATCTCCTCAAAGTAGGAAGAAGGTAGAATGCAAAGAAGGCAGAGCCAGGATTTTTTTCAGTGGTGCCCAGTGACAGGACCACAGGCAACAGACACAAACTGAAACATGGGAGGTTCCCTCTGAGCATCAGAAAACACCTTTTTCACTCTAAGAATGACCAAGGACTGGCACAGGTTACTTGGAGAGACTACAGAATCTCTATCTCCTGGAGATACTCAAACTATGTAGTGAGTCCTGCCAACTGGTTCTTGGTGGCAGGGCTCAAGCAGTGGGTTTGGAAAAGATGACCTTCCAACCCCAACCCTTTTGCAACTCTCAGGATTTTGTTCCTATTTCTCATTTCAGATGTCAAAAGGCTACTCCAGTACTGCATTTTGAAGAGCTCAGATTGTATTTAGGTAAGTAAGATTAAACAGACAATTTTTCAGAAACCTTTTACAACTAAAAGCATAACAGAAACCATTTTTCCAGTCTGATTATTCTATTCATCAACATCTCAATGATAACTGATTTCTACAGAAAATCTGTTGAGAAAAAGAATTTTGCTTAGTATTTATTATGTATTCTCTCTACATTCTATAAAGACTATTATACTCATTTTTATCTTGTACACAGATTTTACATTAAGACGTAACACAAACTTCCACCTTATTTTTAAAAGCTGACAAGCATATAGATAGAAAATAAGATAGAAGAAAAGCACCAACAGAGGGTCGTAGTAAGACTCTACCTGTCACTTGGGGGCTCATCATCTGTCTGAACGTTTTTTTGGGAGGTTCGTTTTCGCACTTTGGGAAAAACATTTTTCCTCACAAACTGCCGATCGTGTGGCTTCAAATCCTCTGCTGACACGATGTCTTCAATATCCTCGAGCACTGACTCACATGCAGCAGGCATCTTCAAGAAGTGTTGGAGAAGATTGGCATTAGGAAAGCATTTGAATACAAAACCAAGGCCTCCTATCTACTGCACATTTCTCATAAAGAAAAGTCAGATATATCTCTAAGCCTATGCACAATATATCACATGTATGAAGGACACTGAGCACATAGAAACAATCCGCTATCAGAGACATTCCCTGAGTGCCCTCTTCCCCCCAGTACCTCAAACACAGGCAGGGAGAAAGTCACAAACCATACAGATTCTTAAGGGCTTGTTTATAAATCATCTGTACCTTGTCATCTCCTTATTCGAAACCCCTTCATCTCCTCTGACACGACACATCCAAGATACAGGTATTTTTATTCATGTCAGCATCATAATAAAATAGTGAGCTCATGTTTTATGATGGATATTCTTCCACTCACATCACAGAAGAAGAATGAAAGACACAGAATCCAAGTGACTGCATCAGAGGTCATTCTGGCTCTCTTGTTTGTGTGTGGACACTATCCAAATACGTTTTCATAATCTTTTTGAAAACAAGCAGAACTATTCCTAGAATTCCTGATACCACAGGCCTTTCATCTGAATTAGTTCATTCACTGAGACAGTAAAACAAAAATTTCTGTTTTCAGGTACAGAATGTTAAACAACTATACCTAACTAATAAAAATTAAATATACTACAATCTGGCGAGAATAATATATTAAAAGATTGCTAATATCTAACTATATTTTCCACAAGAAATGAAATATATATGCATATATATATCTGCCAGCAGATATAAAAATTCAGATTAGTTTTCAGGAATCAAAAAAAAGCCATTTGCTGGAAAAGTCTGTAAAAAGAGTTACTGCATTAACTACATACCACACTGTGCTGTAACTCCTAATTAGAAGGAAGTCTGAAGTACCATTGGAAACTCAGGTGTTTTACATAAACCAACAGTTTACTAAGGAAATCATACAAGGGTGTTTCACAGTTTACAGGGAAAATACAACACTTTACTAACTGACAATGAAGAACAAAAAAAACAAGGCTTTAATTTCTTTAAAATTAGACTTCAGGAACCAAAGATTGCTACTGGCATAAAAACACTTCCAGATTTTGCAACTTAATTATTGAAGAACATAAGAAGTTAAACACCCATGCATTTTCCCAGCATGTGTCCTTCAGTCAACCTTGCAGAATATACTTCAGAATAAAACTTCATGTAAGCTGAACCATCACACATCTCCATTTAACTTAAAGGAACAGAATGATGTCACAAAGAAGATGCATCTGCCCTAGCTCCTTAGACAATTAGCATTCTTCTAAATAAAAACCCCAGGATCTATACAGCAAATTATGCAGCAAAAGGTGAACATAAATAAACATTTGTGAAAAGTCTAGCAAAAAAAACTATGAGGGAAAGGTGACATTGCTTACACTAATTTATACAACTGAGAATATGTACAAATAGGTAAAGTTATCAAATCAGTATCTGGAACGGAATAAAAAGTTTTGATTTGTTGTTTTTTCTCTCTTACAGAAAAATATCCAATGGGGCAGCTGGAAAAATAAATAAACTTAGCTTATTTCAGTGACCCATGGAAGAAAAAATACAGCCAAACTAAAACTCCTACCTTTTTAAGTAAGCTCTAAATCCTCTTGAGACAGTAAACCTGGAGGGTGGGGGGGAAGGAGGAGGAAAAGGAAAAAAGACATGGCATGAACAAGCAGAACTAGCAGACAGAAAACCATGGTTTCATGTTCTTGTCCAACAAGCACTCATCCTCCCTTTGCAGAAATACATTCCTTGCTCAGTTTGACCTCATGTGGACCAGGTACACAGTGCTTGCTGGCTGGCTGGCAAGGTGGAAGAGTTCCCACGTTTTCCCTGTCTCCTGTGCAGGGGCACTGTTCTTTTTATCCTTCTTCTATAGAGAGCTTTTTTTGTCAAAGCCAGATGTATTTAAGTTATCTCAGACTTCCTCCAGTTTCTGTCTTGAATCAGTTTAAAATTTTGAATGAAAGAAGGGAGAAAGATTAACAGTAAATTTTAGTCATTCACAATTTATTTTTAAATTAAAACACTGTGAAGTTATTTTAAAACAGATTACTTGATATCTGCACTAGTTCTGTATGCATGCATGAGATCTCCTTCACAAGGAAAAAAAATAAAGACAGATTCCTGCAGCTATTCTGGTAGATTGACTGAAATAAGAAGCAATAACAAGATTAGAAGTTAATATATTCTTCTCATGCAGCCAAGCTGCACCTAAAGAACTCTAAAATTTTTCTTTTAAAAAATGTTAGTAAGCAAATAAAAAACTTCAGTTGTTTTAACATCTTGTCACAAATAAAACTTCCCTTGTGCCAGTCTGGTTTGGTCACCCCTCCTCAGTCTCCTCGCACATACCAATGGAGGACTTCCATCCAGGTGGAAGAGGATCGCTCTTTTCAGCTATTTACCAACAGATGTCTCCAGTACAGCCCTGGGATTTTATCCTCGGCCTCACACAGAGCAAAAGAAAACTGCAGCGTTAACAGACAGTGAAACCGAGTTTAAAGTATACGTATATGTGTGTGTGTGTCTATATATGTGTACGTATCACAGAACGATGGAATTGGTAGCGTTGGGAAGGGACCTCCAGAGATCATCCAGCCCTGCCAAGCAGGACCAGGTTACAAGGGAATGTGTCCGCGTGGGTTTNTATATATATATATATATATAAGCGCACACACAAGCACGGCCCACGGGCGAGGGCAGCCAGGCCGCTGCCAGGACTACGCACATCCCGGAGCCCGGCTGGGCTCGGCTACCCTACCCGGCTTCCAGCCCGCCGAGGATACCCCATCCCCGAGCTGCATCCCGGCCGCCGACCCCTCCGGAGATTCCCGCCAGGACGTTCGTCTCCACCTCCCGACGTTAACGCGGAGCCCTGGGAAGGCCCCACAGGGGACGGGAACAACACGCGGGCAGAAGGGGAACTCGGCCAGATCGCTACAGCCAGGCAGGGGAGGGAGGAAAGGACGGGACGGGAAAGGACGGGAGCGGAGGGGAGGGGAGGGAAGGGGAGCGAGGCCCACCCCGACACTCACCCGCGCTCACCCGGGCTCCGCCATCGCGCCCCGCCCCGAGGCCCCGCGCGCGCAGCGGCGCCAGGACGGCGGCCGGCAGAGGCCACAACAACGNCCTGCGTTTTAATTTGTGGCCCCTCCTCCTCGTCCTTTCACTGCGCACCTGAAGAGTCTGGCCCCCGCCTCTGAGATATTTATACGCATTAATGAGACCCCCTCTCAGTATTGTGCTCTCCGGACTAAACAGACCCAGTCCCCGCAGTCTCACCTCATATACATAAGTATGTANAGATCGCTACAGCCAGGCAGGGGAGGGAGGAAAGGACGGGACGGGAAAGGACGGGAGCGGAGGGGAGGGAAGGGAAGGGGAGCGAGGCCCACCCCGACACTCACCCGCGCTCACCCGGGCTCCGCCATCGCGCCCCGCCCCGAGGCCCCGCGCGCGCAGCGGCGCCAGGACGGCGGCCGGCAGAGGCCACAACAACGCGGAGGGCGCGGCGCTGCCGCTTCGCCTCCGAGAGTGCGGTCTCACGGAGCCTTGGAGACTGCCTTCGTTTTAATCGGAAAATCGCAATCCCAGCAACACCTATCCAGTTAAAGCGCTTGCGATGTTGATGTATCTGATCCAAATGGGTGATGAGCTACTCAATCCTCTTCCGGCCACAACGCGCTTTTTTTATTATTATTTTTTCATCGTAATTTCCTCAAAATACGATGCTAGTAGCACCTTTGCTGAACAGGGTAAACGATATTGTTCAAAATATTTAGTATCAGATGGCTGAAGTTCCTGGCACTGTTTTCCTCCAAACTTTCCTGATTGATGTTTAGTAAAACACCAGTGTGGTTATTGGATGGCTGAAGCTAAAGCTCTGAGCAGATTAAGTGTGCAGTGTCCTTGGTGATCAAAGTGTTGTAGAGAGTGAGCATATTATTATTGCTTTGGCTTTAATATACACAGTTAACCTAAAATGATTATTTATATTGAATCATTAATATATTCTATTTCGAGGTAGTCAGCTCTGGAATGTTAAAGTCACCATTTCCTGTAGTTTCATTTCAAACATTAGGTTTCCCTCTTTAGGAGAAGCCTTTGGAATCAGTTTATTCTTTAAAAAGCAGATTATAGTCTCCCTGGAAATGGAGGGAAAGTGAATGAAAGCTCTGCGTATATTCCAGGTCTATTGGTCCGCTCACAGATAAAATGTGGCAACTTCTAATTATGAATAGCATCTCCCTCTCCTTTCTCTTATAAACTCGTGCTTATTTTGTATAATGCTTATCTGACAATGCTCACAGGAATTAAAAAAAAAAAAAAGGGAAAAAAGAAAACATGAACAAAGGAACAGGAGAGATTTAAGGAAGAGAACTGGAACAGAAAGAAATAAGCACTTCACTTAAATCAGTCTTTAAGAACAAATTATTCTGAGCAGGACTGAGCACTTTTAATACCACCCTGGTCTCAAGATAGAGTCATTGTTAGAGTTGAAGATATATTTGCCTTCCTGTTTGGTCTTTGTTTAAGCACACAAGTACTTTCCAGAGATGCTCTCAGTGAGACACTGTGTGATTTGTAATTTGTTACCTTTGTGGCGTTTTTAGCCCAGGGGAGAATGAAGGAAAATATTTCAAAATGGGTGACCATGTTGATCTATTTCAGACCTCCTCCTCCTCCTGTGGAGTAAGAAATCCTTACTAGGTCAGTAGTAATGGTATCTGTATCCCCAATTAGCATTTTAAGTTCTGCTTGATAAAAGTTAGCGATTCTTTTCCTCTTTTCTTCTCCATTTCCCATGTTCAAAGTATTCCATACGCAGTCCTTGAATTCATCTTCTCTCTTCTGGGGGCACCGCACTGCAGTCCCTCACAGCTGTCCCCACCAGCCAAGTGTTTCTGCTTTGCTAAAACCCAACTGGGCACACACCAGTGTTAGCTTACAGCTGACTAAAAGAGCAAAACACAGCCTGCAAGACTCAACCAAAAATCTCCAAATGGCCAACACTGACAAGCACTACTCACTAAGGGGAGGCAGTGATCTCTAAGAGCAGCTCCCAGGCAGGAATGACCCATGAGTCCCATACCTAGTGACATAAATAGGCCACACTGATCAGTTCCAGTATGATCCGTCAGAGCCTTTACTTTGTCCCGCTGCCAAGAATTCATAGTATCAAGCAGCCCTTGTGCCAGCACAGCCCTGTTGTAGCTAGGATGTAGCCACAAATTGGAAGGCTCTCTCAGTGCTTTGGAAGCTGACAAACCTAAACTGCTTTGTAGCACATTCATAGTAACAAATGAAGCTGTGCGCAGACAGCAGGTAGCACAGCAGGAAGAGAAGGGAGCGGATAATTCCCGACTGCCTCCTGATCATGGAAAAAAGTTTATCCATATTTACCTAGGGAAACTGCTTTTTATGTGACAGTGGCTGGGAGTGCACCTTCCAGTGCTGCCCTTCTCTGGGCTGGCAACATACATGCTCCATGTTCCTTGAGTGCCCAAAGAAGAGCTTTAGATGACATCCTTTCCAATTTCCCCGCAGACCTTACTTCCTGCTCTTCAAGGCTGGTAGACTCAAAGACACCACCCTCGGGCTGGGTTACCAGTGAAGTCACAGGTTTTGCAGGAGTAGGTAGTTGGAAAAATACAAAAACTACTGGGAAAATAAAATCCAAATCTCACTTTCAGGTCCCGGTTAGTACAAGATACATCCTTAGTGGGTTTAGAGCATCTCAACAAACACGCTTAGAGGGAAAGAAAACAGCTAGGGAGGTGAGGGCTCAATTTTTATATGGCAACCTTATTCTCTGATAACTAACATCAGTTCTGTGTGGAAATGCCTGGCAAGGTATTCAGAAAAAAATGAGGAGTCCTAAAAGAGATATGAGAAATTAGATCTTTTTTTCCCCTATTCTTGAAATTTAGGAGAATCTGGCTGGTCATTTGTGAGCAACATTCAGCACCGCTCAGAGCTGGCAACAACCCTTTTCCTGTTATATATGACATTTTCTTCCTGTCATGTTTCCAGTTTTAGAAAGAAACTCCCAGACTTAGCAAAGGCCAAGCAGTCTTCTGATCATTTCTTAGCTGTAGACTAATATCCAGGCAGATCTTACTTCAGCAAGAAAAGCAGAATGGGGAGATGAATTCTACTTGTTTATGCCTTGGTTAGTATCACTCCACTGACTTTCCTATACAGGCTCATGGTTCGCTTAGTGTTGGGAAATTGTTGGCTGAACATTAAGGGAACATTAAGGGCATCGTTCATTAACTGTGTTTCAAACAGGGCAAAAAAAAAGACACATAATAAATTTGGTGCTTTGAAACATATAGCTGTTTCATGCTACAGAAAGTACTTCATGTATCTTTCATTCTTTCTACAACAAAAATGTTCATGTCTGCATCAAGAGCAAAGTGCAATTTATTCTTTCAGGTATAAGTCAAAAGGTATATAGTGACTGTTTCTTGTCACTTGTAGGTGGATGAGTTCATACTGTAGGTTCAAGAGCATGAACCTCCCTTTTTTTTAAAAACTCCTTTCCTGTGTGTAAAGCAATAAATAGTTGCCTATCATTCAGGCCATGTTGTCAGATTTTTCCAAAACCTTTTCCACCTGCTGGCAGCCAAGGAATGTAGCACATACAGGCTCCAATAAAACCTCTCTGGAACTAATACTTGTACACTGAATAATGTTGAGGGTACACGATGCTAGCCCAGAAGAGCAGGAATAAGTATTTTAACTGGCTGATTTTTTTAAGTCTGCACCTCAGTACATCCCAAGTTTGTAAAGCAGATACAGAAACCAGAAGGAAAGAGAGGGGGAAATGACATGAAAACTAGTTGTCAGTACTGCTACTGATTCTAAGGGCAAATAAAAAAGTGCTTATGGCAACTGGAGAATAGAAAAATTGAGAACAGGCCAGGGAGGTACAGCAGACATTTATTACCCCATCTGCTTCAAAGGGAGACCAGAGAACACAGCCATCTATCCCTCCTTTATTATTTATTAAGAATATAGAGAGAACCTTTGTAATCTTCCTTTCGGTACTGCTGTGTGCAGATGTTTGAATATGGACAGGTGCACAGAGAAAGTAATAGCCTTCTCCTAGTGTGCAGGAAGTTGACAAGACACAAATGACTTGCTCAGAGGTACAACATTTAAGGAATCAACCATATCAGTGTGATTTTATTATCTTGATTTTTTTTCCTTTTTTGCAGTTGATGAATGGCCATGCATCTAAAAAAGTGCAGCACCAATACTAGAAAAGAAGTACAAGTTCGTAAATATAGGTCTGGCACAAGGGACTGTTGGAAGTGACTCAAGAAAACACAACTTCTTTTCAAAGCTACTATAAGGAAACTTCTGGAGAATTATCAGTAGGCAGGTTAAGCAGATCCTCAACAACCGCTCTCATGTGATTTAATCTACAGTAACACAATTTCTATGAAGTTTTCAAGGTGTATGTTCCTAATTCATGAGAGGAGAGGGAAAAAATAAAAATAAACTTGTATTATGCCAACTTGTATTACCTGGATCACCTGCTGTGTGTCTCAACACATGTCTTTCATTCTTACGTGTCTTTTATTCTTGTTTCACTCTGGCTTAAAAAAACCCACTGAACTTATTGTTGGCATCCTAAAGAAATGGGATTGAAACTACCTGGTGTCAAACAACGGTTTGCACTAATAACAAAAACAGTAACAGGTTTTAAGAAACAGTATGACAGGCACCAAGAGTAAGATAAATTTAAATAGCTGTATACAAATCTAAAGTCTTTAAAAAATTTCATTTTTATTGATTCATTACCATACAAAATTTATTCAAATTACATCCATTTGAAGTGGTAAGATCACAGCTAGAGAACATGTCACCCTTTAATAAATCTATTTACAAAACTCACCATAAAAGCTTTTTTGTTGGTTTTTTCCTTTTTTTTTTTTTACAGTATTTTACAGAGGTTTGTTTTTTTTTGTTTGTTTGTTTTTTAAACTAGCATACAATGCAAAGCTAAATTAGATTCGTATTTTGCCCACACACATTGGGACAAGTGTTTAATTTGTACAAAAAAAAGATGGTCTGCGTTAGTCTTCATTTTCTCTTCCCTCACAAAAGTGCCCCTTTGTCTTACAAGTCTTCATGCTCACACAACTTTTACTTTCCTCATCCACAAGACAAAAACTTTAAATACTACAATTTTATTTACAGATCCACATCTAAAAAAACTCTTAAAAAATTACAAACCAGCTAGAAAATATTCTGGCAGTGTTTACAAATTAATTCTATTGTACAAAACTGCTAGATAACTAAAGTGTGAGTTGAGAACATATATCAAATTAAATACAACTGCTGAATGATCTATGCAAACATTTGTACATATAAACACACACTTAACACTGTTTAACAGTTCTTTATGTGTTGCCCTTTATACATTTGTTATATTCCAAAACCCACACAGTCATGCAGTTTCCTTATTAGTACTGTGACTTCTTGCCTTTTCGTGTGTGAGCTTTCATAGCAGCAACTCAATGGTACCAGAAAACCTGCATACATAATATTCTACTACAGTACAAATAGTACTAATTTTCTGAGTTATGTCAGATAAGCACAACAGTAATGCAAACGAAAAGATTATATGGGCGTCATCTCATCAACATTACATTAATTTAGCCCAGAACATGGCAAAGTATTTTACACTCAAGAAAAAAAAATTATTTAAGACTTCTTAGAATTCCTCTGACATTCAAAAAATAAATATTGGTACTATACTATACTAGCAAAGATCTTCAAAAAATAAATGCAATTCAGTTGATGTGGTACTTACAGTTATGTACTTTGGAAAAAAATTAGTTCCATTTTGCTGGCGAAGAGAATTATAAAAAGCTGTAAGCAGAGGAAGCTAACCCACTGAGATAAATATGATATATTGAACAAACAAAGCTTGGCATAAGTGTTTTCCATAGAGGGAAAAACCCACAGTGCATCTCTAGTAGGCACTTAACATGAAGCCCCACTTAGTACCACAAAAATTCTTGTACCAGTTCTAATGCACACTGGGGGCAGTAAAATTGAACTGTGCATCTTCGTTCTAGTTTAAAAAAAAAACAACCAACAAAAACTACTTTCTCACACACACACACACACAAGCATTTTTAAAAATCTGCGATTACTACAAGAAGTGGTAGAACTTTATACTTTTCAATATCTGCAATATACACTACATTTACAGTGTATTTTCTTTTCATTAAAAGCTTTTAAGGACATAAGTATTTGACCTCATAATGAGACATATACACAGCTCAAAATGAGCATTATGACAGCAATTTAAACATTCCCACAAGTAGCTGAAGAATCCCATTCCACTCTTTTGCATTACTTCATATTTACGTTCACTGCATGTACAATCCATGTTGTGACACTCAAAAGACATGCATTCTCTGCAGAAGGCACGACCTGAAATACTATTACAAAATTGTTATTTAGGACTAAACCAGTTCATGGAGCCCTTCTCCATAAGCCCACTCGTCACGGTAAGCAGAGACTGGGGGAGTGTGGAGACAAAATATCTACGGTCACCTGCTTGCACCTGCTGACTTGCAAGGCACTGGAGCTCGGGGTCAAGGAGAAGGCTCTGCTGTAAAAGCCTTCCATTGTTTCTTATAGTATTATAGGGAGTATTCAACTGAAATATCAGCACTGTTCAGGAGCCTAGGTTATTTAATAATGCTATTTCATGGTAAGTAGAGGACAATTCTGAATGACGGCAGGTTTTTTGATTCCATTAAAAACATAGTTTAGATATGGACAGCACTTAAGACAATCAGCTGTATATAAATTCATCCATCAGTGAAGGAAGTTTCTCTAAATCGTAAGCATCAAAGAGGTCACTGATGCCTTCTTCATCCCCAAGGCTCAGCAAATAATCTTCCTGAAGCAGAGGAGGCAGCAAATTCACAAATGGTCCTTCAAAGTTTGAGGGAATTTGGTCCTCGGTCTGCTGTAGAAGGTTGGCTGGAGAAGCCAATGGAGAGATTGTTGCCATATTTACTGAGCAGTCACCTTGTCCTGAGTTTGCAGAAGCCACTTCTGTGACAGGAAGGAGAGGAAAAAAATAAGAGATGCCACATTTAATCTCAGTAGAAATATCAGACACAGATCAAACAAAGTAACCACTGCATAACGGGCCTTTCATAAAGCATCATTTCAATAAAAAAAAATTGCCTCCATATAATTTCTAGCTTGATTTTGATATGTTACAAAGGGCTTCTCAAAAATGATCACATTGCTATTATATCTGACTTTTCTATTAAAAAGTTATCTTACAAGATTTAAACAACTACAGGGGGAAATAAATCAAACATAGTGAGATGCCCATTTTCCAGTGGAGCTCACAGTCAAAACAGAGAATTTTCTAGGTACCAGATGTCATCAGTGCAGCAATGTAACTTCACATATACCTTTACACAGAGATTTCTGCCTCTCGTGTTGAGATGGATCTTTACTGCTACTGTCTTATTTGAAAACTTAAAAGGAACAAAATTGTTTCTTTCTTCAGTATTACATGCACTTTGGTTACATACAATAGGCAAATAGGAAATTTACTTTAAACAAATTATGCAAAGGAAAACTTATTTCCAACTACATAAACCAGAAATACATACTGAAAAATTGATGCCTTAGCTTTTAATTTCTTAGAAAAATAAAGCCAAAGAAAAAGAGCTGGAAATCCAAAGTCCAAACTGAAACCTTGAATGTGAGCTTGAAGAAAGGTCATTAGTATTGGAAAGAAATAATTTTACCTTTGGAAATGGTTTTGGAAATATTTCCATTGTGGTCCTGACTATAAGTTTTCATTGGACTGAGGGCATCGTTTTCTTCTGGGCACAGATAAACTTCAATAGGTCCTTGAGTACTAGATAAATGTATCAATGCACTCTGCTAACAAAACAAACATCAAAATGGCATTACATCAATGAACACAACAGAATATTGATGATACTGAGTAAATTCTTACTATGTTGTAAATATTTGAGTACAGTTTGACCAATCAAAAGAGCCTGAAAAGAACACCAAGCCTTTTTTTTTCAAGATGTGAAAGGTTGGCCGATGTATCTCACAGACCAGAAAATAAAACTTTTCCCACTGTAGTGCACAAATCTCAAAAATCCCACCATTTTGCACGTCATAACATAAGGAGGGAGGTATGAAGGATTAAACTCCAAACATTTTCTTATAACCACAATAGCCTGGAGCATTCTGATGGAACGGAACTGTGGGATGCAAGTCACAGGTTTTATTATTATTCGTAACAATAATATTGGATGCATTTGTGTAAATGTTTCTGCTTTAAAAAGACACCAAAATATTTTCCCCACTCTCACAAAAGCCTTCAGCACTTACCCAACTGAATTCAAATATCTAAATATAAGTTCACCTATTTATCAGGCAACATTTCCAAATAACAAAAAAACCGCAAATCTGATGCCATTTTCTTCATCCAAACAACTTATGTAAGTCCTTCTGCCTCCTCAAGGCAGTGATTTTGATGGTGCTTCTGAATAGGAAGTGCTGATTTGTTGTAAGAAGTTACCTTTTTTTTTTTAACTGTCACACACTGGTGCAATACACCAACAGGACCCAGGCACAGAAAACCTGCAAAGTTGCTCTTTGCAACATGATGAAAAATCAGAAATTACTCTGGTTATAAATAAACCTGCTGCTGCTGTATTGCATCAATAGTTTTCTAAAAAGCATAAATATAGGCATTAGGTACCTCTTTGCAGACTTGTTTAAAATACTTCCTTTTGTGCCCTTTGACAAAATATTCCTCTTATTATTTGGGTTCTGACAGTTATGTAACATAATAGGCAGCATTTACAAATACAGAGAACAGCAACTGAATGGGGGTTTGCCAGGGAAAAGAAAATAGTTAAGAGTACTTAGGGCAATGCTACAGATAATTAGCAAAAAAGGAGATGGGAAGAGCAGGAGTTGAAGAAGGAAGGTACTATTGAGTGACTGAGGTATGCAAAAAAAAACCACTGGAATGTAATTGTATGTGACATAAAGAAATAGGACCTTACTGCCTGAAGCTGAAAATTAAATAAAGTGGGTATAGAGGATAAGGGAGGTCTAAGCACTAATTTTAATGATTGTGTGCATCTCTCTCTGCCTGCCTGATTTTGCTGAATTAAAAATCAAAGCATAATGCCCAGGGGAAAGAAACAGGAAAGCAAACAACAATAACAGTATATATCTATAAATACTGATAAAAGACACCCTTTTCTCATTGCAGCAAAATGACTTATTCTTCCTGCCAAAACCTGCAACAAGGTTCAAAGGGGAAAGTGAGGACAAAGGCAAAGAAAAGAAAAAAAGAAGGATGGAAACTGTAATGGGTATAAGCAAGTGAAGAATAATCTTAGGGGGGAAAAATGTGACAAGGAGTCCAGAGTTTGTTCCTGCCCACAGGGCAGCAGGTATGGCTGAGCTCACTGGTAGTCACTGAATGTAGGGATGAAGGATTAATGCACAGGTATGAACAAAACATTAGCAGTGTTTGTGGGGTTAGCCCCATCTCTAGTTGCTCTTGGAGTGAATAAATTAGGTACATTTTTTAAATCTCTATACCAGCAGTTCCTGTCAATTATTCCCATTTGCCCAAAATACTTGGGTGTCACTTCACAAGTGAGAATTAAAGTAAATGCCAATGAAGCAAAGGTGATGATGAAAGAAGGAAGGGCAAGAATGTGCTCTAGAGTACTAGGAGTAAAACACAAATTTCTGCAATAACTGTAATACTTCAGAAAAGAAATTCCTACATGAAGACATGTTTCAGTAAATTAGGATATCAGTTATGAGAGTCATCAAGATGCTTAAGGCGTTGAGTTATCCATTAACTTTTTAACTAAAATAACAAAGCTGAATTTCTTGTGAAAGATTCTATGTTGTTACAAACCAAGGAAATTTCAATTGTCCAGAAAGAGTTTTTCTTTACATAAAGCATGGCAAAAGAAAGCATCTGTAAATAGTGTGGATTACTCTGAAGAAATCTGAAAGTGAGTGAAAAGGAACAAATGATTGTTCTGTGTAAATTGATTTTTAAAGTTTCTCCTTCCTTTTTTACAGAAACGTCCCTAAAATTTGTAAGAATATAGGACTGTATACGTGGGCACATAACACAGTAAGACTCAGGAGATGCTGCATCTGTAGAAAAATTATCTATAACCTGGCAGAAAACGCCAAGTTCTCCTTACCTCCACTGGGTCAGGCACTTCAAGTCTTGTTTCTGGAGGAGCTTTCACAACTATAACAGTTTGGTCTTTAAGGCCACTAATTTTTCGAATATCTTGATATGTCACATAAGCTAATGTAATCACTGTTAAGGAATTTTCCATCCGAGGTTACAATACACTCAGACTATTACAAGAGGCTGAAGTCTTTGAATTATTTTTCCATTTTCTCATGCAACATAGCTCTTAGCCCAAGGTTTTCTGTTCTCTACACTGTGATTGCCACGAAGCCCTGTGAGAACTTTCCTTTGATCTAACAGCTGGAGCCACCACTTAGTGAACAAAAGGGATTCTCTGTGCTGAGTGCTTCTCTCCTCCTCTGTATGTGGGAAACTACATAAGCTACGGTTCAACAACCTGAAATTACTCACAGACTCCACGAAGCAAAAATTTTCATGCACTTACTATCAAAATGCAGAGAGCTGAAAAATCACTGAAAAAGTGTATAGGAATTTATAGATGCATGCTATAGAAGTGCATCCACAGTATCATTGAATCATTGAATTGTCTGAGCTGGAAAGGACCTTAAAAGACCATTTAGCTTCAACTCCTCTGCCATGGGCAGGGACAGCTTTCTCTAGACCAGGTTGCCCAGAGCCCCATACAACCTGGCCTGGAGCAATTCCAGGGACAGGGCATCCACAGCTTCTCTGGGCAACTTGTCCCAGTGCCCCACCACCCTTACCATAAAGAATTCCTGTATAATATTTCATCTAAACCTACTTTCTTTCAGTTTAAAGCCATTTCCCCTTGTACTGTTACTACATGTCCTTATAAAAACTCCATCTGAAGCTCTCCAACAGGCCCCCTTCAGGTACTGGAAGGTGCTATAGGGTCTCCCTGGAGTCTTCTCCAGGATGACAAAAATACTAATTTCAGTTTATATTTGAGGGTCTTTGCAAACATAAATATATAATAATACATAGAACATATAAAACATATATAAATATATAAACATTTATGCAATATTCATATATCTATATATTAATTTATATTATAGAAAATTATTTTTAAAGCCTGTCTAAGCAGCTGCTTTAAACCTCTAGAGTGCAGAATGTCAATTTCTGCATAAGCACAGAATAAATATGAATATTTTGCTGTTCAACATGCATTTGTCAAAATGTCACTGTTTTAGGGGTTATGACATGGTAAAGTCTCATGTACTGATTCATGTAACTGAGGTGTCAAAGTGCTTTTGGCTGTGAAAAGAACTTTTGGCTGTCAAATTGCCATAATCACATGCACAGAGATCCAGTTCTTTAGTTTTGTCATCTATGAGGTACCTGACATAACGTTTATGCCAGAGAAATAAAAAGCCCAACTTATTACACTTTTTAGTAGTGTGAATGTGTGCTGTTACTGAGCAGTACAGCATGACAGACTGCCCAAGCTCCAATACCTCTTGCATTTATCTTGGATCAAACAGGTCAAGAGGCAAAGTGACAGGTCTTTCATCCAAATGGCTTTCATCAAGGCTTTTAACACTCATTAAGTAAAGTTTGCAAAGGTAGATTTCATCCCCACAGGATTCAGTGCTACAAAAATCGAGAATAATCATGTTCAGTTTTGTCTTGCTTATGTCTCTTCAAAGATAATGCTCTTAGCTGAAGGCAGTGCAGATCCTACTCCCCAAGCCCCTTGGCGTTCTTTGGTTACATCAAAATGTCTATGAAATCCAATCAAAAGACAAAGTCCACATAGTTCAAGTACTTTTTACTCTCATAGTTATTTCCTGTCCTTCAGAACAGAAAATAAATCCACTTTATTCAATGCTATTTAAACACTACTTATTATATATAGTAGTAAGTTTTCACAACAGCATATAATAAAATGCTTTGTTGTGTTGCTAAAAGGTGGGAAATCTAAGGAAAATGACTACTGGTTAATTACAAAGGGCATTAACAGCTAAAATAAGTAATATGAACCTCATGCAATTTAGTATTGCTATTACATTAAATAATTCAGCTTAAGGTATTTTGAGAGCTCATAAAAGTTTTATCTATATTTTATTATGGATTCTCTAACCAGAGGAATCTGCAACTTTGTTGCAAGTTTCAGACTAAACCAAATCCCAACTTTATTTTCTTCTCTGTGCCTGTAATTTATATATAATCAGTTTAAAGTGAAACAAATAAAAACAAAGTAATGACTAAACAAGTCTGTTACCTTATCAGACTGTCTCTTCATGCCATTATAATTTCTGAACACATAAAACTGTGGTTTGAAAAAACGCAGAGCTATTGGATATCGTCACTCATTAATCAGTAAAGGTTCTTGGTTCTACTCTACGTGAACATAAATGTCAACAGTCTCCTTCATGTATCACCTCTTCTGTTTTTCCTTTTCACGTTCCAGAAACATTACAGGTTCAAGCTGCTTAAGTAACTTTTATATCAGACTACATTAAAACCTTTCCAACTTCTTGAAGCTTCTGATGCTGTCTTTCTATGACATCACACAGAGGAAGTCTCCTAGTATTACAGGGCACAGCAAGGAGGCTGAGCACCTTTGAGGTTTTGGGAAAAAGGATATCTCTGATTCTCTGAGTCCTCCGTTAGCAGCTTGAGGTCCAGGGTGCAGCTTTGGATTAGCTCATCCAGTTTCTTCTCTTCCTGAGTGAGTTCGGTCACCTCCTTCGTGAGGCCCTGGCGCTGTGCTAGCATCCCGCCGTCCTCAGACAGACTGCAGCCCCTGCAGACACAGAGAAGGAACACACCCCATCAGCTCCTGCAACACTTGACCCCACCCCATGTAAAGGGGAGAGAAAGTATTTTACACTGCAGATCAGGTTCTTAGTCCTTTCTCCCTAAACCCACCCCTAGCAAGTCAACATAAACTATGCTTTAAAAAGCATCTTTTTATCAAAACAACATATTTTGGAACTGCCACCAAGATTTAAGAGTTGAATATTTCTAACTACTTCCAAAATCTTGTTTCTAACCACAGCTTAAAAAAAATATAAGGAAGGCAATAGGTAGAGACATACCTAAAACTTACTCCACATACAGAAGTAAATTAATTAATCCAGTTTTCAAACAAAATTCTGGTTTCTAATTTCCCCAACAAATGCTTTTTATAAACTTTTCTTAACAGAAAAGTAGGACTTTATCCTGTTGAAAGGTATTTTGAATGATTGCTTGGAGCAAAGTGTTAAATGAAAGGTGAGAGAATAAAAACATTGCTGCCCTATGATAGTGAAATCAGCCAGCAGGGATGGAAAAGGATAATGAATACTTACATCCACTGAATGTTGTTTTTGGATTTTTTCTTAATGAGATGGATGCCTTCCAGTACATTGGTGATATCATAAATCCTCCTTTTTTGCACCTTGAGGACCTCTGCTGCTCTGTTCAAATCTAGGACCCCATCAGGAGATTGGCTCAGCAACTGAATGAACTTCTTTGTAAGAAGGCCAAGGGATGTATCATACCGAGTCTTTTCTGAAGGAGATTTTGGAGCTTAGAAGGAAAAGGAAAAAGAAAGTTAAATCAGTTTTTTCTCATTTTGGTTCTGAAAGCAGCAACCAAAGATGAAATTATATATACTACAGTTACTTCTTTCATTTTTACTAAAGAAATCTCTCATACCTCTGCATTAAGACACAACTTACCACTACAACTATTTGTATTTCAAGATGTACTTTTCCAAAAGTCACAGGTACATGAGCAAATATATACGTTTTTTAATATGCAAATATTTCCAGTAGTCTGACAGATACATATAGCAATATTCTGCTTCGGCTTTTACTATGTGAATTCATAATAGTATTTTTAGTAGTTATTTATCCTGGCAGCAAACCCAAAAAATCCCCTGTGACTCTCCTTCATCAGACTGATAGCCAGCTTTCATCAGGGTTTGATTTTCCCCTCATGTGAGATAAATGTTTCATATGCAATTATGCAGGACTTAGGTGTACTTCAGTGGGTGAACACAATGACAGATACCATCAGTGTCAGACTCCTCAGCTTGAGAAAATTCAAGTGAATTAGAGGAGATTGATGTAAAATACAATTTATAATCATCATTGCTCCATAACCAAGCAATGCTCAAACTGGGAGAGACTATCCACATCTTCTAAATTAGAAGTCAGTAAATGGCTTGGACCAATTCATGGTTTTCATGCACAAATGCAGCATCTATATACTGAACAGATAGGCCTTTGAGACTTTAAATACTTGGATCAGAATGATTTCTAATTCTAAATGTTTGAGGCCTTTCTGTCAAGGGAAATGAACCAGCCATTATTACAACTCTGCTGGGCTGGTACCTCTCAAACCGTTCATTTGCTTCCAGTATTAGGCAGGATGGAACTTGGGCTGATTTGGTGGTCTTTTCCATGTTTTCAAGGGCCAAATCATACATTAAATTGCAGAAGTCAGTCAAAATTGAAAATCCCACCTAAGACTGAACCTTTAGATTACCCTGAAATATTTTGAAGAATACAATGGCTTTTCAATGAAAATCAAGATGCTGCATCTTTGCAAAGAGAACCAGCTAGCTGCATTTCTTTGGGTAGATTCAGGGCTTGTCTGCTCTGGGAAATGGAAGAATATTCATAGAAAGGCTTGGGTTGGAAGCGGAATCTTAGAGATCATATAGTTCCACCCTCCCTGCCATGAATAGGGACACCTCCCACTAGACCAGATTGCTCAAAGCCCCATCCAACTTGGCCTTGAAATACTTCCAGGGATGAGACATCCACAGCTTCTCTGGGCAACCTGTTCCAGTGCCTCACCACCCTGTGAGGAAAGAATTTCTTCCCAACATCTCATCTAAATCTCATTCACACCATTTACGTGACCTTGTGGATTTAGAGCAAAGGTGGTTGGTTTGTCTGGGGTTTAGAAAAGAGTAAGAGGATCAGAGTGATAATAGCAAGAAGTGACTGGACTCCCATCTAAAATGGCTTGTGCTCCTCATCATGCACCAAATTCTTTGTCCAGGCTCATCAATGCTGCAGCAGCATCCCATGCACCAAACAGTACTGAGTTTCTACAAGAATCCACTTAAATTTAAATAGGCTGCATTTAATTCAATGAAGTTTAGTTTAATTGAATCTATTGTGGTTGTTTAACGCCTATGCTTTAAGTTTGTATGTTCAACTAATTTCACCTTTGCTATCTTCCTCAACAGAAACCAGCAGACTGGTGAGGAAGAAAAGCATCTCTTGCTCTGACATCACCATCACTGCTGCCTCAGTCCTCTAAGTCCTCTCCTTGTCCCATCTGGCTCCCTCTGCCAGCCTAACTCTCCTGCTGACATTCCTCAAACAAGACAGCAAGATTATAGCCACCAGTTTCTTTTGCAAGAAGCCCACTGCCCAAGACAATGCAGATGTGCAAAAATTAGAGCAACTAGGCAGTGGCAGTATCCAGAGTCACACTGCAGAGACAGAATGCAGCTCAGATGCCACAAAGAGGATTTATTGTGCAACACTACTGAGGCACAGCTAGCACTCTTTGCAAATCCCTGCCCAGGGAAAGAAGCCCTGGGAGCCAGCTGCTGTAACTCCAGCATAGAAGGAGGAAGCTGGCCTGATGAGCCTTGCCTAAAAACTGTGCATTTCATCCCATCATGCCACCTTCATTCCTCAGCACCTCTCTAAGCATCCCAGCATCATGTTCTTGGCTGAAGGGGAGGTCCTGGGCAGAGGGAATGCAGGCTGCCCAGTAGGCAGAGGGAAACACCTGGCAGCCAGGATCCTCTGCAGCCTCTTAGCAGCTCTGCAGCAGTCCCTGCATGCTGCAAACCTGCTGCAAAATTGCCCAGCTGGGGGGTTGAGTTTGTTGCATACCTATCTATGTGAGGACAACAGTAAACACACTCTAAAGCTAGGTAATACAGACTGATGACAGCATGTTACAAGTTCCCTTACTTTTTGGACTATCTGGACTTCTTGTTGCAGCTCTTCCTTTCCCCTTTGGAGTCTTCAGTCCTTCTGCAAGATACTGGTGGCCGCTTTCTCCTAGCTCCAGTCTTCGTTTTGCCTGTTAAAAAATAGATTTTAATTGATAGATTATTAAGAAGATATTTCACTTTATCAAATAGTATTGGGACTATAGGAAAGGCAGTGGTGAACTTTTCACAGTGAAGTATCAGTACAGGTTGCATACAGCCATATGCATCACAATGGAATCCAAATATTTACTGGAATCCTCAGGTGGACTTAAATATAGTCTCGGCTGATGAGGTTTTTATTTGAAAATTCAGTATTTTTTTATATTTCAAAAGCTGAATGATAATTGCATGGTGTATTTCAGTCTAGTCTGGACTTTCTTGAATATGTATTAAGGATTTCGGCGCTCACTTGAGTTGAGAACATTTCATTTAAGAAAAACAAAGATAGCCTCTCAAGCCCCCACATGTATGAACCCACAAAGCTACATTTCCTTTGAAAAACTCCTTATATCCATTTAAGTTTGTGCAAAAGTAGTGCTAGTGCAAGTTATAATTTTCCCCCCTCACTATCTGAGAGGATGGCTTTGAGGGGACCAATAATTTCCACTACTATGAACTTCCCATCAGTGAAATACATGATATGACACCAAGAGCAGCATTGGACAATGCTTCTCATCTCAAAAACTTGTCCTCTTTGAAAGCACAACCACCACATTTATTTCATGTTAACTAGCACATATGCTGCCTAAATAAAAGTAAGGTGGAGCAAAAGCAGTATTAGACAATGCCTGAAAATCAGCTGGATGTTGCATTCAGCTCAAAGGAAAACTGCGTACATCTTGAATAATGAAAAATAGTGAATGAAACCAGTAAACTTTGCAACACACAGACAAACTGCAATGAAAACCACCACCAATATGAATTCTGTTCCTAGACAGAAACACAATATACTATCTTTGGAAACAATTCTATACCCTTCCCTGCCACTCAAGTTACTGAAATTAAATCTGGGGGTACTTGTTATCCTAACAATAGAAAGCACATTACCTGGAAGACACAGGAAAAAGAAGAAGCTTTATGTCTAATCAAGTTTAGACAAATAACTGTTTCTGAAGAATGTTGTTTCTTCAGTTAGGTAGAGTAATTCAGAGTAGTATTTGCTTGCTTTTTAAGATTCACCCCACAGGGCAGGATAATGTCTTGCTCCTCAGTGAACCAAGACAAAACAACACATTCTGCTGTGGAGTTGTAGACAGGTATTTCTGTATTATGGATTTGTCTTATGCACTCTACATTGGGTCTGTGACCAACAGAAGGCTCTAAATAAATTAATTTATATACATTTATTTATGGATAGCTAAATAACATCTTTCTGTTGAACTCTGCTTGCAAACCTCAAACTTATTAAAAGGCAAGTTAAAGCACATGGAACTCATACAAGCCCATGGTGTAGGAGCACATGCAGAGCATTCAAGCCACTCTTCTCCACATTTTGTGTGAAGGGGCATAAAATTCACTAGCAACAGGGCAAAACTGAACTGCATCCTTCTAACCAACACAGGCACCACACTTCCAACAGAACACTGGTGGCAGCTTCTAATAGCATGAAACACCTCTGCTCCGTTCAACTCTAATCCAAGGACACAGATTTCTAAAAGGTCAAGTGTTAACAAAAGCACCCAGCTAATATGTTTAGCCAACGTAATTGGATTAAATTAAGATTACAGCTATTCCACAGGGAGAAATACGTTTCACACTTTTTTATTTAAGTGTTTTTCCACCCTGAGAACTGTAAGAGCAAAGGAAGGAGGGGTGAAAAGGGAACAATTCAGGGCGTGGGAAGACTAGGCCAAAGGGATACAATTAAAGATAAAAGAGAATCTCAAAACCAGGTGTGAGAAGGAGGGGCAATGCTTAGGACATAAAATCCAGAGATTTGCAGCTCTCTCCATCAGAAGAGAAACTTAGGTTTGGATTATACATCAAAACTTTCTGTCTCAACTTGTTTGCAAGACACAAACAACTGTATTCTGCCTCTGCTTTTGCGGTTAAAGACTTATGTAAGTTTTTCCCGTGAACTTCGAATAATCAGAGAGAACACAGAGAGCATCCTTTGGCTGCACAGAGCAGCAAAAGCCTGCCTGCATGCACTGGGGCTGGTACAAACAACACACTCTTGTCAGGCACACCGGCATGGTGCACCTACAGACAGCGTAGGGCTAGTGAAAAAAAAATACCACATGACAGAGAGGGCTCTACAAGATATCTGGTTTTTAGGGTACAAAGCATACAGGAAACCTGAGAGATATATAGAGCAAAATATTTTAGTGGAGTTTAAAAGATCCTGATTACTGACAGGCAAATTTAGGAAACGCTGAGGAATGTTTCATTTCAGGCCAGATGTTAAACGTCACTCAGCAAGTGCTCGCTTCCCCTTCCTGTTTTACAAACTTCATAACTGATAAGATGCAAGACTGAAGTGGTGTATTCTCTCTATTTCTTCTTTCATGAACTGCAGACTAAAGATTTCCTAGTGCTGTTTTGTTTGCACTAGAGATCCTTGGTGACTCACAGTTTTTCTCTCCCATCTCCAAAATTATCCATAGTGCCTTCCGATATCTAGCTTCTCTTCAGAAATATCAAGATCTGTGATCAGCAGAATCAGTGAGCCTTTTAAAAAAAAAATCTTCATTTGTGTCACTTATTTTTGTTATAGCACTATATTCATTATTAGTATTATTTGTCCTTACTGCCTTACTTGATCAATCAGCATGCACAACCATCTGATACAGTATAAGGGACCTGCTAAAAAGTAACAAGCCAAAGGACACCAAGCACAAAGCATTCCAAATGACAGGGACAGACAGGAAGCAAAGGGACTAAAAATTTCTCAGTGACATGAAATCTGAGTACAAGAAATGGGAAGTCGGATTCTTTAAGGGAACGGTGAAAGGAGCACAAAATATATGGAACTATGACACAGGTAAGCCACAAACTGATACATTCCAGCAAGAGAACACAAAAGTAACAGGTAATCGTCCATTAAGCTAAACCAGATACCTACCTAATCCCTGGGTCCAGACATAAAAATTGTGGCATCAACTGTTTTAACTCAAGTTTCTCTTCCAATACTACGAGCAATCCCTGATATAGATACAACTATAGACCCATTGTTCAGTGCAGACCACTAAAAACTGGTGGCACCTTGAATTCTATGTAGGTTTGTCCTTTTAGCTTTAATTCCTTTTTAAAAGAATAAAAAAAGAAAAAAAGAAACCCAGATAGCTACCACAATCAACATCAGAAGCAAAGCCACAAAAATGTCTTTCATAAGAACACTTGTGTCTAGAAGAAAATAGTTTAAAAACTCCTAGGATAAGCTAAGTATTTTCTAGTACATAGGACCTGATGCAATTCATTTTACAATACTCAGTCTCGTGGATTAACTTTCAAGGCTGTTGAAGGCAGGTTATGCTTATAGAAGAGAAGAAAAAGAGCAAAAAGGAGTGGAAAAGTTACAAATGGGAAATTATAGCCCATTCTCTTTAATGGGCTGGCTTGACTTCATGGTCTATCATGTTGCTGACACAACCTCTTCTGCATCCCCCCTCCATCCCTGCTCTCCTGGTGCAGGCAGCACCTAATTGATATGTCCTCATCAGCCCCCACAGAAAGCTGGTTCAAGAGGTCCCCACCAGCAGTAACTCAGTCCTACTCCAGAAGAGAAATGATTTTTCTGCCAGGTTATCCCCTGTGGGTGACGTGCCTGCACTGAGAGCTGCTGAGGAGAAGCAGTGTGACATCCACCCATGCCCCTGGGACATCAGACTGACATTTGAGCATCCTCATTGTCATGTCACACAGCAATCAACTTCAGTTCTTGGGGAAAGAAACTGGCAGCAATTAGAAATAAAGAAAAGCTTTCAGAGTGTTACCTTGTAACAGACAAGTAAAGTGCGAAGCATTAGGCGAGAGCCAGCACAGGGTTTTGTCAACATAGCAGAGCACACTGCCCAGGTAGGCAGACATCACTTTTTGAGGACTGCATCACACCCAACCAAAGCCTTAGTTTCTCTGAGAATTATATTTTTAAGTTCGAAGGAAGAAGGAGTAAAACACTCTCTAATTCTTTCCATTCTCTCCATGATAAAATCATGGAGAATAACTTTGCCAAACTATGCATACTAAAATTTGTCCTGCTAGATGTGTCTCTCAGCTTTATTACTGGATGCAAATTAGTTGTGCTGTTTGCGAGAGACAGACCTAAGAAAAATTACATTACCTGTGCTACCTTCTGAAAACCTTTCACCTGAAATATTGCTGCACTCATTAGGCTTCAGCAAGCACATAAAACTTGCCAGAAGAATGATCCGAGTTGAGCATATTCTACTACCCCAAAACCCTAAATTTAAAGTCATTTGGAAAAGTGCAGTCAGTACATTTTCATTACAACTGTGAAGCGCCAAATTCCACTTCAAATTCCTGCCACAGCTCTTGGGCCTCCCAGGCTCTGCACATCCCATCTCCTTGGAGGTCCTGAGATCTATCAACAGCCCCTGCTCCCCTAGCAGGCATTCAAGGTGTGTTTGAGGAGTAGCAGTCTGATTTAAATACAAAAGGACAAAAGTCCTTTTGACCTCAGAACGAGAATGAAAGTAACCTGGGACAAAGCCTGCTGAGATGGGGACAGAAGATAAAAACGTATTCCAAAAACAATGGGATGAGGAACTGAAAAGAAACTCCAGTTTATGGTCGACTGGGCCGGAAAAACAGGAAGACTGGAAACAACCAAGCATGGCAAGGAATAAATTGTTTGTATTAAGTGATAGCTGACGGTGAATTACACAGCAAGTCAGAGAAATGTGTCTCAGGGTTCAGCTGTGGGTGTCTCAGAGCTAGGGCAGATGGGCAAGTTAAGCAAGGGACGATGACTAAGACTGGTGTAGTCTCCAGAAGATATTACAATTGCTAGGGGCAGATAAAATGGCAGCTTTTCTGTATGTCACCACAATGCTGATATTACTGGGGAGGGGATGCAAGCCTTTCCAGCAAGTAGAGATAAATTTTGACTGCAGCAAGGAAGCAATAGCATAATAGGCTATTTACCCATCCCCATACACTTTGCACAGGCTTTCTTCCACATTTTCTAAATTAAACAGTCACTTAAAAATACAATTTAAAAGCTGAGGTTCTGGAGGCATGAACTCTAGAAAGCTGTTCCAGAGGTCAGGAGCTGCAGAGAAGGAAGTAAATATATTACATGAAAGGGTAAATTAAACTGGAGCTTGATGAGGAAGGAATACAAGAGAGGAAGCAAAGGAAAAAAGACACCTTGGGGTGAATGCAGAGAAATATTCATACACTAAAAACTGTCTCCACCGCATGGAGGGATACAGGCTGAGCACTTCGAACATGCTCAAATGAACAAACCCTGGTATGTGGAGAGCCATGAGTGTCTGCTAGAGGGCTGCACCCAGCTGAGGGCACGGCAAACATTCGGGAAGACCGGAAAACAGGGAGAAGTGCAAAGAGGGAAGCAGAAAAGCTCTCAGTAAGGAAGGGGCTCAGCTCTGCTGGTCAGCTCACAAGCAAAGAAATACCTAAGGTCATCAAAAAGATGCAAGAGGAGTTTCAGAGTTCCTGCCTTCAAACTCCTATTGACAACTCATTTTATACCCACTGCCTCATTTCTCAATAGAAATAAATTTGCAATTCAAACTCCTGGAAGGGAGAGGGATTTCCATCTTCCACAAAGAAATATTCACCTCAGTGGTCTACACACAGATACCAGTAATTTGTACCATACTACCCTTGGTTTCAGTAATTAACTTGGGCAGTATAAAACATTTAAGAGGAGGTTTAAGGAACGAAAAAGAAAATAAAGAAATAGGTGGGAATTAAACTATTTGCACATAAAAGACAACAAAGCATGTGCTTAAAAGGAAAGTTCTCTAAGTCCTCTCAGGTCTTCCCAAAGTATTACTTCCCTATGAAAAGCAGGCCATCCCATACAGAGAAACAAGACCAGGAATGGCACTTTTAATGAAAACATAACCTCAAAATTCAGTTTTACTTATAGCCATTCATAAGACTGAGGTAAAAGAACACAAGAAGATATATAAAAACATTGTCTTGAAAATTGAATACATTGTAAAATCAACACAAGGCAGAAAAGGAGTCTGAAATAATAGCTACTTATTCATCAGGATTATTAGTTGAGTGACAAGCAGCTTTTATTTAAAGTAAAATTTAAAGAATAGCTTTAAAGCAAATGAAAACACAGTTTACAGAAATCATCCTGATCATTCTAATCCAACACAAAAGGCCCAAACTGTCTTCTCATACAACAGCAACTGTATTTTAAAAAGGACCAAAAAGTACTTTCTTTATAGCAATTTCAGTTTCCTAAGTTATCACCTTATTTTTCAGCTTATTACAGTTTTGACTAAGGGAAATCCTTTTCTAGTTCTTACATTGAACTTATTAATTTAGCTAGAGTCAAATTGTTTGTTTTTAATGAAGATGAATGTTAAAAGAAAATCCCTTTTATATGTCTTAATTTGGTTTATAATTCAATAAGAGGCACATCACAATTACCAAAAGAAATGACATTCTGATCAGAGGCAGCTCCTTCTCGTTTGGTATTTGACAATGAGGGCTGAAGGCTGATATGTTACTCTGGCGAAGTTTCTTCCAAGGCCTAATTAAACCCCCCTCTTTCTATTGATTCTTCCATTTTCATGATTCCCCAAGAAGTATCCAAGAGTTAAGGAAGTCATGAACTGTAAGCACTTAAAGATGAAACCACACAACTTTTCCTTAGCTTCTAAAAGTTAAAATGTGGGTGGCCAACTTTCAGTGGCAAATTCTTGTTTGGAAGTGGGACCCAAGCCAGAGGAACTGAGCAGCAGCTTTCCCTCCTCAGGATGAACGTGCAGGAAGCAGCAATGCAAGTGCCACGAGTGCCTCCCAGTCGCTGCTGCAGAGCATCCCACAAAGCCATTTCTGACACCCACGGAAAGGAACACATCAGCTTTCAGGCACTCAGCAAAGCGAGCGCGGGCAGCTTGCTCCCGCGTTAGCGGCACTGCACATCCCCAGCGAGGCACTTCACACTCTCGTCTCGAGCCTGCCTGAACACAAGAACATTTTCAACTGCTTCTAAATGAAACACAATGGCCTGAACCGAATCAAGAAAGTACTGAAATGTAGCAATGAAAAATGGTGGTTTCTCCCTACACCTTCAACAGCTGGTCATTTTTACTGAAGCAGGATTATAATCTCAATGTATTAATTACCTTTGATTTTCATCCTGATATCTCATGTGACCTGACCTGCCCTCTGATAAGATTATCTCATAGTCACCAATGCTAACATAATTCTGACACCAAGGTAAGTAGACAACTCTGTTTGACATCACTCCATTTTAGGCTCATAGGTCTACTGGAATGTCATGGGATCACCCCACCAGACTTGCATTCAGTATAGTAGCCAGTGGCAAAACGTGAAGCTTATCTTGTTTTACTACCTTGCTGCAGTACTTGATATTTTCTTTGCACTAAAAGAGGAAGAACATTACAACGGTTGTGCAAGACACAAACCAAAGCATAAGCCACGTTTCTGGCCTCAAACCAAGAGAATTACACCTATGCTGCATAGGAAATGAATCATCTGAGATCTTTCTTATTGCAATTTTTCCACCAAATATGAAACAATTACTTCTTACTGGAAGCACTGGCTTTGCACTGTACTAAGGCTGAAAGCTCCAGTTACCACTTCATGTTGAAATATGAAAAGTTGTTTTCAGGAAACTGCACCCAGTTTTCATCTCAACTGCTAAGCTGCCCACGGTGAGGAGTGAGTGTGTCCCTGGGCAGTCCTAAAACACCTCCCTGCAATCCTCTCATCCCAAAAGCTGCCAGGGCATGAGCTGCACCTGCTTGGTTTAGGTGGTAGCTGAGGAGACAAAGCTTCCTGAAAATGTAATGACACAAACAGCCGATATTCACATGCAGAACTACAAACAAACTAACCAGCATCCGAGGCGTGGAATCCTGACCACGGATTTTTGGGGGTGTGTCCGGATGCAGCAGGATCATTTCCCTCCCATTCCCTGGGAAGCATGGACTGGGCCTTGGTGGTAAGGCTGGACTTGTCACTAGCAGGGTCTAACACCAGCCCCATCCTACAAACTGGAGTCAAAGCTCCCAGCCCATTTGCCCACTCCCATTCCCCAAGACACCACCTCAGCAAGGCTGCTGCCTCCAGAGCAGAGCTCAGGGGTTTTCAGTTGTGGTTCACATCAGTGATTTCTCACCACACACATCCTTTGAAGAAAACAAGATTGTCACAGAACAGGCCTGATGCTGAACCTGCAAACCCATGGCAAGCAGCTAGGGGGGTGGTGGGGAACACGATGGGACACTAGAGAGGGGACAGGATGTGACAGCAGACCAACCACCTAAGAGACTTCTTGGTGTAACTTCTTTGTACTGCATTTATATGTAACAGTTCCACCAACACGGGTCCACTTTTTATGTTACCCATTGAGATAAAAGTAAGCCAAATAAGGAAATGATAGTTCAATTCACATGGTGTATGACAGGGCACGACATCTCTGTGTGGCTTCACAGCTGCTTGCAGTGCTTCAGCCCTTCAGGAGGAGACTTTCAGCCACCTGACTAGCAAGGCTAAACTTGAACTGGACAAAGGGAAAATCTTTCCTATAATTTCATGGTTGATCCCAAAGGAAAATCATTGCAAAGCAAATCAGTCTCAAAATACATCCTAGAGATATTTTTGTCTTTTGTATTTCAGGGTTATTTTTTATTTTAAAGGTCATTAACTTCAAAGTAAGATTGCAATTGGATTTGTTTCAGACTGGCTTCCACTCTATGTGTGGAAATTAGCACAGCTACTTAAAAAAAGAAAAACCTTCAAACACTGTCAATTGTCTGCCAAACTGTCTATTAAACAGAAAAGCCCTGAGACTGGGGGAGGAAGGACACTAAGAGCTGGGGAATATAATAGGATGAACTTCCTTGTAGGAAATTCCAGTAAATACCATGGGCCATTAGATAAACAGGTTAAAAATTAGTAGTAGCATTCCGAGCATATATATTGACATAGGAATCAGGAAAAGTGTTACTCCTCACTTACAAAACATTCAGAATATAGTGATAAATCTCTCTAGGAAGATGTAATTAATAAGACTGGATACATAAAAAGTGAAAAGTGAGAAGAGGAGCACTTACAAATCCACACCAGTGCTATCTCAGTGTAGGTGCTCTGTAATGGTGCAAGATTGGGCTTGCTTTACAAAGTTCACTCACTAAACTGCCTGCCTAAGCCACAGCATCTTGAGCTTTGTTTTCCTTGGATCCAAGATACCTACATGAGAGGACAACACCTGTGGAATTTCACAGATGAAGTTTTCAGAGTGCAAGTTTTCATGTCTACACATGTCTGCAGCTTGCAATGTCCCACCCTGGCACCCTAAACCTTCCCGTACTCCACACAAAATACCCACACCGAGTTATACCAGAGCAGTGCCAAGCGAAGTGCATCACTTCACTCACTGAAGGGTGATTACAGGAAGCCAACAAACTTGTACATTCTTTCAAAAATAAATGACATATGTAAACACTTCTATATAGAGCTATAAACTAGAAGGTAGCAAGTTTTAAATACTCAGGTGCACATGAGCATTAGTGTTGGGTACTCACGTACCAAAAGCAGGTGAATCCCTCCTTAAAAAAAGTCAACACCTATCTTGCTTGACTCCATATTTTTTAATTCACTGCCTGAGGTACGATGGATCTTACATCTACCTATTTTTTCAATTGATGTAATTAGTTATGAGAAGTCAGATCTTAAGTAGCAAAATCTTTTATTTTGAAGTACTTTCTTAACCCAGTTCCACCCACGTATAAAAGCATACAGCAAGATTCCCCAAAAGTAATAAATGGACTTTGAATCCATTAAGGGCGATAAAAATATTATCTAGTTTCCAAAGGTCACTGTGAAAGTTGACAAAAAACATTCAGAAGACCCAGGTGAGATGCAATGATTTGCATTTACAGAATCAGACAATAAGAAATAACATGAGGTCCTAAGCATTTACTGTAACACAAGATAGTTCTGTATATTATGTAAATTGTGAGAGTATTAATTCACTTTAGGGAAGTCTCAACATTGTTCAAACAGATTAACCCTGATAAGTTATTTCTGCACCTACAAGTAACTATAATGCTGACTTTGCACAAGAGATTGATTTACCATTTGCAAGTTAATTAAGTATAGTCTTAAAAATTAAATTACCAGCATCGCATTTTTTAAAAAAATCCTTACATAACCTTGCTGAAGTTAACACAATAACCTCTTCCACATACCAAACTTCAGAGTAACAAAAATAATTAAGTGCCCAAGAAACAGGAAAACACGGTTTACATATCCAAAAGCAGCTATTCCTAGAAGCAGCCGGAAAGGAGGCTCCAGATTAGCAGAAAGTTGCAGAAATAGATAAAAGACTACAAGAAAATAATCACAGTTAGCAGGGACCTAAAGACCCCAGTTTATGGCTGACAGCATCCTCCACCCTAGATCTGGAGCTGGTACTGCCATCAGAAGGCTTCTCTCCACAGCACTTATCTTTGACTACAAACTCAACTTGGTTTTTCACTTAGCCTGGTTGCTAAACTCTAGAAACTAATGACTTCCTCCCTCCCCACATCAAGGTAGGCAGCTGCTGCATTTACTTTTATTGCACAGGTCAGTTTGGGAACAGCTTACATGGCTGAAATGGCACAGAGATAGCCAAGTTCCTGATGTTTTAAATGCTGTGTAATGTCACAAAGAACAACTAATCCACTGAGCTTTCACTGTGATGCACATTCTACCTTGGCAGCATTTTATCAATCCATCAGCCGCATCATGGAGCAGAACAACCTGAGAGTGCTGGCAAAATGACAACAAACTGGTTCCAAATGTGATGTTTTACTTATTCTCATTGACAGAGAGGGAATAAGAAAAAAGACAAGATGGCAACAGGCCTTAAGTGAAGTGAATGAGTGTTGGTAGACTAAATAATTTTCTTTTTCACATTTAAGAAAAGTCTGTTATGCACAGAACAATCTAAAACAAACGTGACGGCCTAATTTACAAGACAACAACCAAAACAGATGGTTTTCCAGAAAATCACAGGTAATTAATTTCTGGGAGAAAAGACATTAAAGTTGCTCATAAAAAGCTTCTCATAAAGTTTCTCAGACTATATAGGGTATTTTCAAAAAGTTAACGCTTTTGGATTCAGTGAAGCAGAAAATCTTTGGTCATAGAGTCATGCAAAGACTTGAACCTATATGAAAACTGACCCACACCAGACACAATCTGTCCCTTCTACTTTGTCTTCTTTACAATGTGTTTCCTAACCAAAACACCTTGAGACGACTTCTCCAGAAAAATTAGTAGCACCCTGAAGTCTCAAATTTTAAAATGAAGTGAATTTGCATTTTTCTCTCTAATCTACACTTTGATGAAAGAGAAGAATCTGACTTTCTAATATGACCTCCTACATATCACAGACCCAGTTGCTGTGCTATTGTAGCCAAGGATAAGAATGCAATTTTAGAATCTTTGTTATGAAAATGAAATTAACAACCACCTGTCAGGAAGTACCATAAACACAGTTGCTCCTACCAAAAAAGCAAGTAGAAGGATTTGCTAACCTCAAGGCTGTTCAGAGTTGAAATTAGAGAGCATAACTCTACAGAGAAATTACAGCAAACAGTCATTGTGTCAAAACTTGAAGGCATAAACTCATTCTTTTCCCCTCACTTAAAAAAAAAATCTAATTTCCACTTAGAGTTTGCATTGCTTAAGCTTTCTGTATTAAATTATCTATGTGCTCAAATTCAACAACTTAAGAAGTCCTTTAACATTGGAATCATCTCAGGGAGTGGCTGAGATGGGAAAGCACCTCTGGAGATCATCTAGTCCACCTGCTGCTGCTCAAAGAGAAGGCAACTAGAACAGGATGCTCAGGGCTGTATTCAGTTGGGTTTTTAATATAGCCAGTGAATGCAACTCCACAGCCTAAAGGATCTGTTCCAGCATACCTTTGCTACATGAGCTCTTGTTTAAATAGACTTTCTTCATTTCAATTATTGCCTGTTGCCTTTTATCCTGTCACTGGTCACCACTGAGAACAGTCTGGCTCCATTTTCTTCACTCTCTCCCATCATGTTTTCAAACACCTCCAGGCTCAACAGCTTCAGCTCTCTCAGCCTCTTCCTCTATGAGATGTTCTGAGGCTTTAACCACCTTCATAGCCCCTCACCAGACCTGATCCAGTATATCCATGTCCTCTCATAATAGGGATCCCAAAACTGGACCCAGCATGTCAGCTCTGTCTCACCAGGGCTGAGCAGAGGGAAAGGATCATCTCACTCTGCAGAGCTGCTTTACAGCAGGTTTGTCCCAGCCCATTCTGGTACCTGGAATTATTCCTCTGCAGAGGCAGGACTTTGCACTTCCTTTCGCTGAACTTCATGAGTTTCCTGTCATCCCCTTCCTCAAGCCTGTCAAGATCTCTCTGCAGTGCAACCATCAGCTGTATCAACTACCACCCCCAATTCTGTATCTCCTATCAGTCAAGTCACTCCTTAATATCAATTTCATAAGCAAAATACTGCTAAAGTTGCACTGAAGTGCATTTTCTTTAGACGTCAAATAATTCATGCTGCCCTGTTTAAAAGAATCTTCTAATTTCAAGACCCTTCCCTTGCACAGACTAGTACTGAATCACACATGTTATTTTAGGTATCAGCCACATCAAAACTGTTGACTGAGGCAAAAGTATCCCCACTCCTGTTCGTTTTTTGGTACATGCCAGGATGCAAGCCTCAGTGCCATTGCCTCTCAGCGTTGTGCTGGAAGCTGGTGTGCAGTTGCTTGTCCACGACAGACTTCTCAGAAGTGCTGCGTTCCAGGATACAGGCCCCCTTTCATAAGGCATGGCTTGCATTCCCTGTGCTCTGGCATACAACTTTGCCTTTCCCTGTATTAAAGACACTGTGTACCTGAATGTGCCTACAGAGCAAGTTGTGAGAGCTCCATTATCATTTACTATTCTGCTGGCAATTACTACCAGTAACAGTTTTTTTGTTTACTTCTGCGACAATGATGAAAGCACTCCACAGTATTGGGATTAGTGCAAATACTCACTGGAATCAATTAAAAGAACTCTTTTCCTGCCACTTAGCCACTTTTTTAAACCAATTTCATATTGAAAGTTACCTTTGCTAATCAAAATGCTTTACAAAATTAAACTTATTTTCTATCAGCCCCATTCACATGTCTGACAGCTGTACCTTTGTTAACTTCTAGCCTTCGACAGGAGAAGAAGGGTGAAGGTAGGAAGAGCTGACTGTGGGATACTGCTAGTAAACACTTTTGAAAACACCACAGGCACTCTTTGCAGAGCTGCATATAAAGGAACTCCATCCTCACAATTGCACACTACTTAAACCCTACAGAAAGGTTTATTTCAAGACTATTGGTTATCCCAAGTATTCTGGAAGTTTTACGGGTGCTGGCAAAGGGCTGGAATAGCAGCACGTTAGCAGAGGGTAAAAGAGACAACACCTGGATTGAAAGCAGAAAATTGTGTGTCTTCTCATGAGCTTGAATTTCTATCCATTGTAGTCTAAAGTTCAGAGAAAGTTCATTTGGCTTCTTGTACCGTGGCCTTCCCCCTCTTTCCCTTTCTGCTACCTGTCCCCTGTATAACCAGCTATTAGAACTATCCCATAGGCAATGGACAGCTAAACGGGATTTTCCAGAAGCCTGGGAAAGTCTTCCAGTGGAATCTAGCACTAAAATATCACCTATTAAAGGCTGCACTAAAAATTCCTTTCTTTAAATAACTTTGAAGAGAGAAGAAATCTATCTACTCAATTCATGCCCATGGATTCCTCCCCAAACATACCACAATCTACTCAGAAGATAAATGACCATATGGTTTATTTGTGCCTTCTTAACAGAAGCCATACCTTTCTCTCTTATGATCAGTACACCTTGATCCTTTTCATTTTCAAATGCAGTCCCACTTATGAGTCATTTTTCCCTCCTCTCACACACACTTTTCAGTCTCTCCTCTTCATCCTTTTCCTCTTGTTTTAGTAAAAGCTGTAGGTAGGGCAAACTAAAATAGCAAGTTTCACAACTGGACATGAGACACTCTTAAATTTAGATCAAATAAGCCCTTCAAAAGTACACGAGAGCTTTCCATCCAGACAGATTTATAAAAGCTACATATAATTATGGAAAGGAATAGAAATAAAAATAGCCTGTGGACGATGCCCTCTCTCAACAATGTATGGATAGGAAGCAGGGACAGCCTTGTTCTCTTAAAAGCAGGAGAAAAAGTAAGGTAACTTGAGGCAGCCGTGGGAAGCCCCCACCAGCCCGTAGGCTTGCGAGATTGCTAAAGATCCTTAAGCGTGACAGATTCCAATAGAAACCCTCATTTTCTACACTAATTGTTTTCCCAACCCTAATTCTAAACTATAACCAAACTGTAAAGCAAAGATTACCCCAGAAAACTTGACTACATCTCACTATCTGAGATTACAAGCTCTTATCCAAGCTAAAGCCAAGACCGTCTTGGACAAAACCTGCTTTGCAAGTCATCCGTTTGTCTTGGAAGTCTAAAATTCAAGAAAACACAAAAACCTGTTGTCTTGCCTTGACATCCATAACTCCTATCCTTTCAACAGGCGCCTGCTGATGATAGCAGCAAGAGTTGTCTTACTCCCAACTTTCCTCCCACGCTTTGCACTGGCAAGGAGCCCTCAGACACTCTGTCCTGACTTGGAACGAGTTCTGCAGCCTGGTCCTACGCTTTCCACCGCAAACTGGAAATTTTGTGTCCACTTCAGGTAAATACATTTTATTGAATTAAATACAAGAAAGTAAATATGGCAGAGTTACAGTGCTCCTTGTGTAAAACATCAACTTCCAAGATAAACAGGAATGCTACATCGCTTTTGCATATTGCTATCCTGCAAGCATTTCAATGCACAATGGTGCTAAAGAAAGTATCAGGAGAAAGATGGAAATTTTGGCAGCTGCTGAAGGGAGAATTAAGGCTACTCTACTGGCAGTGGGTAGCATGTATAAGGATTGTGAGATAAATACATCAGACCTTTTTTGCAAGTAATCAATAACAAAATAGTTATGTTTGAAAACAGACAAGATTAAAGTGAAACTCTTATTTCACAGCCCTGTGAGTTACAGGCTGTCTCCAGAGTTAGTTCTGCACTAGTCGAGTTTGCAGTGGAAGTATACTTACAATAACAATGATGCACCTTCTTTTAAGCCAAAGTTGAAATTCAGCGGTATATTCTGGTCACAAAGGCAGAATTCTGCTGTAGCATGGAATAAGCAGGTCCCTGGGTACTCTCGCTGCTGTGCAGGCTGGCTCCACCTCACCATTTGAGAGGCAGAAAGGAGACTTTGCTAGGAGTGCAGTCATGAAACTCAACCTTCCTCAGCCAACTTTGTATGTGACTGATATTCATTACCAGCCATCTGACCAGAAGCCCTATGAGCCTTCCCACCTTCATAAGCTACTCAACACAAGACCCTCAGCCAAGACTGTTGATTGTAAAAGCCATCCCAGTTGCTATTTTTCATGCAAGACCACAACTCCTTTCACCTATTAACCATTAGTCACATTAAAGGCCTGTTTATAGCTGCACCTGTCAGAGCAGCACAGCCAGTCTTTCCTCTGGAGGTATACCCTGGTAGCAGTGATTGCCAAGAAGGCCTCCAGTATTGCAAGCTCACTACATAGATAACTTCTAGGTACAAATTACATCTATATCTTCACCTACTTCAGTGCCAGCCATCAGACTATTATTAAATTACATGTAGCCTGGGAGCCTCGGTCAGGATCTGGTAGGCAAGCATACGAGGCATGGTGCAAACAACACTGAGCAGATTCCCAGTTTAAGCAAATACGGCTTTCCTCCATGAACAGAGGATGTTTTCAGCCACAGTTACTCCTCCATGTGGTCACAAACCCACTATACCGCCCCAAAGCCCTTCAAAGCTGGAGATGGGGAGAACGTGCAAGCTCCCTCCAGTCCTTGGGCACTGCTGGCCAGGCTGTGGCAGCTGCACGCCCTCGGTAACCCAAGCAGTCAGCACTGACACAAAAGTTGCCTATTTCCTTGCAGAGCCATCTGTTAGGGTTTCATTCTGCACAACACCACGGGCCTCTAGGAGATGCTGAGGTCACACACAGAGCAAGCCTCTTGGTCTGCTGCCACTCCAAGCATCCCGTCCCGTGTGTGGGGAGAGGGCATGGCAGCCTCTGCTGGCCACCTCCACCCTAACCACATGGCTGGCTGGGCCAGGGAGCTCCCTGTGCTGAAAACTAATCACTCAGCCAGTGTTAGCTTTCAGCTGGAGCAGTCCCTGGTCTGACAAGCACAGAGAGGTACGAGGGCAGGCACCAAAGCAGGGAGGGAGGGAGGGCAGCATGACCCTATGAGTGGCAGCACCAACTTGGATCGCTGCAAGTTGGCTGTGAAACCACATCCCCAAAGGGTTTCCCAGCATGGTTCCAGGAAATGCCCTCTGTTACAGGAGGCACTTCTAGCAGCACACACCTGGTTCCCAAGTCATCCTTTCTTTCCTAAACCATGAGGCAATTAAGGCTACTCCACCTATGAGAGGATTACATTTCATTTGCAAGAACGTGTAGATAGGAAACAGCAGGATATTTTAGTGTCCAAGGCAGCCAGCCATTCTCATGCTGCTGAACTGAATGAATAAAGCATGTTGGTGTAGGACACGATGGTGAGGGCCAATGGGAAGACCTCTATCTCTCAATAATCTCCTGCAGAAATCCATCATGACAGAATCACTTTGCATTTCAATCCCTGCATGACGCTAGTGACCACCTGAAGGATCTTGACATGGTATTTAATCCTCTTCTCCATGTTATTGTCTTCAGAAATACCCAACAGTTTACCAAGCAGCACAACTGTTGAACAGCATGTGGCTTGAATTTAAAATGCTGAAAGCAAGTCTTATCAGATCTACCCTAAAAGAGTATCCTCAAAGTGTAACACAGAAGAAACTGGAACCATCAGTTAGTAATATTATCATTCTTTCCTCACAGCAGAAAACAAGAAGAAAAAAAAAAAGCTAATCAAATACTACCACCTTTCTTCCCCTCTGCTATTGCTTCTTCTAACATTGACCACATTTGTGGTTAAATGCAAGGAGTCAAACTTCCTATAAGCAGTGTTGTTATGGGTCCAGATTTCCACTGTGGTTCAGCTGTATCACAGCTCTGGAAAGGCAAACTGGCACATGCTCAAACCGCCACCTTCCCTTGTTAGGGTGAAAAAATTCCATATTGTGACTCTAAAAGGTTCTTTACCTGAATCATCTCGCTGGCCCGCCTTCTAAGATCTTAATAGTGAACTTAAAAAAACACTTTGTTGAAATTGATCTTCTGGATAAAAATGCTTTGTGAAAATACTGATGTAATTTCATCACGCTACAGAAGATGCATGTAGCCAGTTAAAATGTACCTTCTCATTAAGACAATACTTAGGTTCTGGTTGGGAAGATCCCTGCACCTGCTCCATGTTGGGGCTCATGCCCATGCAGTCATGGAGAGGGCAGAGCAACAATGAGGACAAAAAGCATCATATCTCAGGGAGAGGTGAAGTACTTTTAGAAGGCGTTCAGCATTACTCTGCAGCAGAAGGAACAATAAATTTTCATAGCATTTGATCAACACTAACCAAAGAGACTGGGCTGAATCTGGACAAAGAATCTGACATCGGCTTTTCAGGAGGAAAGCAAACCTTCCAGGTCCATTACAGGCAGGCAGGCTATTCCTAATCTTCTAGGCACACCACACTTGCACTTTCATTGAGAAAGCTGGGGTAGCTGTGGTGGGCAAGTATCTTTGCTGGGATCTTTAAGCCACCCCTCTCACGCCATTGCACTATTACACAAAGTTCTGGACCTGTTGCCTTTTCCCATTTCAACAAGGTATTGCTGGCCATCCCACAAGTCAATAAGCCAAGCTCAAGTATCTGATATTTTTAGCTAGATATACTATAGCACCTCACAGATGCTTCAAGTTTTCTCTCTGCAAGGTCTGAAGGCAATTCCCCCCTTCTCTGCTGCTGGTTGAGCAGAGATTGGGACCTGCTCTTCACATGCTGTGGCAACTGGGCTTTTTAAACAGCTGGGAAAGCCACATTTCTCCGCTTCCAATGAAGTACTTAGAACAGATATAATCCCTGTCCAATAACAACTGGTGCTGCTTCCCCACATTGGAGGAAGTAGGGAAGTGGTTTGAAACTGGCACTGAGGCCATCAAAAGAGTGAAAGGGCAGTCATACCCCCCCAAACTGCACAAATCTTAAGGGGAAAGAAAAAGACTGAAATTCTGATCCTTTCTTACTGAAAACACAATGATAATTCTTGATTCACTTCAAAACCTGATTTTGGCCTTAGAGAAAGGAGTCCATCTTAGTCTCTGCATTGCAGATGAGAACAATCACATTTTTGCTTGCTCTGACTTATCGCTAAATTGATTATTCTCCAGGACTAGGAAAGAGGGAGAAAGGAGGGAGATTGTAATCACCCTTATAAAATTCTTCTAGGTGAAAGAAGTGAATGCATCTTACTTTTCCTAGCAACCCTCTTTCCTAATTCTGAAGCAAATAAATCACACTAAGGATAGTATCTTGAACATATGGCTCTGAATAAGAGGGATTTACCTTCTTTTCTCTTCTTTTTTTTTCTCCTCTAAACTAAATACATCAGTCTCTGGAATTCCCTACACATTCCCTTTCACAGCAAAAGGGGTTTCTGTCCCCCTAAAATACAAATACCACAAAAAAGATTCCTTTGTAACTAGTAACTTAATTCTGCCCACAGAAGGCTGTACCTAAGTTTAATATCTAGCCAACTGCACACAACCTGTTCACTGCTGTTGCATTCACTTCCCACATATTCAGCAAACATGATGCTACCAAGACAAGAATAGGGAAGGACTTCAGTGCACCAAGACCAGCAGCAACATGAAGAGCATCTTTACAGAAGAACAGGTCATAACAACACTGGAGGCTGCCAAATGATCTTGCAACTTTCTTTGCCACCCCTCTTGCAAACACCTACAAAGCACATGGCTCCAAGTACAGAAACTCAAGGGATGTGTTTTTATTTTGCCCTTTGCTTTTCCCATGCACAAGGCACCCCACACTGCACGGTGTGGGCTTGAAATGCTCCCGTCTTTCTGCAGAGCAGCTGAAGCAGAGGACCACTGGGAAGGATGCTGCTAACCCCTAGATCTGGAAGAGGCTTTCCACAGGCACCCTGCAGGAAGGGGGAAACACCCCTTGAAGTTCCTCATTCCCCTGCCTGCAATCCAAGAAGGCAGCTGGTGACACTGCGTGGAAGATGATCACAGAGAAGTTTGCCAGCAGGAATGGAAGGGTAACAAGGATGCCAAAAGCCAACGGTCTGCATTTTTCTTTATTTTTGGTAAGCAAAAATAAAACCAAGGAACACGAATGTGACTAGCAATAGAAATCAGGAAGGAAATGTAAATGATTTTATAGAAAGCGTGAATCAAAGTGATACCAAAAGCCACCTGAATGTTTCTCTATCACAGGCAATTTCTCACGTTCTTTTATGTCATCTTTGCAGTGTCAGTTTTAGAGAGAACAATTCTCAGCTCAGCATGACAGAACAGTAATACCAACGGGCATGCAGAACATTAGCATGTTATAAATAAACTGCTAATTTGAGGTGGGAAAAATCATCAAGGCAGCTCTTATGATTAAGAACCACAGAAAGAAAATGAGCAACTTGCTTATGCTTTCGGGACACCGTATTTTACAAAAAAAAAAAAAAAGCCAACAACAACACAAAAAACCCCAAAAACCACAAAAAACCCCCCAAAACCAGAGCTTTTTCTAACCCCTAATTCCTGAGGGAAAGAAAGAATAAACCCAGTGAAATACCCACTGTTGAGACAAAGAAGCCTGTGAAAATGCTATTATAATTTTTAAAGCCCTCCCTGCACCCACCTCAAGCAGTAAGTTGTCTTTTTTACTGACTCAAAGAATTTTGTGCTTAAGGGTACTACAGCCGGGTTGTGAAGTTTCAGCTTCCTCTCACCCGACTTGCTGTTTTACATAACTCCCCAGAGACACTTTTTGTTCACAGATACCGCACAGCTGAAGGCAAAAAAACAACCCACCCAAAAAAGTATGAGATGCAGAAGCATTATACAGCAATTCAGATCTGGGTTACTCAGAACCACTCAATAAAACTCTTACCATGAAAAGTGAAACTTTATTCTGCTGAGTTGATGGCCAGGATTGTTCGTGCCTGCGATAGCCCTGATCACCACCCTCCGTCTGCCCTGCGCGGGGTTCCCTTCCCACCCTGTCCCCAAGCCTGCAGGGACAGATAACGCCACGGCACAGCACGGCTGCCACCTCGGGTATTATTTCTGTACCGCTCCAGCACTGTTGCTCTGTCCCAGCATGACACTTACCAAGCACTGCTGTAAAAATTTCTGCGAATATCTATGTTTTCCACGAGCGGGGATAATGGCTTCATTGCAATAGCCTTGATAAAAGCTCCAACAAGACAGCTTTCAGATATCACCACACAAAAGCCTTCTGTGAGAGCTGTAACCAACATCAATTCCCGCTATGCGAAGACATTAGACAAAGTGTGAACTAGCTTACTGTATGGGGACAAAAAACTGACTGTCAATGTGTGGGACCAACACTGCCTAAAAACACAACGCTGGCAAGGCAAAGTAGCACCAGCATACATACATGGTAATTGCCATTTAATTCCAGAATTAGCACCACAAGCAAACAAGTACTGAAGGCACTATTAGGTTACTAGCATCGCTCAAGACACTATAATTCCATATAATTCCATTTCTAGTGTCCCTGGTAGGAAAATTACTTTTAAAGCAGCAGATGTTAAAAACAACCAAGCAGAAGGTGAAGGAAAGCCCAGTTTCCATTACAGAAGCACTGAGAGAATGCAGCAAACCCTTCAGATCTGCTCCTTAGAGCATGTATTTTCCTATAGAATCATGGAAGAGCTTGGGTTGAAAGAGATCTTTAAAGGTCATCTAGTCCAACCCCCCTACAATGAGCACTGACATCTAACTAGATCAGGTTGCTCAGAGCCCCATCCAACCCAGCCTTGAATGTTTCCAGGAATGGGTACCTATCACCTGTCTGAGCAACCTTTTCCAATGTTTCATTAGTCCTGCTGCAAAAACCATCTTACATTTAGTCTAAATCCACATTCTTTTAGCTTAGAACCATTACTCATTAATAATCATAGAATAACTCGAGTTAGAACAGAACCACAGGATCACTAAGTCCAAACCTGGCCCTGCAGAGCAGCCCTGATAATCACACCACGTGCCTGACAGCACTGTCCAAAGGCTTCTTGAACTCTGCCAGGCTCAGTGCTGCGACTTCCTTGGGGAGCCTATTCCAGTGCCCAACCACCCTCTGGGTGAAGACCATTTTCCTAATACCGAGCCTAAACCATGGTAGACAACCAGAGACACACAAGCCACCATTCCACATATGGTACAAGATGAAACCTTTTCTGTGCATCATTTTGTACTTTTTACATACTTATCTGCTTACACTCAGGTAGCATCCGAAAAATCAGAAGTCTATTGTCAACCCCAATGGACTGCACCAATATAATTGTTGGGCCAAGAGATAAGGTTTCTACTTCCATGAAATTTGCCAGATGACACCTCTTAAATTGAAGGTTTAGGAAGGAGGGATGCAAATAAGTGTACATTGTCTACAAGTTTGTTTCTGGAAAACATTTGAAAGGCAAATTTGAAAGCTAAGTTTTTAGACAGCATAGTACACTCACCCCATGGAGAAGTATTTCACTCTAAAATTACATCTGTACTTTAAAATGTGTAAAAAGTATAAAATCCTACAGTGCATATTCAGTGGCTTGCAAAAAAAAAAAAAAAGTATCTGTTACTGCACTCTAATTTTAGTATGATTTTATAACTAACGGGTAGAACCAAAATTAAGACGAAGTTATATTCGGAGAAAACTAGCAGAGTGGACCAATGAGCCTAACATGACTCTTAAGAATTAGACTCTTGCAGTGCATGGTGTGCACAACTGAGTCCTAAACCAGAGACTTTTAATGTCACCTTAATTAACAAGGAAGGAAGTTTGCCAATGAGTTCCTTCCCCCCCTTTTCTAGCACTAACTTATGCAATATGCAACAACCTTTGAACCAACAGCTGTACAGCAAGCAAAAAAACCCAAACCAGAATAGCATGGTTAAGACGAGAATGTCTTTCAAGAAGTTCATTAATGAAAATTACTTTTAGGATCTATGCATACATAACCAAGAGACATACCACAACTCAGAGCAGGAATGCTGAAGCATGCAAGGCTAAGCAAACATCTCTTGTTGTCCAGATTCCCAATACAACTTATTTTTACAAAAAATAGTTCTTTACATGTTTTCTAAAAGTTTGCATAGATTTTTGCAAAACAACTAGCGGCTCGCAAGGTCTATATGACAGGACTGTAAAATTTCATTGTAAAAATAAAGAAATGAAAGCCAAAATAATAGCAACCTCTGCTTTTAACAGTGGTTTGACCATATAAAGCTCCAGATACCAAGGACTCAACATCTGCAATACTGCAAGTGCACATCGCAAGAAACACCCCATATCTTCTGAAAAATCAGGTTCTAGGCCCTTGAAGTAAGGCACCTGAATATGCCACCAGCTTTAGGTAGTGGACACTTCTGGGCCTAAATGCAGCCACATACAAGCTGGAAGAATCTTGAAAGTAGCTGGAGGTGATCAAATTAAGTCTCCTACTCAAAGGAAGCAATGAAACGGGATCCTGGTTTTACTTTCAGAGGCAGGAGTAAAGAAAAGCCACATTTACCCACATAACTTAGCACACTCACAGAAGAGATGCCAGCTGATTCTGAGAAGGTGATCTTCAGTGCTCCATTTTGCCTTCCAAGCTTAGTCCTAGGCCAAAGAGCTTGGGCACAAAACACCCGAGAGCTGCAGGGCATGCACGCGCAGCAGTGACAGAGTTACCATGTTAGGTTTCACTCTGTCACAGGTCAGGTCAACAACTGTCCACATTCATAAGTGGGACAGGAGACTCATGACACACACCATTAACCTTAGGCAAGCTCAGTTTGCAAACAGCTACCAGCACATTTGCTGTGCATTCATGTATTTATAAAAGGGATGCTAAAACCCATGAAGTAGTACTCTCTCACCACACAACAGAAGCCATTTTCATTAAGCTCTGGCTTAATCAACACCTAGTCAAGATCCTGCCTTCTCCCTTTACAGGGCTTGCAGATGCAAATATTTACCACAGGTCATGTTGAGCTCACAAGGCATTAAGAACTCCATGAATGCCACTATATCCAGCAAATAGTAGCAGCATCCAAGCAGACAGCACAGTACTTCAAGAGACACCCATGCCAGGCATAGTACTTCCAAGTGTGGTTTTGGACCAACTTACTTGAGGAAAACAGAAGTTAAATAGTTCTTTTTTAAAGATGTGATAAATTGGGCAATTTTGCCAAGCCTGTCTTCAAACAGAACTGAAATTGAAACAGATTCCAAATACCTCACCAGCAGTCCCATCCCAGAGGCATGGGCAGCCTCCCTCTCACTGCACACCACTGACCCCAGGGAACACGATGGGGGTTTATTCTCCCCAGAACTACAAACACAATCCTGATCTTGAAAAATAATGCAGGAAGTGATTAACTCTGTCAGCCAAAACAAAAGCCTGAAGTCCAACTTAGTCATTTGTAAGGATGAGAGTCACCTCCATATATACACACTCAGCGCTGCCAGCCAGTAAATGAGGTTTTTTGCAGAGACTATAGAAACTGGAGATTTAGTTACTCTAAGAGCTTCCCATCTGCTGAAGCCTCGCACTGGGCTGGATCTTCATTACCACCACTGGTGCAAGAAACTTACTGGAATTACAGTCAGTCTCCAACTCATCCTTAGCATGCAGTTCCCCCACAAACCAGGACTAAGGCCTGAGCCACCTTCCCGCTCCTGCACACCAGGACCAGCCCTGCCACCAGAGCCACGGCCATCAGCCAAGCAGATATTTTCAGAAGCAAAGCCTGAAAGATATGAAGCCACCAAGAAAAGCTCCTGTCTTCATTTCACATGCACCAGTCTCATTCTTGGTGCTCTGAACAGGAGAGATGGGCTGAATTTCCCTCCCATAATCACACCAGTCCACTGGCCTACACAGGACTGTGGTCCAAACACGAATGGTGCTACTTCACTTTCCTTTTTGCAACCTGCATCTCTTAACAAGCTATTCTCACAGCAGCCATGCCTACTCATTCCCTCTGTTCCATACCTCCCATTCCCTTCCCCAGGGCCAGGTGAAGACCTCATGAAATAAGCTGGGTCTGAAAGGGTCTCTGCAAAGTGAGTCTACCATGTGTTCTGAACATCTCGAACATCTTTCAAAGCTGCCAGTCGACTGAAGTTTCACAAGTAAAAACTCACAATTACAGACACACTTGTTTTCACACCCATGTGGTTTCTTCATAAAAGGACACCTTTATCTTTACATTAATGGCTTTCATTTCAGGAGAAATGAATTGTCTGACACTCTTCAGTGTGGAGAAGACATCTGAGGACAGGAGATAATTTATCATAAACTGTGCAGAGAAACATTATCAGAAAATCATTTTTCCCTACCACAATATCTAGGATCACCCAAGAATACTACAGAGAGCAAGTTCAAACAGAAAAAAGAAAGCAAGGCAAGAAACAAAATAGTTTTTCCCTTTCATACAAAATAGCTAAATCATGGCTAGAACTTGTTGCTACCTAAGGTCAGAATTACAGCTAGATTCAAACAGGGATCACAAAAGTCACTGGTAGCTATAAAACCCATTGCAACCCCTGACGAAGAAAGTGCTCTCTTGAAGCACAAAGGGCTTTCCTGTGCAAGACTCCTTCCCCACGTTCTTTCCTGAAACACTTGCCACAGTCATAATCAGAGAAGTAGTGGGGAACCCTTCATCTTGCAAAATATGCAGCTGTTCCTAAATTCAAAGATTTGTAAATGCTTGCACATACTCACAGATGAGCACACAGTAAAAATCAACAGAACAGCACCAACATACCTAGTATAAAAGGAGGGAAAAAAAATGGCTGGATTTGCTCAGCCAGGTGGAGCATCCTCTACAGAAGAATAAACAGGCCATAAAGTGACCCCTACTCAGCTTTTGGTAAGCAGACTGGTGGTGCAAGAAAAATACATTCACAGAAAGAACAAGTAAGACCAACATAATAAAATGGAGGCTTGCTGGGACAATTTAACACCTCTGCACCGCTGCACAGTTCCTGTCTCCTTCCTTCTTCTCACTCATCCCATCTTGGGCCCAAGATGCCTGCCAGATGTAGTGCTCAGCCCCAGATCTTTTACCTTGTTAAAGCACCAAAAACCCAACCCATCAGTGCAGCCAGATGCTCCCCAGGCACAGTAGTAGGGGGAGAACCCAGTCTGGCCATAGGCAGAGCAAAGGAGATGATATAGAGGAGACAGTGAGGGACAAGCAAGCCCACTCCTTCCAGCAACAGTAAAGCCTTTGAGCAGATCAGCTGTTCGTGAAACCCTGCCAAATGCCCTTATCATCCTGGGGCTACCATACTCAAGAGTTCTGGTGCAGATGGAGCCACACCAGCACAGTTGGACTCTGCATGATAGTGAAGCCATCAGCAAGCTACAGCCTATTCCTGTAGTTTTATTTAGGATGCCCACTTTTCACAAGATGTTTGTCAGCGTGGTTAGGGAAATCAGGATTTATACTTCTTTGAACTTGCCTCAGACGGCTGCACCCAAAGGACCATGAGGTACCTGCTCAGGCTCAGAAACAGTGTGTTGCTGGAGGAGAGTGATTTGAACTAAAGAAAATCTCTTAAATGCTATTCAAAAAGCAAAGGTCCCAGACTCATACTAACATTCATTTCTACTAACACAAAGGATCAGGCAAAGACAACAGGTCTGAATATGAAAACACCTGTGCCTTCACAAACCTTTTCATTCCTGCAAAATAAAAAAAAACTACTAAGTTAACTGCTTCCTTTGTGTGACTTACACGTTCTTCTTCCATACCTCAAATCCTTGTTCATTATTTATGTCCTATTTGGCTTGCTCCTTTGCATAACACCTAGAAGAAAGACTGTGGGTTACCCCATTTTTCTCCCTTTCCAGCTGCGTCTTGCTGAGAAGAAGGGAGGAAGGAAGAGGAATTTTCTAAACCACCAGAAAAACGAGAGAGGTACTAAGTATTCAGTTTGGAAATGTAAATCCTCCTGCCCCCTTCTGAAGTATGCCGAACTAGCCTCTCCACAGCTCATGTCATCTAAAGGCCACAGGAGTTCTCTAAAGATATTGTTGTTAAGAGGATTTAGCCCCTTTTAAAAAGGACTTAACATGTGGGTGGTGTCTCCATTTAAGCATTTTCTCATGGCTAAGAAAATGGCCCTCTTCTTAAAGGCTTATCTTTATAACCCAAAGACAGTAAGAAATTCTCTATTATTTGAATTAGAAATCTTTTGAGCAGCTTGCTTTTGAGCAGCCCCATTTCTGAGTACACAGCAGTGCAAATGGTAGTGACTTTCTCACACCAAGTGAGAAGGCAACACCAGTGAGAATGCTTTTGGGGTACCTCATCAAACAGTAATTTCTTCTGCGTTCTCATGAGGATCCAAGTCGATTCACAAACTCACTGGCACTGAAACAGTGTGGTGTCAAAACTCTTCTGCCATATCCCTGGCCACCACTTTCACTTGATGGTCCCTGGCACTTCCCAGACCTGCCATTAGCTGGTTCAACCTGCTTGCCCAGCAGAAAACCTTTATTTATTTAGGTCAGGATTAATTTTCCATCCTGGGAAGCCTGAGATGCCAGAAGGCACTAGCCCCCAGCAGGGTGCAGGAGAGCATGGGAGGATGCAGGACCACTGGCCCCTTGCCACAGCACTGACCCTGTCTCCAGAGGCTCAGGCTCTCCCAAGGGGTGCAAGCTGATGGTTGTTCTGCAAGGGTTGATTGTTCTTTACTGCTGATGTTTAAGCCATAGCAGGGGTTTTGGACTCACCTGGTAACACTTCCTATTAACTTCCCAGGAATCATGCAAAAGTCCCTCAAGTGGAAAGGGCAGGCAGGCAGGGTCACAGCCTCCCAGAGCCAGGTACAAGGACCTGGGCAACCTGCAGCCACAGGAGCTGCCACAACAGGCAGCAACAGGGCAAGGTGGCTTTGGACAGTATGGAGACACCTCCTTGGGACATGGAAGAATGCGCAAATTCTCCTCAGTGTGAGGCTGGAGAGGCCTGTTGTTATGGACTAGGCCACTTTTCAAGGCTTTTTCAGCAGTGTTACACATACAACCACAGATAAAACAATAAATTCCCAAGGGGAAGCAGCTTATTCGGGCCAGAGAACCCTTCTCATTTGCTCATGTAGTTAGTCGAACACCTCCCTGCACAGCCTAAACTATACTGCTGTACTCTTTTCAAGTCATACCATAGTTTATATTTGGAAGTGATGGGTGGGTTGCCAGTGCAGTTGCAGTGCCTCTAAAAAGCAAGAATATTTTCATAATCCTAACCAGTGCAGGTGTGCTGGCCAAATTTTAGACTCATCTCTACAGTCTATTGCATAGCAGGGCCTTGTTTTCAGCTGGGGGTCTCGGACTCCAGCCACTACTTGCAACTCAATAATCAAGAGCTAAATTTATATTGGTGCTACTTGCCTGAGCTCACTGCCTCAGCTACCCAGTGTTTTCTCACTCCTTTCACCAGTCCCTAACATTAGTTTGTCAAAAATACTCTGCTAGGAAGCAAGGGCAGAACATCCTAACCTCCCAGTCCCGGAAAATCTTCCATGGCTTTTGAGAAAAGCAGACCAGAAAAGGGCCAGATAATGTCCCTGCCAAGCAGTTGGTGGTGCAGAAAGACAAGGCAGAGCACTGGGGTGCTTCAGCCTGACTTCCCAAAAGATGGGTCTGTGGCAAACCAGCATAGCTCCTGAAGGGCACTGACATGAGCATGGCCATCAGGGCAGAGCAGGATGCACAGCCCTTTTCCTGGTGTGTGCCATGGATGGCTTATCGCCATGGGAGGGTGCCAGCCAGAGGCTCTAGATACTGCTGGCCTAACCACTCTCTTCCTCTCCCATCCCTCCCCAAAGTTGATACAGGGGCTGAGGGTACACAATAAACACTCAACTTGTGTGAGGACTTTTTTGCAGACAGAGGCCAAAATCACTTTCCCAAATTCCAAACCTTTAAGGTAGAAGGAAAGAAGCCTTCCCAGGTTTTTAAGGCCAGGAGTTCCTCCCATTAGAAAGGTGAGCAGCATACAAAAAAAA
>VXBI01011560.1:139422-221584 GCA_013397375.1 Toxostoma redivivum | reverse complement strand
GGAGCCTCTCAAGGCATCAGAGCCCCCAGGGTGAGAGCAGGAAGGAGCAGGATTGGAGCCAGAGGGTCCCAGCCTTGGCTTCAGGCATTGCCTGAACCTGCCTGGGGAGCCCTGAGCTCTGACAGGGGAAAATCACAGATTCCAGCCCAGGAGAACCAGGAGATGTCCCCTCCTCAGCCCCATGAGGGGCTGGGCTGGGCTGGGGTGGATTCTCAGACCTGCAGCTCCTTCTGCACCACTGCCCCTGCTCAGGAGGGAAGGGAGATGTTTGAGCATCAGCCTTGTGGTTGCTGTGAATGGGATTTGGAGAAGGGATCTGAATTTTTGGCTGGCAGTTCAGATCTTTGGAGTATTTTATCAAAAAGGCTGAATATTGCAAAAATGTTTAAAAATAATTTTTAAAATATTTAAGATAATTTTTTAAAATTATGAGCATAATCACTGCAAAGCTCATGCTCATTTTACAGCATATTTGTAGTTTGATTGTTTAAAGTGCTTTTTATTACCATGTTTATGCCCTGGAGACTTTACAAACTGTGAGCTAGTCTAAAAATATGTGAAATTCCCTCTGAGAGTACTTGCTGTGCCAAAGTTTGGGTTTCTTTTTCTTTTTAAATAATGAGTAATGTTCAAATTAGATAATTCCAGCATTTAAGAAACAGTGTGGAGAAAAAAAAGAGGAGGAAGCAGCATGGCAGGAAACATCTTCATTGTGGTTTTTTCTTTTGAAGGGAGCAGCCCTAGAAGTCTTCTGAAGTGTTTTTAAAAATATCTGTTTGTGTTTATTACCAACATGTTTCCTGAGAATTCAATTGTGAATGAGGTCTCAGGAGACTGAGTTCCTTGGCCCCTTTCTACAACTTCTCATAGCCTCAAACAAATCCTGCTTCACTCCTGCTCATATTCCTTGCCTGTGCAAAGAATAATTCTAGATTTCTGCAAAACTATACCTAACTTGTCTTTTTTAAAGAATAGTAAACTTTTGAGAGGAGGACTTTCTGACACTTAATGCACTTTTCAAATTCTGCCTTGAATGAAATTTTGGGAATGGGTGACTTCAGACAAAACTTTCAGACTTCCACTTCCAGGTCAAAGTGCTGCTGTTCAAAGCAGACCAAGCATACAAGTGGGGGGAAAGTCTCTCTTGTTAATGATGTAAAGGTGATGCTTAATATCAACCAGGTTACTACTTGTATTAAAAAAAAGAAAAAAAAGAAAAGAAATAGAAGTGCAATGCAATTGCAGCTCCACCAAAGCCTTAGTCCTAATCTCTTGCATTTGACCCTGGTACTTGTCATCCTTGGGACCTGATTGTGAAGTTTCTTTTTCATTCTCTAGCTCTTCCAGTACTTTCTGTGACACATTGTGTTCCATATTGCTCATGAAGAGGGTGCTTTAAATCTGTAGGAACAGAAACTGTGTTGAAATTGTGCAATCAGTGTTTTAATGTAGCTCACCTTGTGCTTCAAATGAAGATGTGTTGCTAATAAAGTGCAAATTTGCACAGCAAATTGAGGCAGATTTCCACAGTTGTCCAGTGTCAACCTTGGAAGGAAATGATTTGGGTTCTGGATATGAGATGATGATGAAGTTGCTCAAAAGACTTGGACATATCATGGTATGTTGCGTTGTGGGGTACAAATGTTTTGTTTAAAAATGCTCTGTGGGAAGAGGAGGGTGTAAGCAGAGCAGTAAGGCTCAATTCAGTAAGCAATGAGAAATTTTAAATGGAGAGCTCCACCTTCATTTCAGTTGGAAGGAGGAAGATTAGTGGATCATTGTAATGTGTAAATATTTTTTCTGCAGTTTTTTATTATAAATCATAAATTACATGAATCGAATGTGGGTTGATTTAAAATATATAAACAAGGCTTTTGCAAAAAAAATTAGCTTATGAAAGTGAACAGAACATGTTTCCTGCTGTATTTTTGGATCATTCCTCTCTAAGCAGCCTGCATCTCAATTCCTGGAATGCATGAAGAACAGGCTTTGTATTTGCAGATGCAGAGAATTTCACTGTCAGGGAGCTGAGTTATGTTATAATAGAATAACAGTGTATTAGGCCTCAGCAAACCAGTTGTGATAAATCTAAAACTGAAATTAATTAAACGTGAATCTTCCTGGATTTTTATTTGTTACTTTTGCCTATTATTTTTAGTACTACCCACTTAAGATGGAGTTAATAAAAAGCCAAAGTGCAGCAAGAACGTGGCTATTCTTTGGTTATGTAGTATCTCATGAAGCATGGCAGGATACTTGTGAGGCAGCCTGTTGTGAGAACTCAATATTCTGAAGAAAAGAACTAAAAGATTTGGGTAGCTTACCTAGCTGTCAATTTTTCAGGCTTTTCAGCCAAGGTTGCTACTGCATGCCAAATCTTGCAGAGGCTTAATTTGAAATACAGCAACAGTTCAACAAAACTGTGTCTGTCCAAAGCAGAACAGAAAATGATAAAATGAAAGGAAGCCACGTTGTTTCCAGGGTAATCAAATTCAGTAATTAGGAGTTCAGTAATCTCTGGTCTTTTATGAAGCCCCTCAGTGTTATAATTAATTCAGTGTTCAGTTTGGCAGGTTGTGGATTATGTTTAGATTATCACCCTGATGTGTGCCAGCTGGGCTTCATTGCACCTGAAGGCCTTTAATTTGGAGATTATCTGGAGCCCTGATCCTGCTGCTGGTGACCTCTGTTATCTCTGCTCCTCAGAAAGTGTTTCTGTGCTGCTCCATTTGCACAGCAGGCAGCCATCCACAGCGTTTGTGAGGCTCTGCTAATGGCCTGGGATCAGCACCTACCCTCCAATTACAGTCTACTAATCTGGAAACTAACAGCTGCTGGGGTCTCTGTGGTTTTGTGGAAATGTGATGTATTTTCTGTATCTAAATGAAGAACTGTGGAATGGTTTTGATTAGGAGTTAGAAGAGCTGCAGGGACAGTGGTGCTGTCTGCCTGATTAGCTAAGTCTGAACCTTTAAAGTAGCTGGCTTTAGAAGTCAGTCAGATGGGGAATTGAGCAGGGATATGTTTTTAGGGCAGTCTGTGAGCAGAGAACAGAAGAGATCTTTCTAAAAAATAAACTCAGCTGCTTACTGTTTATATGTCCATAACCTTGATCTAATGTGAAGTTCTTGCCTCCCTTCTGTTCAGTGGAATCAAGATTAAAGGCTTGTTTGAGTTTTAAATAGCTCCATGGGTAAATGCAGATTTCTAAGATATAGACCAAAATCCTTTAAAAAGACCCTTTCAAAAACCAGATATTAGAAACTCTTTCCAAAGTACTGTTATTTCTATAAACTTACCTTCACACAATGTTATGTCAAACAGTTCAGCATATATTACAGTATTCTGGAGAATTTGGGCACTGGAGCACTGGTTGTGATGGTGTTGTATCTGTTATCTGTATCTTAGTTTTACCTGTTCCAAACTTAAACTTTACCTCTGTTTTTCACCACTATAAATAAAAATCAGATTACTGTGCTCTCCCCTCAGCTCATAGTACTGGTAATAGGAACTCAGTGAATAAATCCCATCACAAACACAGCACTGCATTTAATTCAAACTTGAGAAGAATCTAAACTGTTGGGTTTTTGTTTTTTGGGTTTGTTTTTTTTTTTCCTCAGATAGATTCCTTGAAGCTTGCCCCAAATTTTTGGATGACAAATTGTTCTAGGGACAGCAGCTTTCTGTGCAGCTGATACAGCCATAAGAATTCAAAGAGCCTTTGGGGAGCCACTGCTCATACCTAAAGACTGTTCCAGTTACAGGAGTTTGTTTCAAAGAGGATTTGTGTGCTCTGGATTTACTGTGTTTAACTTCGAAGTTTCAGTCAATGGGTTCTCTGCCCAAAACCTCTAAAATACATTTCCAAACCACAAAACCAACAAGACTCCTTCTGAATCAGTTCTCAGGCTCTAATTTCATTACTTATTTATTTTCAGCCCTTTCAATTAGTCTTGCAGTATCTCTAGAAAGTTACCAAAATGGGGTACTGAGCCCCTAAAAAAAGAAAAAAAAATCCTCTCTGTCATGGTGTTGGAACCCACAAACCTGGGAGTTTTGAGCTTTCTGTGCTTTCTGGCACTGACCCCCAGGAGAACACTGCTTTGGACCTGAGGCCTTGGAGAAGGCTCCAAATTTGAGTGATGGAGTTAAAATCACTGGTGTGTAGTTAAATAGAAGTGTGTGATTTCACATAGTGAAGGGTTTGGAATTTGAGGTTTTTATAATACAGTGATAGGTATGGGACAAGATGGAGGATTTTGGGTGGTGTCTCTTTCAGTGCTCATCTTCCTTCTTCTCCATGATTTCAGGCAGTAGTTTCTGGTTGGGCAGTCAGTGCTGCACTGAGGGTTATGGAAATCTAGCTATAGGATCAAAAGTATAAATAACATAGGTGTTAATTCCCTATTGGACTGTTTAGCTTTAAAAGATCTTGTAACTAGCTGGATTCACCTCCATTTTGCTCACTTTTAGCTGGTATCTAGAAGTGCTGCAGAACTCTCTGTACTTTAGATAAGATTTAACAAGCAACCAAGCCCAAACACGAGAAAATTCATCTCCTTTGTGTTTTAATCCTGGCTCTGAGTGAAGGCAGAAGAAAATGAAGACAAACCAGACAAATTAAGTCGTGCAAAAACACCACCTCATTACATCATGGGATATTTGTTGCACAAAATGTCCAGAAAGTAGCTCTGAAGCTGCTTCAGTTCAGTGACTTCACCTGCTCAAAACCTGAGTGATATTCACAAAACAAAGTGATATTCACAGGGACCTCCCAGCAGCAGTGCTGGTGGACAGTTCTATTTGCCAGTTCTATTTATGGTTTTCCTTGTAGGTAGCTCTCCTAAAGCTTTTCTCACAACATTTTTCCAAAAATTATTAAGTGCTGTACACGATGTATCTTTCTAATCCACATTCTTTAGAGCCATTGAAATAACAGGATTTTTTTGTTGTTCTTATTTAGCTATGAAACTGGTGGATAATCCTTTCTAGTTAATCCAAAACATTCAGACATTAAAGAAATATTTTAATTTAAAACATTTTCTTTAATTTTTAAGATATAAACAGCTTTGGGAGAAGTATCCAAAATGTTTCATTGAGAATATAAAAAAAAGAAAAAAAAGAACCAACTTTTGAACTGTATTTTTCCTCAAACTCTCTGAATTCAGTCCAAATATACAAATAATTTAGATATCAAATTATGGATTTTTAAAGCAAATGTAATAAGGAAAAAATCTTGGCAAGCTCTACTCTTCTCATTTTCCTTTGAGCATAGTGGGGAAAATTTGGATAAAAAGCAAGCTAAACATACTTTGTTCATTTCAACACAGCCTGTGCCTCCTGACCTTCTGGGGCTGTGCAGAGAAATGCCCTCTACAGCTTCAAATGGAGTTTTGGGAGTGTGATCCGTGTTACCTATGTGTGGTGTGAAAGAGCAGTCTTTTAAAAAATTCAAGAATGCTCTGAAATGCACACACAGTGTATATCACTTATATCATTTTATAGACTTTGCAAATTGGCATATTTGACAAAGATTTCCCAATGAGGGGCTTAAATGAATGGCCTGACATCTCCTTATCTTGAAGTATTTCCCCTCAGCTGGGCTGAATCTCAGTTTACAGAATATGTTCTAAGAGAGCCTGGGTGTCTCAAGATACCATGAGGCTTTTGGGCTTCCAGCTGGGAGAGCTTTAGGATGTTTGGTCTTCTGGTCTGCAGAATACCAGCACTGAGCTGAGCTACTAGGCTTAAGGAATTAGGTGTATATATTGAGAATACATGAAGGTACATTAAAAAAAAAGGTAAAAATTCATCATGGCATCAGTGCCAGCTCAGGGTTCATCTTGTGAGAGGAGAGCCTTTGGCAACTCACAGCTCTGAAGTGTGGGAGCATCCTTTCAGCCTGTGACAAAGCAACCTGTGGCACCCCTAGGTATGTGATGTGGGGAGGATGCTCCACCAGTGCCACACTGCTACAGTGGGAAAACCTCTGTAAATAAATGTCCTGCTGCACCTCTGCATTGAGAGAGTCAGTAGGGAAAGGCTTCTGACTCCATCATTTCTGCTCCTCTATGTGACTCAGAAGCTGACAAGTGTTCAAGCCTTTTTTGAAGAGGTGGGAGATTGGGCAAGGGTGATTTCAGCTGCAGCAATGTCTCGTTGAAGGGGTTTTTAAATGAAATTTTTGATGAAAGGGGTAACTGCTTTTAATCCAGATATATTTGTGAGGCAGAGGAAGGGAGCTGGTAGCTGGGATCTTTTACAAGTAGCTTCCTGCTGTGGGGAAATGAATGCAGATTGAAAGTGTTGTACTGCACCCCCAGATCAGCAGGATCCTCTGGCAGAGATTCCCCAGAACTTTGCAGCACTGCACAAACATCACTTGCCACGTGACTTCCCACAGGGAGGGGCTCCAACAATTTCACTAATTTAAGGAAGTTGTGGATTGGAAGACATCAGCATTTTGTTTTTATTGATCCCCCAGAGTGTCAGAGCAATGCTGTATTTCCATGGGACTCACTGGATAGCCCAAGGGACTTGGAAGAACATGTGTAACTTGTATTTAAGGGGATCACTGCTTGGTGCCCACCTCTAAAGGTGCTGCTGGCATCATGCTGTTGAGGACATAAATGTTTCTGCAATGACAACATGTGCAGAGAATCCACACTGAGCACTGAAGTCCCATGGAGCATCTTTGGGATGTCAGATCAAGTGTCATTAATGTAAAACAGTGAAGTATTTAGAATACAATTGTGAATGTCTGCCTGATATTTAATTAGGCCAGAAGGGTGAGGGCTTTGTCTGGTTCATTGCTTAACACAAACCCTTAGCATTTTCTGCATCTGCAGTTTAAAGTGTGATTAGCTTCCCAGGGAAGAATTTAATTTTCTTTATATAAGGTTATTATTTGAAACTTTCAAGACTTAATTCTTTCATGTAGGTAGATCTTGGAAGCTTTCTGTTCACTTCCTAAGATTCCCTCTCCAAATGCTGTTGGCCTTTGGTTCAGTTTCTTCAGAAGCTGAATCCCTTGAGGAAAGCTCTTTCTGCTTTAAAGATGTCAGGTTCCAGGCATATGAACTCCTCAAAACCAAATTTGTTTTCTCATTCAAAGCACCTCTTTGCAGCTAAGGCCCTTTGTTTTTAAAGGGATATTGCCAATTAAAATTGGCCACTGAGTGTAGATATATCAACTTCAGACCTCTAAATTCTCATGGAAGTGTTTTTTAAGAAAACAAACATTCTTTTTGCAGTATTTGGAACCTGAATATTTTAGCATCAAAAAACTTGTGGTGAAGTAGATAAACAGAAAGCCCTTTTTTCCCTATCCTTCTGAAGGCCCCTAAATTCTGAGTTGCCAGCAAGTGGCTGTACAAAAAAATTTTGCTTAAATTAGCTTTTGCATAGTTTCTAATTTTCAGTCCAAAAACTAAATGAGCCATTAGAGGAAACCACACTAATGAGATGCACTACAAACCAAAATACGCCGAGGGCAAAAAGCAGGCTTTTAATTTGCTCCACTTAAATCTCAAACATCTGGCTGTGATGGACGATGTCACTAATCACATTAAGAATATCAGAAATAGGCTTTGGCAATCAGTGCCTCCTCTGTTTGCCTTTCTGTGTTTGCTCACTCATTTTCTTGGCACCAGGTGGTGCAGGAAAATACTTGAAAGGGCAAAGTCTCTGAGCTGTGAGCTGAGCTTTGGTTTGGATGTGGATCATTGGGCCTGGCTGCCAACTCCTTGTTCTGTCAGCTTGCACCACAGCTGGAACTCACACACACACACACACACACAAAAAAAAAAACCATCCACACACAGCCACTATCTCTCTCTGTAAACACTGAGTGCCCCAGTGCTGCTCAAGAGTCAGGGATGGGTAGAAGCATCCCTTAGAACAACAATCTCTAGAAGGCAGGGAGATGGAGGTGGACACTTCAAGCAGCAGTAAAGCACAGCAGTTGTGTTTTTCCTCTGGTGAGATTCCTGAGGCTTGTATTCCCAGGGCTAGGATGTGTAGAGCTTCCAGTGCAAGAACCTGGGGGCACAGCTGGACTTGTATGGATAAATTCTGCTGCTGATCACAGGACAGCTCCTTCTGGGCAATGTCTGGTTTGTGGGGACTCACTGAGAGCATCAGTGGGGCTGGCACCTGGCAGCACCTGGCAAAGTGACCAACCCAGCCACAGCCAGCCAGGCTTATTCACCTGGTTAGGACAATTTTCCCCATTCTCTTTTGCTTCCCAAAGCAAATGTCTATTCATGCACATTTAGATTGGTCCCAGAGGAGAAATTTTTACCATTTTACCTGCCCTGCCATGCATTGGGGTGCCTCATTGTGTTTCTGTTTGCACTGTTAACTGGACACTCAATCTTAGAATTGCCCAAGCCAGAGAAATTGGTTGTTTGAACACAAATCCTTGTAAGCAGGCTAAAATGGGATCTAAGGGACCCTGGTATCAGTTGTTGTTGTAAGACTGTTCTTGGTTGCCCTCACTGAGGTTGTATCCAGACAAAGTGACCTGGCAGCTCTGACCTGCTCCATTCCAAGAGGTGGAATCACCCAGATTGTTTGCAGGAGCTGATTTTTGGGTGGCTCCCTGGTCAGGTCAGGTGTGTGCAGTTACAATCTGTTGAAAGAGAGCTGCAGTAAGAATTTCTTCTGTGCACTCAGCCTTGGCTGTGGGTTTCCTTGTGGAGCACTGTAAGTTTTATCTCCCTGTAGCAGCAGCAGCCTCTCTCCTGTGCCTAGAGGAGTGATCACTCCTGCTGAGGCTCACTGCCCAGTGGGAAACTCTCCATCCCTGAGGTGACCAGTCCATGTGCACAGCTGGATTTGTGGTTGTCAAATAGCCTGACTTTACCAGCTTCCTCTTTTGTGTTTTTATTTTTTTTTCCCTAAAAAAGAGTAAATCTATGTGGAACAGGACTGCTACTCTCTCTCACAGATATGCAGGTTTTATTTTGCTGAACTTTAATTTTTAGAGAATGCTAGAAAATGCAGGCAATTGTTTTATAAGTATTGTTACAACCAAGTAGCTGCCATAATTCACAGCTTCTGCTCTGTGGGTCTTTCATACTTCAATGTCCTTTGGGTATTTTCGTGCACTGACCCATCCTTCTGCTTTTATATACCTGAAATCATATCTGTGTAGTCCTTTGCTAAATATAGCAAATGTCAATCCACCATTTTTCTTTGCTAAGTTATTCTTCTATATTACTTACAATAAAAATAGGTCTGCATGGAGAAAAGTGTGTTTTTAATCAATAAAACTTAGTGATGGGAGAGACAAGAATCACCAGCACCATCTATTCATTGAGAAGCACCTTGTGTGTGTATCTGTGCAGAATTAGGACACAAACCCCAATAGCCTGAACTGTGAGAATTGTTCCTTTTACTGTTCCCTCTGGTTCAAGGGTGCCTAGTGGAGTATCCCCTCTTTGCTGATTCATGTCTAAATTCCAAGTCACAAATTCCCAGCTTCTCCACTCAGTGCTTCCAGCAGAATTATTAGAAAACAGAAATTCCAAGCTGCTTTCTGATTCTTACTGTTTCAGAAAGGAATAATATTGTCAACTTTAAGGGAGGTGACTGGGAGGTTGACTTTGATTTCTGTCTGGAAATGCTGATGGCAAAACCTCTGCTCTAGGAGCAGTGGGGGGCCCTGCCAAGCCTTTTTCATTGGGGGATCTGATCCATGGCTCTTAGGGGGTTCCCAGAAGGCATAATCTGATTGTCTAGTCGGATCCACTTGGTGTCAGAGGTCACTGAATTTCATGCAAGTTGCTCTGTAATGAGGCTTATCTGACATTCTCAAGCATTGACAGCATCCAAGGGGTCACAACACTGGCAGTGGAGCCAAGACCATGAAAAACTTTCCTCTTGATTGGTTTTAGCTTCTGCATTGTCTTAATTCGTGTCTAAAATTTGACCCCAGTTCCACTGCAGTATTTAAGTGTGCAACTCCATCAATTCCAATAGTTGCTGTCCTTCTAAATATGTCTTGACACCTGGGTCCTTGTGTGCACAGCTGGATTTTCATTCTATAGAGTAACAATTGCATGGGTGTGTTTGGCAACTGCAGAGCATGTTGATGAAGTGGACTGTAAAATGAATCCAAAGTGGTGAATGGTAATCTGAAGTGAAATGCAAGCAGCCTCTTTCTTATTCCAAATGTACTTTCCTACCAAATTGTTTGGAAATGTCTCCAGTACTTAGAAATTTGGGATGAAACATTTCATTTGTTTTTAATTCTACAGCTAATACCTGTGTAGGGAAATTAATCTGAAACATACTTTCAATAGTAGGAGGGAGGAGAGAAACCTATAATCAGTAATGTTAGAGCTGGGTTTGATGGAGGACAGAATTTTGGAGCTGAATTTGTTCTGTGAAAAGGGAACTTGGCAGCTCTGAGCAGTTTTGTTTAAAAGGGGCATAGTGCCATCTAACAGGAAGGTATCAGACCTCTCTGAGGCACAGAAGGGGGAAGAGATTCTGAGCTCTGCTCCTAAATTCCAGGTCTAACTAATCAAAGCAAATGGCACGAGGAAGCTGAGAAAATACTGCCTTAGAAACTCTCAGAAGTTAAAAAAGTAACTAACAGGGTCATGAGTTACAGCACCTAAGTGCAGTCTGTGAATATTTTGTTTTATGAAAGAAGGGAGTATTGAAAAGTAGATAGGGATAGTCTGAATGCTTTGAAGAACAATCCTGCACTGGCCAAGGAGAATCATCCCCATGAATAAAAGGCTGTTTCCCAAAGATATTTCTACATAGATTCATCAGATTCATCTGGAACTGAGATGCTTTTGGTCTTCTAAACTTAATTAACTTAATGGTCTTGCACAAGTACAATTAGATGAGAGCCCAAAAACGAATGGTTGAGACAGGATGGACAAATTTAATTTTTATCTGAGATCAATTGCCTGCTGCCTGAATGTCTTCTTCATTTGGTTGTTTTAACTTGTAACATGCAGCTTCATTTGATGCTCCCCTTCTCTGGCACTGAGAGAAATTGATTCCTTTGTGGGATCAATTAAAACTGCTCGAAAATGTAGAAATACATTCTGTTTCCCTGTTGGCAAACACAGTGTGATCTTAGTTAAAGTTGTCCCTTGTCACCCTGCCACTGGTCACCTCAGAACACTTAATTCTCTTTTGGATTGGGACTTTAGCTTCAGAGTGCTCTGAAACAGCTGAGGTGGCATGTGCTTTGTGTAAGCAAGTGATGGATATTTTGGTAGAGGTGCTGGGTATTTTCTTTTTAAATCTGATATGCCTGGAGATGTCAGTCTGCTGGGTCAAAGTTTGCTGGCCTTTGGAGAGCTCTGCAAAGGAATAACAATCTGTCTATGAGATGCAGTGTCTTCTTTATTAGATTATTTATTGTTGCCAAGAGAAGAAAGCCCATTTCAGTGTGTATGGGAAGCTGTGGATCAGTACAGCACGTGCTCTCACAGCCTGAGCTGTGCTTTGGAGCAGTAAAAGCTGAAAACCACCAGAGGAGAGGTGGATGATGCAGAGCTTGGGATCTGAGTCCTGGAGCTTTTGTGATCTCTCTGCTACAAGTCACCAGCAAATGAGCTTTTCATCAGGCAGAAATGCTAAGAATAGCAAACCCCACACTCAGACTCTGCAAATAGAAGCCCAAATTTGTGAAACTGGAACATATGGCAGGAGGAGAGCTGGAGTGCTGCAGGCTTCGCTCTCAGCTTGCAAATGCAAGAGAGATTTTTGCCAGCTGCATGTGCAAAAATGTGAAAGCCAAGATGCTGTAGGTGACTGAGCTCAGAGGAATGTGGAAAGCTCAGTTATTTCAGCCTGCACAAATACAGGTGAACAGTCTGGAATTGTCTCAGTTACTTGGGTTAATTTATATTGTACCATGTTGCTCTCAGTCAGAGGTTGAGCAACAATCACTTTTGCCATATTAATTTTTTTTGAGTTTTATGTCTATGTGATTCTCTGAACCTCCTATTTGAAGTAGTGGGAATCCTCAAGATGTCCTGAGGTTTCAAAATTAATGGGAAGTTGCTGTGGTGGGCATGATCCTTGCCAAATAGGAAATCAGAGAGGCAAAAGCATTCTTCTGATGTGAAGAACACATGAATTCCCTACTCAAAAAATCTTGAGGTGAGGTTATCACCCTGATGTGTGGCTAAGTGGGCAAAAATACATGTATTTATAAAGGTAATTATAAATTCCCTTATATATTTGTTAAGGAAATGAATTTAACCAGGAAGGACAGTCCCTAGAATTTGTTTCCATCCAAATATAGAGACAATTTATTTCTTCTTTTGGACTATGTTAGTGCTGGATCTCAATCAATCTTCTATATGTTTATGTAGAATTTCACTGGGTACTACTGGAAGGTGATGTATATCCAGCCATAAAAAATACAAGGCTTCAAGGACATCTAATCCTGAGCTGGAAGAGACAGTTTGGTGTGTCATAGGCACTATCCTGCTGAATTTTGGTATATGGACAGGAGTGGGACAGAATGAAAAAATAATCCAGTAAATCTTTGCAGAAAGACTGAAAGCACAAGGCTGACTTCAGTGCACAGTTCAGGCTTTGCCTCTGGAGGGAAAGAATCCGAGGAAACTTGCAGTAATGAATTTTTATATGTTATTCTCCAAGTGTGGTGCTGGGAGAAGTGGGGAGCTGCCTTCTTATCTGCTGGGACTTTCTTGAATGGAAAGATATTTGCTCTGCTGAGAAATCAATGTGAGAGCTATTTCAAGGATATCTCCCACAGATCCCATTATTCAGCAGACCTGAAATTCACATCCTGATTTGACACTGAAGATAGAAATTGAAGCGTATGAGTGCAACAAAGTGCTTCAGCATTCTGGTGAGGACACACTGGAGGAGCTGGGTGGTTCATACACCTGGCAGGCAGGTGCTGACAACTTGTCACTGTTCACCTGCCATAAAGAGCTGAAAAGTGACTGGAGGGAACCTTCAGAATGGAAGGTGTGTGTGTGTGTTTGTGCTGTAGTACATCACTGAAGGATCACCATGACATACCTAAAATGATATACCAGGAGAAAAAAAAGAGGAGAATGTCCAAACTAATGAGTGATGTGTTGAGTTGCAGAGGGAAGATAATCTGTGTCCAGCCCTGGAGCTGCAGCCAGACCCACAGCACCAAGCTCCCATTCTGTGCTGCACAGAGAGGGGCTCCCCATCACAAAGCACAGCTCATCTTTTCCACACCAGTCAGTCCTCACTGGAGTTTTGCAGACAGTTCATAGGTTTTTATGGGTGCAAACACATGGAGAAAATAGCTAGCAATTCTGAGCAGCTGCCCTGCTATCCAATGCACTTTAAAATAGCTGTTTTTTTTTTTTTTTTTTTTTTTTTTTTCAATTCTTACTGATTTACCCAGGGGCAGACCTCCCCAGACACAGGACTGCTGTTTTCCTCAAGTCTGTACTCCCTGCTGGCAAATGACCTGAAATGTTACAGCAGTTGGCAGGGATCATTTGAAAAAAGTGCTTTTTACAAAAAACTGAAGTTTGCTTCTCCTCTAGTAAGTACCTTGAAGCTTCATCAGCAGTGCTGCATTCAGCAAATTCATGTTAACATGAACTGCAGTTAGGCTGAGACTTCTTCTACATACAATTTTTAAAATAATCATAATTAATAGGTCTTAAAAATTCTGAAGTAATATTAATTTCTGGCAGCTCGAAAGTGCAGAATCTCCCTATTTGTTTGAGTTTAAACAAAAAGCAATTTGGATAAGTCCTGTGGGCTGTCTTGTGTGAGCACAGACAAGTTGATCCAAAGCAGAAGTCTAGGATTAGCTGTGCACAGGAGGCAGAAAGGCCTGGCCTTTCAGTATTTCTCATGTTTTCTATCAATGAAAAAGGATAAAAGGCTCTACAGAACAGGAAAGCAATGTTTCTGCCTATGCAATGATCACATCCTTTCCCCCACCCTACAGCAAAAATACTTTAAACTAAGTCTAGTGTTGTCATGTCCTGAATTAATGTGCAGTTGACCATTTTTAGTGAGTCTTAACTGCCCAGCTCTTTTTGCACTGAAACATTGTGGACATCTCTTGGAGTGAAAGCTGATCACACTTTTTTGCTCTGATGAAATGAGATGTTCAAGTTAACAGGCACACTAAGCTGCTTTACTTGGGGTTTATTTATTTTTGAATTTGATTCTGTTATTCTTCATATATTCCCACTGTAGTGTACATATCCAGAGTGGTTCCTTGAGCCTGTAGTTGCATAAATGGTGTAGGAAGGGATGCCTTCAAAATACAGAGCTGCTAAATTATGCAGGTTTATTTATAGTAGATGATATTTACTAGATATCTACTAGTGTTGTATAAGTGTAGTGGACCTGACTGTTTCTTGAGCTGCCCTAAGTTAACTCTCTGCACTCTAGCTCTGTTTAATCATGTTCAGATGTTAATCTGATGCACATGTTGTAATTTAGGATTGTGACATTGAACTTTTATATCTTTATCCAAATATGGTAATAATGATTTTATTTTGGGTTATCGGGTAATAGTTGTTCAGGCTCTGGCCACTAGAGCATGCATTCTTCTGCACAGGCTGGAATATCAGCCTTCTCTCTTCCCTGTGTAAATCAGGTGGAAGATGCCAAATATACACATGCACCTAGGTGTCCTATTGGTTCCAACAGTAGTTCATTATTCCTTATTTGAAATTACAGTTTGTGGGATGATCAGTGGAATTCTTCTTGAAGTAGTGCAAAAAAACCCAAAACAACAACAACAACAACAGTTGAATGCCATTGGGGTTTTTGGTTTGTTTTGGTTCCCCCCACACACCCTGTTCTCCCCCATCTGGAGCCTGCAGCTCTGAGTTGTTCCAGCCTTTGTTTCCTGCACACAGGCTGCTTGTGCCTTGGTGTTCTCTGTGTTTCAGGGGTGGAAGAGCTTTCAGCAGCTGAGCTTACACCTCCTGTTCTGGTATTGTTTGAACAGGGAGATGGCAAAGGAAGGCTGCCAGAGTGGGTAATCAGTGCAAACAGTGCACAGAACAGAAGTTCTGCTTCCATTTCTGAGGCAGGATATTTCTTGTCTTGTTGGGAACATTGTCTAGGAGCTGTAGGTAAGAAATTCCTAAAGGTAAGTAAAAAGCTAGACCCTCCCATTAGTTCTCCATTGAATAGAAAAATTTCTATGGGATTTTGCTGATTTTAGGTGATAGTTCTTTATCACCAACAAAATCCTGTTTGCTTCTGACACCTTTGCTTTACACAATTACCTGGCCACCTATTTACCATCTGCTAAACATAGAGCTGATTCATTAAAGAAAGAGTTTGGTGTTGTATGGAGGAAGTATTTTGGGATTTGTGTATATGTAGGTGTTGATAACAGAACTAATGGTCTCCCAGGACCTTTCCTGCACTGCTATTTCCTCACCAGCCCATCCCTACCCTGTGGCAGTACCTGGGGTTATGTCTGAAGCTCAGCATTTTGTGTTTGGCTCTGCTGAGGTGTGTGCTGCTCCTCAGCTCATTTCTCCTGTTTAAGGCCCCTTTGCACTGCAGCTCTGCTCTGCAGAGATGTGCTGGGGTCACCTTGTTCAGTCCTTGTTCTGCCCAAAGCCCCAGTCCCATTTCACAAGCAGCCCCGATGCTTCTGAGCCTTCTAGGGCTTTCCTTGCTTTATTATAGCCAGATACCTGTATTTTTAGGGCCCAAAAGCTAAAGGTTTATTCCTGAAGGTGCTCTGGAAGGGTTTTACTTAAGTTTTCTAAGCATTGCAAAGCACTGAATAAAAATCTAAATACCAAATTTGATATTGGCACCGTGGGCATTAGTAACATGCAGTATCTTAAGTTTGCTCTGAAAATGAGCAGTCTGTCACTGAGCTATGAAAAAGTACCTTGGGAGCAAGCAGCAGCTCAGCAAATACCTGTAAATGGGGTTTTTTTTGTGTTAGCCCTGTAACATATGTCACAGACTCCAACATCTGTCCTCAGAGGCTGGAACCTTGTGAGCAAATCTCTGTGTGGCAATTGCCTCAGTTTGATGGTGAATCATTTAATGCACTTCAGCTATGATTTCTGCCTAAAATCTTGTCTACAAGATCTCTACAAATGCTGTAGAAATCTTTCATCTTAGTCAAAGGAATTGGATCATGGTCTGTTTAACCAAGCATTTTGAATCTATAATTTTCCATGACTTTTCCACTGGATTCTTGGGGGCAATAGTTCACAAGAGGTAAAACAGGACATCATGGATAATACCTGCTATTAAAAGTTCTGGTTTGGCCTTGTGAAAGTGGGTGTCAAATGGTATTTCATGAGAGAATGAACTGAATCTTGTTAGCAAGAGAATGTACAGAGAGACCCCAAACCATTACAGTGCCATGAAAGTTGGTTCAAGAACAGAAAGGTGACTTTAGGGGAAGAAAACCCCATAAAACCAAGCAGTCCTGACTGTGCCATAATGCAATGTAAGAAGAAAGAATTCCATTGTAGCAGAAGGAAAAATGAACTGTACAGAGTCAACACCTACCATGACTGACCTCTGCCATAAATATTTTTGGGCATGATTTGATAAAGTTGAAAACAGTTTCATTTCCAAGTGTGACTATTGATTTTTCTTCTGTGTTGGCATGAAGTTATAGAGGCCACAGTTTGGAGAACTGGGGCCTGATCTTTTGAAAGCCCACTTTGTCCCAGTCATCTTGTAGTACTGCTAAAAATGAAGTTCATGTTGTTCAGTTCTCTTGTGCACAATCAGGTACAGATTTAGTAGCTGCATTTGAAAACTACTTTTAAAATCCTTTTGCTTGCTTATTGCTCAGATGGTATATGCCCAAGTTCACAAGAATTATGTACAGCTTAATTTATTAAAGGTTTTAAAACAATTTCAGATCTTCTGCAATGTTCTAAATAAGTACGAAATCCTAGAAGATAATTTTGTGCTTGATCTTACATTTGTTTGAAGTTAGTGGTGAATTTCCCATTGATTTAATTAGTGTGGCATGAGGCTCCTGGGGCAAAAGTCTCAGTGTATTTTGGTCTATTTTTGGACCTATGTTTGCAAAAAGAGTGGAATGAGTCAGAGGAGAGAATTCTCTAGTGGGCATAGTTATAATAAATTTAGCCCATATTCTTCAGCTAATAATTAGAACTAAGGCAAGGAGGAAATAGTGAGTACCTTGTCAGAGGTAATATAATTCCTGACCTCCAATAAGCTGGAAGTCCTGTAGTAAAAATACAAATATTTTAAAAATAACTGGGATGACTGTGATTTCTCTCTGATTTGCTCCTTTTCCAATGAGCATGGTATCTGCTGCAACTAGATCTGACAGCAGAAACTTGGAGGTATATTTTATTAGAAGTTGATGCACACTGTTTTGTTCAGTAAATTGTTAGAGTATTTTAATGGAGTTTATTAACTGGTTCTCTTAAGGTTGGATTACAAAGTGAGTATATACTAAATATATTTATATATTTGAGTAACCATCTTGATTTTACAGATAGTATTGCTAAAGCAGAGGGATCTGGGCTGTGAAGATCTGCCTGGTTTTGTAGTAGCTGTTGATGAATAAAGTCAGATTTTGTGAGGCTCTCACACTCCAGCACAGTCAGTGGCTCTGTTTGTGCCTCTGTTTCCAGGGTGGGTGTGTGTCCATCAGGACTCCCTCAGTTCCCTGAGGGATTACACTGCTGCCAATGGGCTGGGAAGGACATCAGCAGCTCAGTCAGGAGCATAAAGGCCAAACCAGAAAGCCATCCAGCTGCTCACCTCTTGGGGTCTTCGCATTGATGCTGGTGCCTTGTTTTTTTCGTGGTTGGTTTGTTTGTTTGATGTTTTTTTTTTTTATCTTCCTGTATTCAAGTTTCTAAACTGGCCCTTGGTTACATTCTCAGAGGTCAGATTTGGTGCATATTTCAGCTAAATGGTGTTTATACCCATCCTGTTTCCATTCCACCTGGGGAGAAATTTTGTGCTGCTAACTTCATTCCAATAAAGGCCATAAAACTGCCTGTCTCCTTTGTTTCTGTGAATTGTAGGAAGCCTTTTAGGAGGAAATGTTAAATGTGGGTTCCCACATACCACCAAGACTATTATTATCCATTGCAAAAGGGCACACAGCAATTGAGCCTAATTTGGGTTGGCCTTTACTAACTTCATCCTTGATTCCTAGCAGACTGCCTTATTTCTCTGTCAATTCATTTTCCATGTAGCTGAAGAACTTTTATATGCAATAAAACTTATAATGGTTGTAATTTATTCCCCTCTATATAATTTTGACATCTTTCTGTCCCTTTTTGCTAGATGCATTTTCCCTAATGGTGAAGAAGATGAATATTTCTGGAATTGCTTTAGGAGGAGTTCCACTGGACAATAAAGAGACACTGAACTCTCCTAGGACTACCAAAATGCCTGTCTCATGAACAAAATATGATATGGACAAAGTGAGATGAATTTTGAGAGTACAACCTGTTCACTTTAGCAGGAATTGTGCTGTGTGATGGCATGGGCATAGTTTTGATTGAAAACTCTGAACTTATTTTGCATATGTAATAGGTACTTTACAAAACTGATGTGATTATAATTCATTTAATTGCAACAAATAAACCTGTCCTGTCTGAGGGATTTTTTTTTTAATGACTGTGGTAGAAAGTGAAATCCTGCACTTTGGTTTTAGAGTGTGCACAGCCCATTGCCAGCAGTGTAATCTCTTGGGGAAGTGAAGGATTCCTGATGGGCACCCACACCCACCCTGGAAACCCTGTTTGGGATTTACATGGGAGCTGTGGCTTCCCACAGATCTCTCAAGCTGTGCTCTGAGGCATGAAGAGGTCAAATGACTTATCAAAGTCTTGCAGAATGCCAGCTGAAATTAGGATCTGATGTGCTTCTGGCCTGATGCAGGCTGTACTCCAGCCTAGAAACACAAAGTGACTTAGCCAGGCTGGGAAGTCACCCTGGGCACTTAGGGACTGCAGCTGGAAATTTGGATTTGCCTGTTCTTCTGGATTCCACATGGAAACATGGCTCATTCAGAGAGGGACAGGAAGGTCCTGCTGGTTCTTAATGAACAGTGCTAGTAAAATTCTGATTTATCATCTCTGCAAGTTTTTGTTGATAAAGCAGAGTTGTTACATGAAGCCTGTGGATTTTCTGGTGCTCAGCTGGACTCCCATCATTGCCTTCCCAAGCAGGGATGTTCCTCCTCTCCCAGGGAAGAACAGAATTTTGGGGAGTGAACTTCCCCCCAAGCACAGGGACCATGCTGTGGGATTACAGGAATCCCCTGGGGCTGAGCTGCTGTGCTCTGGGTTTATTCAGAAGGCAAATGAGAAGTTTCTATACAAGAGGAAAAGCCACTGAGCCACTTGTGGACATAAATCCTTGGTGATGGGCTGGCTGTCACACCTGGGTTTTCAGCAAGAAAAATGTGCATTAGCCTTGCTAATATTTAGGATTCCAGATGGAGTAGTGGCATTTTAAAAGAACTCCTTTTCCTTGGACTTCTCCCTTTTACTACACTGTTCTAGTGAGGATATTACCTTAGCTTCCCTCTGGAAAATGGCCAGGGAAGCTCGTGAAAGTTTTATGGCAGTTTATTAGTGCCTAATTCACCTTTCAAAGTGAGAGTGAGATTTGCAATTGCTTTTCAGAACTTTGTCCTTGCTTGCTGTGTCTGAGGGCCAAAGTTTACACCAAATATTAAAATGTCTGAAGCAGTTAAGCCCTTGTTATTAATTTCATGCTTATATTTAATCCTAAATAGACAGTGATTTTGTCATGTAGAAAAAGGGCTGATTTTGGAATATTATGCTAAAATACCATACAAAAGTGCTGAAAACCTTTCCATTTTGTGATTTCTAGTTAAGGAATTTTGTCTTTGATTAATACATAACTGAACCTGCAGTTGGATGTATCTAGACAGTTTATATTCAGCATGGCAATAAAAATATCCATTAAATATCAAAAGGAAAAAATGTTTTGAAACACCTTTAATATTTTGGGGGTTTTTTTGGTTCTTTCTTGCAAGTTAAATAGCATAATTATTTTTAATTCTCTAGTAAAACATTTTATTATGCCTTTAAGTCTTAGTGAGTTGTTCTATTCATGAAGCTGTTTTGCTATGCTTCACTACTGAACTCTCATTAAAAATGAATAAATCCTGGACTGCCTTCCCTAGGGATGGGAACTGACTGGGTTCAGTTAGAATGCAGTAATGTTCTATGGAAAGGGACATCTGAAACTATTCTCATTGTTCTCTACTTTCAAAAACTACCAAAAAGCCAAAAATTCATTTTTATTTTCTTGTTTCGTATTTTTTCAAAATGCTGCTGTACTTTAATACATATATCGAATTTCCTAGGTGCTTTTTCAGTGGAATTAATTTGGCATCTAACTTTAATATGCATCCATTACTTTAATGTGGTATTAAACCAGTTTTTTACTGTCTCAGGAATTGTATTCACATAGCAAAGGTGTGCCAAGGGTATGGAAGGTTTAATTTTCTTTATATCAAGAAAGGAAAAGATGATGCCTTTTATCTGTGGACTTCTGGGGAGGAGATGTTGTACTCTAAGACAACTCCTAGAAGTAAAACTGTTAGGTGAGTTTATGTAGTGCTGTTTTCATGGGAGCTGTTAAATTTGGCAGGGACTAATTTTATTATGTGCTGGTTTTCCTCTATCCTGGTGACAGACAGAATTAGGCAAAAGCCAAAATATTCAAGCTTCCTCTAGTTTTGGATGGCCAATTTCAAATTCTAGGCAGTGGTTTAGCAAAATGTATAATAGCTCTTGGTCACTGAGGTGTGGCAATGGGAAAGTGGAAGAAATTATCTTCATTTAAAAGGCATGAGTTTGTTTTACCCCTCAGTCCAAATTATCTCTGAGGCTCATGAAAAGCAGGAGGGAAAAAAATCCTATGTAACAAATGTTGGGTTTGTGATAAGACCTTACCAAAGCAAGATGAAATAATTCTCTAAGAACAATTCTGTGACCTTTAAAAGCTCAGGGTTTGGAGCCTGTGAGCAGGGATTTGTGTCAGAGGCCAGGAAACATTACCAGCATTCTCTGCTGTGGGGTGGTTTGCTTTGGTTTCTTCTTGTTGTGTGGATTTGGGTTTTCTTGTTTGTTTGTTTGTTTGTTTGTTCTTTTTTACTTTTTCTTCTGTAAATGAAGTGGAACCTATTCAGCCTGGAGGATTCATTCCAGTTTTTCCTCTTCAAAATCTGTTTTGATATTTTGATAAAAAGACAAAAGGAAACTTGCAAAGTAATCCAGTCTGCTTGAGACAGGATTATTTTCGGAGGCCATCAAATGAAAGAATCATCACAAACTGAGGGTTTTTTTAGGGCTCTCATGCAAAGTTTTGATGTAAATGGGGTGCCAGATTAGTTCAGTTGAAATTACACAAATGCTCTAATGGGCTACAGAAACAGCAAAGTGCAGACTTTCCAGTCTTGCTAATATAAAATAAAAGTTGTAATTCTGTAATCTACTAGCAGCCAACTATCTTCAAACCACTTTATTTCTAAAAGAAGAAATTTGGCTATAGTGGCCAATTTTCTAGTTGTATGACTTTGAATAAATGCTTTTAGTGGCACAGCACTGGAGTGTCACAAATGCACCTCTTTGGTTTTGCAGTATATATTTGAAGATAATTTCCTGCTTTTAGTTGTGGGGTAAAAAGAAAATCATAAGTTTCAGCTGTTTCCAATTTCAGAATCACCTGTCTTGCATTTGCTGAAAGGTGTAATTTAAAAACATGCATTGAAATACTGAAATGATCAACTTGGTTGCTCTGCTTCAGCCCTTTCTTGTGTCCATTCTGTTTCAGGTGTGCAGGCAGGATGGGCTCTGGCAGAAAACAGTGTTTTTAATTTAGTTCTGGCATTAGCAATGCCAAAATCTTTGGCTCAGGATGCTTTCTGTCACAATTCCCTTCTGGGATACTTCATCCTGTTCTGAGCATGATTCAATTCCACAGTAACTTTCTGATCACTGCTCTGTGTGCTGCAGAGCTTGTCACTTTATCAAACACTGGGAATCTCCTGATCTCTGTTATCCATAACAATCACTGCAATTACTCATCCCTAGCTTACCTACAAGATTTAGTGCATATTGAATGTGTAACTCACTCATCACAGTGTGGTGATGAATTTACCCCATCCTCCTCTATTTGTCTGTGAAACATTTCCTACGTCCTGAAATCAGGCTGAAATTTGAAAATATTGTGATAATTCAGAAAAAACACACAAATTTTTAGTCTGTTGGCTGTTATTTCTCAGTGTGCTCACAAATAGTGGATGATGGAAGTGGATTTATCATGTTTTATTGCAGAATTTCTTGTGCATCACTTGGACTAAATGTAATGAACATTACACTTGAGCCAGGTGAAATGTTATACAGCTAGTTAAGAATCTGCTATGTGTATTTCATAAGTACATTTTCAGGTTTTGAAGGTTTTCTGGGAAAAGTAGGTGCTGATCTCATTGCAGGTTTGCTGGCTTTTTTTTTTTTCCCTGTCAGGAAGGTTTGGGTGATTTATGGCAGCTTTGCCTTCTTATGATAATTTAGGTTTTTTCCTCTGCAGGGCAGAGCAATGCTGGGGAGGAGGGGAGGCAAACCAAGGAGGAAACCTCACTGCTCCCTTAGGGCTCCTGGGGAAGGGCAGAAGGAAGGTGCTGAGCTCTTCCTCCTGAGATCCATGACAGGACAGGTGGGAATGGCTCAAACTGGGCACAAGGAAGCATTTCTTCACTGAAGAGAGGGGTCAGACCCTGAACAGAGGTGGTCAGTGCCCCACACTGGGGGAAAACCAATGGGAGATGGAGCAGGGAGCAGAGCAGAGCAAGGTATTGTGGCCTTGGTGGGTTAGAAGCCCTGGAACAGGAGCTGGTAGGGATGAAAAAGTAAAAAGTACAGCATGTGCAGCTAGAGAGGTCTTTGAAACCATGAGGGTGGGTAAGGCTGCCAAGGAATGCAAACAACAGGCGATCTGTAGTGAGGAAAGTTTGCTAGGAGCTGCAGCCCTGGAACTGTAACAGTATACAAGGCTGAACTGTGAGAACCATAAATTACTTCAATGACTTCAATACCCTGTACTTCTATGCTTGGACTTCAATGAACAACTTCAGCTTTTACTTCTTTTTACTCTGGCTTTGATTTTTGACTTGGATTATTTTTGCCCCCCTTCCTTTGGGGTCCTGTCTCTCAGTCTCCTATCAGTGTTTAGGAGGCATTGGCACAGTGCCCTCAATAACAGCTCTCAGCTTTTGGTCAGCCCTGAAGTGATCAGGCAGCTGGACAAGGTGTGATCCTTGCCAGTCCCTTCCAAATGGAGCAGTCTGTTCTGTTCTAACCCCTGGGCTGTGTCACAGGCTCTGTCACGCTCACTGGCCAAGCAGAGTTTCTCAAGAACTGTGTCTTGCTTAATTCCCAGAGAATCTAAAATGTGCTCCTACCTCCCAGATGTCAGCTTAGCCATGCTACTGAAGCAAATAAGGATTATTGGAGTGCAGAGCCATCTGCATGGCATCCTGAGCTGTGTCTGGTGCTGCATTTGGGACTTGGGTCCTGATTTGGGGACACGAGCTGGAATTAGCTGTAATAGAGGATGACCACTGCTCACTTTGGAGTTCATGGGGGACCTTTCATTCCCACATGCTTTTCCATCCTCTGGCTGAGAGAAATTCTTTGCAACATCCCCACCTTGTTTGCAACACAGGCTTTCAGTTTGCCCCATGAGCAGTGCTTTTGGTGACATATTCTGCCTTTAGAAAATGGCCTAGTAGTTGTCAGTGTTTTAAAATAACTGCTGAGAAACTATTTGTGACAATAAGGGACAAGTCTGGAGGAATTTGGGGATAGGGATCTCCCAGCAGTGATCACTGGGAAGGTGGGCTGCTGGCCTGAAGTGCTGCCCCATTCATCTTCCTAAAAAAATGAGTCTATGATAGTGTATGACAACTGATCTGTCTGATGCTAATCCACATCTAGCAAACCTCAGCAAGTAAAAACGAAGCTTTATGTACAGGAAGAGTTTTAAAAGCAGAATTCTAAATTAATGTGAGAGTACCCCTTTGAATCAATTTCTTCTCATGTTGTATTTAATTGCACAGTGGCATGTCGAGAGACAACTCACTTCCTTGTTTATAAACATGATTTCCCTTCCAAAGTCACATCCTGAGACTGGACTTGAACACTGGGAATCAAACTGTGTAAGATTCATGGAGAGAACACACAAAGAGATAGCTCTCACAGCTTTGCATAAAATAGTTTTACTGTGGTTAGCAATAACTTACTTTTAAGGCCCATTATTTCAAGACTCTTGAGCAAAACTTGGCTCTAGCAGGAAATGAGTTTTTCTGAGTTTTTTTTTTTTAATTTTATTTTTCTCACAAGTGATTTATGGCTCTGTGTGTTACTGCTGAAGCAATACTGCCCAATATCACAGGATGGGTACAGATGTCTGCAGAACATTTCACCTATTTCATATCTTTTCACAATATCAATTTGGACAGACCCTAGAAGGTTCAGTGTTTCAGCTGTACTGTTTTTCTTGCTGGAAAAGATAATACTGAGCATTCTTCTTCCTGACATCAGTGCCTTTTACCTTGCTAACGCTGCAGTAGCTAAAAACTGAGAATTGGAACTGCTGGATGGATGGCCCCACTAACTATTCCATTAATCTGTGGGAAGCCTGTTTTACTTATAAGCTGCCCTGCCACATTCCTGTGCTTGGCCCCCTTTAAGCCTGGCATTTAGGTCCAATTGTTTAAAACAATCTCTTGTTGTAGCTGCTTGGGGTGAAATGGAGCTATCTGTCAATTTGAAAAGGTCACTGGCTGTGTCAGAATGACAGTGATTCCAAATTATCCATTAATCTCCCAATTTAAAATTGTCATCCTTCTTATTACAGCCAGCCAGCCACAGAGGCTAAAATCGAGCTCTTCTCTTACACCCATGACCAAGCAGCTTTTTTATTAGCTGGCAGATAAAATTGGCAGTGCGTCCCAGCATTAAATATTCATTGACCGCTCTCTTAAAGAAAATGTCTGCTAACAAGTTGAGAATATATGAGAAAACAGCTGAAGAAATTACAATTGATTTTCTTGTCTTATCTGCCAGGATTTTAACTGTATGATTAGTGTAACACACTCAGCATATTCCTGTATTGCTTTGGGTCAGGGGGTGACATGTGCCAGAGCTTCCTTGCCCCCTTTTTGGCTGTGGTTTGATATTGGGGGGACTCACACAAGGGTAAATTAGTGTATAGAAAGTGTAATTCTCCATGGAAAATAAGATTTAATAGCTTTTGCATTGTCAAAGGAGTCACTCTGGAAGATGGAAAAAGTCCCAGATAAGGGGTTCAGGCCTGAAAGATGTTTTGTTTCTCACACAGGATGGTGGTATGGTGCTGATGAGGGGAGAAAGAAAAGAGCTAAACCAGGGGAGAGCCCTGGGCCAGTGCTGCTCCTGAGGGGAATGAGGGCTTAGACTCTGCTTTTGTCATTCATCACCTGAGCCCCAGCCTCACTGCTGGTGCTGTTTGGAATTTAATAGTTGTAACCTGGGGGCTTTACAAAGTGGTTCAATGGTGGGAACATGGCAGTGCCACTGCTGTGAACAGAAGTGTAATCATCTATCCCAGCAGTGGAAACCCAGACAGCTTTGGGAGGTGTTTTGCTGTTGTGTCCTTATGATGTGATGCCCATTTATACAGAAAAAAGTATAAGCCAGGGAAGAGTAATGAAAGGAAATTCAAGGCACATGAACGTGGTCATTTCATACTCTGAGGAACAAAGAGAGTCTGCATGGACACTGATAACCAGGCCAGGCTGAGTGCAAATGGTGATGGATTTACCAGCCTCATCCCAATCCTTGTTTAGGCAGAACTTCTGAATGTGTCCAGGGACAAAGTATGCACAGAGGACTTTTTACTCCTTCTTTGCTATGTAATGAATAAATTTTTGTATTTATTTGTGGCACACAGCACAGCAGGTGTTGTCTGTGTACCCCAAACAACTGCTGTGCCCCAAGGAAGGGACTGGTGAGACTTTCCAGTTGGGTCTACCAGATCAAAAATAAGTTTATTTTATATTCAGCCTGATATGCACAAACTGCAGCTTTACCAGTTAAACTTTTTTTACCAGTGAGCACCAGGGTTATGTGCAGGTGCTCAGCTCTCTGACTGCTCTTCCATGCACTTTGTTGGGATTATAGAAGGCAGGTGAGAGAAAGCAGGATGTCTGCTGTATCACATATTTTTGTCTGTTTCCAGTTCAGAGATATTTGACTTCCAGAAGAGAATGTGTGTGTATTTTTTTAATCTAGATTTTTTTCCCCCCTCTGTCTTTTGCAAGTTTAATTGCTCATTAAAAGTCACAGAGAAGCACACACTGGCACAGTGTTTAGATGAAACACCTAATGACTTTGAGCATGTGATTTATGGACACAGCTTAAGTTACACGGGGACTTGTGTCAAAGCAGGCCAGAGATAAGTTTGCATTTATCTATGGAAGTTAAGGGATAATTATGTAAAAGCATTGCATTTTAAAGGAAACAAAGACAGACCTGTGGGAAATGCATTTTCACAGCATGTATTAGCAAAGCCCAATCAACCTCCTTGTGGGAGGACAATTAACAGAATTAAAAGTTGGAATTTTAATTATCATACAAATTAGAGGGAAATTAATCAGCTTGTATTTTATGACTTGACTTGGCTTTGAGCATTGCTGCTTGAATTTTATAGCAAAACTTTGATTAATTGAGACACTGCATGAAAGCATAAAATCCTGACTTAGGTAGCATTTTAATGCCTGGCTCCATTTCCATCTGCTACCTACAGCATGGGAAGCAGCAGCCATGAGTTGATGCAGAAGTCAAACTCAGCAGAAGTGTCCAAAACCATTTCTCTGCATGTGGCCAAACTTGCTTTTTCTAAAATCCTCCCCTTTTAATCTTCTAACTACTCAACTTGTTGGTTTATATCTAGCTAGATTCAAAAGTTAGAGATTTCCACTGACTCACTGGAAGCATCATTTCAATATTAATCAAAGCCCAACTTTTTCTTTGGTTTAGGGTTTGGTGGTTTGTTGTTGTTGGCTTTTTGTGTGTGTGTGATTTTTGTTTGTTTATTTGTTTGTTTTGGTTTTTGTTTTTTTGGGGGTAAATGTTGCTACCTTGTGGGTTGTCAAGAGTGAGGAATTTAATGAGAATTCTAAATCATCTACAAGCTTGTGTGGGACCTTTGGAACTGCTGCCTTGCCTTGGCAGGTATTTGAACTTGTTTTGGGTTTTGCTGATCAGAACTTGATCAGAAATCAGTGAGAGGAGTTTGTGGCACTGTGGGAGGATGGCAGGTTCCAGTTAAACTGCTGAAAATGTGGGTTGAGAAAATACTCACCCTTTTTTGGTTGTTCTTTTTCATCCCAATGACATAACTTGAGGTTTGGTTCCAGACTGATTAAAGAGTCAAAACCTTGAGTGCTCCTTTACTAGAAAATGGGAGATCTAGATTAAGGTTCCCTACACAGAGAAAGGTGCTGAATTTGGTATTTGCACTTTAATTTTCTCTTCCCTCCTCTTCCACTAATAAATATCTGTCAGGTTGGGTCTGCAAATCCTGAAGGATAGTCTTGCCATATTTGTTGCTGAAAATCAAGGAAGGACTAAAGCTAAGCTCAGCCCAGGAAAAATTAAATCAAACACTTTTCACTCCTTTGTTTGGGTTGTAAAAATAAAATTCAAATAGCAAAGTCTCAGAAAAAGCAAACCTGTGCTTCAGTCAGAACACAAAGCACAAACAGATTGCAGAATAAACTAGACTGCAATTTTATAGGGTCTCAAGTTAAAAGAGGTAGTTTAATTATGATGCTGGATTTAGTTCAGAGCTCAAGTAATGATCTAGGAAGCTGGAGAGAAGACTGGAAATGGCTGTGTGCTAATGAGGACCCCAGTTGCAGATTTCTGTGCTAGTTAATTTGCAATCTATGTGGAGATCTGTTGGCAAGCCTATAAAATGAGGTTTTGTAAAAGTAATCACCACTTCAAAGTCTAGAGATACAGCCTGAGGAAGCAGAAGCATGTTGACTGTTAAATTTCCACTTTGAACATTGTTTGGAAAGTTGATGTTGTTGCTTCCTACCTGCTGAACTGAGGAATGCAAATTGTCCTTCACACCAAAATAGATCTGGAGCTCACCATTTCAAATGACAGCTAACAGGAGTGGGTTTTGGCAACTGGGCCAGATATGGCAGCTAACCCCATGGTGTCAATTTAGAAACACTGCTGTGTTTGTGGATGTTGGGCTGAAGGGCAAGGGCTCAGTCCCTTGGCTGAAGGGCTGTGGTGAAAGCATCCTCTTTTCTGCTCTGGATGTGCTGCTACTCAGCACTTTTCTGGATTACATGCTACTTCAGACTCCCATGAGTAAAGGCGAGGCAAGCCTCCTCTCCCTCTCCCTCTCCCTCTCCCTCTCCCTCTCCCTCTCCTCTCTCCAATTCCACAAGGCTGCAGCATTGGAGGGACAGAAGAAAGTCAAGGAGCTGGTAAAGGTCCAAGGATTTATTGCAGAGCAGGTATTATGCAAATTTCATGGAACTGTCAGGTGGCCTGAATGGATGTGGCCACCAGGATCTGCACAGTGTCACAGCTTCACTCACCTGTCAGCTTACTTTGAGTTAGCTTGAAAACAAAATGTTCTTTTGTCAAACAGAATTACTCTTTCTTTTCCAAACATCTTGATTTCCAAGCTCAGCCAGAGAAGTTGAATAAGTTGCAGGGTTTGAACAGAACCTCAGCAGAGGCTGGTGGATGTAGAATAGATATTTTCAGCTGGAAGGGACCTGCAGTGGGCACCTGGTCCAGCTGCAGGAGCTGATGTGGCACAGAGCAGTGCCAGAGACCCACAGCTGGTTCTGGACAAGCTCCTGCCCAGGGTGAGCTCAGTAGCTCTGCCCAGAGAGCTTGAGATTGTGAGCTCAGGGGCACAGTGAGCTCTGGCTGTGTCCCCCAGGGCTCATTTGGGCAGCTCCAAACTGTGCTGTGGTTTGCAGTGGCACTGGACACCTGACTCAAAGGAATCCCTCTGGTCTGAATAGTGCAGGCAGTAAGTTTCTGCCTGGACCCAGTGGTTAAGGGAGGGAGAGGCTTAATTTACAACAAAGAGTTACAGAAATGTCTTCATCAAGGCTTCCATAATTAGATTTTTTTAGGAATTATTTTGCCAGCAGTGCTTGCCACTAGGTTAAATCAATTGTCCCTGTCCTAAAAATAAATTGAGGACTCCTCAGCTGTCATCCATTTTATCTGGGAAAATGGGCACGTTCATGACCTCCAGCCTTGCCACTGTTTGCTTAAGCATAAAAGGACTCTGAGTTTCCCCCAGAGTTTGAAATAAAGAAGTCATTGACCCCTGTATGACATGAGGGGTGCCCCTGAATCCCTGTGGTGAATGGAGCTCCATGCAGGGGACTGAGCAGCAGAGGGGGGAGGAACCAGCAAACTCCAGGGAGCTTTCAGGAGTGCCTGCAGCTCAGGGTGTCAGGCAGAGCCCACCTGAACTCCTGCCAGGTGCTGCTGGCCCTGGCATTCCCATGGCAATTTGGGGCTCTTGGTGCCTTGCAGCTTCCTCACTGTGGTGGTCTGGGGACACTGTCTGGTTGTAAATAAAATGGAAATAAAATGCTTACACCACGTGGCATTTGCTACCTGAATATTCTGTCCTTTAACTTACACACACTCCAAATTCTTGCCATGGAGGGTCACTCGAGATGTCCTCTGAAAAGGAGGGGGAACTGGCTTGATTTAGCCCAGCTGCAAACTCAGTTAGAAATCAGGAACTCACTTGAAAAAAAACAGATGCTGCAATTGAACCTAAGTATTCTGTGGTAAATGGAAGTGCTTTTTAATTTTCTTTTAAGTACTGGTGGTTTGGTTTTTTTTGAAGAATCAGGAGTTTGTTTCAAGTAAGACATGTACATGAATGTTAGAAAGTTTTAAGTGTGCTTAGAAAATGGGAAACAAAAAATGCCAACATCAATGAGAAGTTAAATAGTTTACCCTCACTAGAGGGTAAATGTGGGGTAACTGTGACAAGAATTTCCCAAGCACAGTATCCATGTGATGACTCTGCATCCCAGCATATGGCTTACATTAAAGTAAGCCCTCCAATTCTGTACTCCAGATAATGAATTCTACTTTTCCAATGATTGTGGAAGTAGTAATTCTCTTATCTAAAACCATATGTTAGAGGGAAAGGAATTCCATTCTTGCTAAGTAATTACTGTTGGTAATTAAGCACAGACTTCCCTGTCTAACGTGCCATTATTTGACAGAGGCACCCCATGTTTAGAGTTATGTTTGTGAAGCAGATCACACGGAGTGCCTGGTCCTGACCATTGGAATATTAGATTAGGCAGAGCCTGAATGCACTCAGCATTTCAGGCCTTCTGTTTCTTGGCTGGCCTCACTGCTGCACAAAGCTGGGCTTTAAGACCAGGCTTTCAACCGTCATGAGCAGCACTGTGCAATCCAGCCTTACCTGAGATCTGAGTTTCAGATTTTTAGTAAAATGTCCTTTTAACCTGCCAGATTGTTTAATGGGACACTCACTGGAGCGGATACTGATGGGTGAGAGTCTAAACTTGGGAACAGAAGCAATGAAAACCTTGGCTGGGGAAGAGGGGAAAGTTTGCATGGTGCCTGAGTCTGACAAGAGATGTCAAATGAATTCAATTATCATCTCTTTAACAGAAATCCTGTAGAGCTTGGCTGACTTGAGGCCAGCTGTAACTCTTGTGACAAGGACACTGTTCCACACCCAGCTCAGACTGAATTCCAGCCTCTGAGCTGGAGATAAGGTTTGGAGTGCTCAAAAATACAGCTGCTCTTGGGGTTATTTAATTTGTCAGCTCTCTAGAACTTTACTTGCAAAGTTATTTTATCTCAAGCAGGATTAAACCATCGCTCTTGTGCTTCTAACTGTATTTCTAGTATGGCATATAATAGGTGGGATTCCCTCATTTTGATATCAAATACTGGAGGTGCACTGCCTTATAAAACTCCTGCAAAACACTAATTAATCCAGGTTCTAAAAGTGTAGTTTTGTCTTCATGTTTCTTAAAAATAACCAGTTCCTAGTGTGTCCTACAGTATCTTCCTACTAAACAAGGGCATAAATCTTTTTATATAAATATTACGCCATTACAAAGACATCATTTTTTCAAATTTGAACTTATTTAAGAGGAAAAAAGCATGGTTGAGTGAGCTTTGCATTAAGTTTGAAGAGGTAATTATAGGCTGGTGGTATGAAAGATTTTTACTTCTTTGGAAATATGTGGTTCACCTCTTCATCCTGAGATCCACATCCCTACTGCCTGGGGGCTCCTAACTAAGCATTTGTACACTTTTTCTATCCAGTAATGGATGAGAAGAATATATATGCTACATTATCTTTTAATACTTTGAATGCCACAGATTATGGGGAGAGCTCCATGCTAAGGCCTCGGCCACCCTCAAGGAGTTATTCCACCAACAGATTTCTGAGTCTTAGGCTGCTAGATTGGGCCAAAATAGGAGAATTTGGTTATGTGGGGTACTGATGTGGAAATAATTTGAAATACCAGAGTCAAGCAATTGAATGAGAAATGTCCATGTGTTCAGTCTTAGTGAATGAAAAATGAGTATGCAGCATCCCTTTTCCCATCCCTTTTCCCATGTCTTTTCCCATTCCTTTTTCCATCCCCTTTCCCATCCCTTTTTCAATCCCTTTTTTCATCCCTTTTTTCCATCCCTTTGTCAATCCCTTTTTCCATCCCTTTTCCCATCCCTTTCCTCATCCCTTTCCCTTCCCTTTTTCCATCCTTTTCCCATCCCTTTTTTCATCCCTTTCCCCATCCCCTTGCCATCCCTTTTTTCCATCCCTTTTCCCATGTCTTTTTCCATCCCTTTTTCCATCCCTTTTCCCATCCCTCCCAGCACACTTTAACCAGGATGCCCATCTCCTGTGGCTGGGGAAGATCCACATTGTGTGGCAGTGACATGAGCTCTGCCCAGGCTTGGTGCTACAGGTGATTCACCTGTGCCACTGGGGCTGTTCTAAACCAGCACTCTGTTGTGTTACACTAGAAATTGCTTCTGCTTTCTCCACATCTTGCTTTCAAATCCCCTTTCCCCATTCTGGTCATGTTTCTCCAGCAGTATTTAATCAGTGGGAGTTCCTGTTCCCTTAGCTATTACTGCATAGTGTGGGGACCAAAGCTTGCTTTGTGAGAGGTGCATTTGGAAGTAAGAAAAAAAGGCAAACCAAAATTGTAGAGTATGTTTTATTCAGTGATATTTGAAGTTGCAGTTCTCCATGCTGTGCCAATTAGGACATTTCCATAGGAATCTGAATCCACTGTGATTTTAATGGAAGAAAATTGTATTGATTGCAAGCAACTTTCCCAGTCTCATTCAGCCTCTGCTATTAGAAATTATGACTTTGAGCCATATCCAGGTATAAGTCTATTCCATGTTAATTTTAAGGAATTGTTATGTAGAACACAACTGTTCTCTATTCCACATAATCTAGTATCTCCAGACTGATGGATAGAATTTTTTTGCATGTTTTACCTCCAGTCTTGTTCTTTGTCCACCTTTGATGCTTTACATTTGCAATGCTTTAGAGCAAATTGTGCTCAAGGAATTTTATGGCTTCCCTTCTTCTTGAAAGGATTCTTGCTTATCTGGCTGATATTGAGAGGGTTCATCATAACTTGGATGTAAATTGGATTGATGTTAATTTATTTTTAGATATCTGCTTCTGTCTTAAAGGTTTAGGTCAGTGCATACAACCTGACTTTCTAAATCTTGTTCCTTATCCTTGTGCATTAGAATTTGAGGCTTTCTGAAGTTCTCCAAAGTCAAACAAATTGCTAACAGGAGTACAATTGTTTTCAGTTCCATCTTGGTGCCCAGGGCTGTAAACATGAGAAGCAATTCAATCTGATTTGTGAATATGATTTCAGTCTGATTTGTGAATTCTGTTCTGTTCTCTGTACCATGACATTCACATGTGGCTGCTGTGGAGTCCTGCTCTCCTTACTGGTGTCTGCATTGCCTGAGGATCTATATTTACTGGTCAATATTTTTCATAGGCATCAAGTTTTCAATGCATTTTCAAAGTGCTGGAATACCCACCCAATCTAGTGACACACGTGTGGTTTCTTCTGCTATGAGAAATTGTGCATCTTCTGTTGTGTAGCCTTAAATGGTGAAAGTGAGAAGAGGACTCTTACCCTTGGCAAGTTTCTGAGTTCAGCAGTTTTTGCTTGGATTTTTGGGGGTTTTTTGGATCTGTATCAAACTGAGGGCAATGTAGAAAAGTCTGAATCTCACAGTGCTGATTATAAGCTCACTTTAGCATTCACTCAAACCTAGAGAGAATGGATATGTGGGCCCAGAACCCTTTCATATAAACATCTCCTGATGTTTAACACTATTAACACCTACATGACAAGTATAGACAGGAGATGTAATGGTTTTCTTATAAGGAGTGTGTAGGAATTAAAAAAGATTTTGTGGTAGCAGTGCAGATTGATCTACTTCTGCCTAAATTAAAAAAAAAAAAAAAAAAAGGAATCAGAGTGAAAGAGGGCAAGTAACTTGAACCAGATGAACCAAAAAGAAATAGGAATTTAAAGTCAAAGTTCAAGTTTCTCATCACTGCCCTGCAAGGCCTCTCAGTTCTCTCTGTAGAATGAGAAAGAATAACTTATTCATTTGTACTTATAAGATTTTTATTGCAAGTTAAATTATCTTTTTTTTACTCTAGGGAAAGTCATGGGTAGTAATTGATAGAATCGAAAAAGAAATTTGTGAAAGATACAGCTAGGCTACCTGTTAGCTAAAGGTTATCATTTTAAAATAGAGAAAAGAACTAACCAATTTTTCCATGTGGGGAGAGGAGATATTTGCTATTTCCACGTGTGACTGTCTTATGTAATTTTGAATAACTTATTACTCCTCCTCTAACACTATCCTTCCTCTTTCCTCACGTTAGGCTCCAATACAATACAGATTGTAAAAGATAAAACACTTTCCTGGATAGAACATCTGGCTGTTCCATGATCTTCACAAGCTGGTGGCTCCTGAGCAGTCTGACCCAAGGGTGAGCTTGAACTGACTGGAACCTGCCTTCATCTGCATCAGCTACTTGCTTTTTCAGGGAGGATTTCATCTTGAAGAGCCAATTCCTATGGTAAAAAAAAAAAAAAGAGTTTTACTTTCAAGTCATATAGAAGGCAAATATTTTGGATTCTGGCTTCTGTATTTCTTCAGAGATTTGTGTGATCTCACTGGGTGCTGAGTGCTTATGAGGACACCAAAGATCCTTTGCCAATACTCTTAAGTAAGTATCACATTGTGTTTTACTGTGTGCTTGGTTTCTTCTTTCAAATTCCATGTATGGGGTAGGACAGCTTATAAACTTTATAAAAAAAAAAAAAAAAGGGTGTGCAGGTTTTAGTTATGCTGCTCCCATATCTAGAAAAAAGTCACATCTCCCCAGTTTACCTTTTAATGAGATCACCCCATTTTAATTCAAGAACTATTGAGGAAGAAAACTCAAAATATGTCAGAATGAAGCTGACAACATATGTTGCATTTAGACAATCCCATTTTACACACTCTGTCTTGCTTTTATTTNTTCCTTTCCTTTCCTTTCCTTTCCTTTCCTTTCCTTTCCTTTCCTTTCCTTTCCCTCTCTTAATGTTCCAATAACAAAACATTTTGCTGAATAAAATGAAGAGGGAAATCTATGCTTAAATTCACAAATTAGTGTTCACTCTCCAACTGTGATCTGAATTATTGTTAAATAGTGTTGAAGAAACACCTATTTCAAGAGCTGGCAGGATTTCTCCTTTATTTTGTCAGTGTGTATTTCAGTGTTTTTAGCAGAAGATTAATGCATATAGTATCTGTCAATAGCAGTAAATTGTCTAATGATATTCTTGCCATCTCCACATGGGAAACAAAATGTTCCTTTCTCAACTGCAGATCTTAGGGGCTGTGTTTGTATGATAAACAGGACATTAGTGTAATTGCCAATTTTGCTCGTGCTGCTATGCCATAGAGAATGGCTGGATTTCCAATATGTTGGGAGTTGGAAGATTTATCTGGGGAAGGCAAGTGCAGCCTGCCTGCACAGCCAGGCACAGCAGCCTAACACAGTGAAGTTGTGTTTGACTCAGAAGTGTTGGGATGCACATCCTGGAACGCTCCTCACTTCTGACAGCTACTTCAAGTGCAGAAAGGATCCATTTTCTGCACTGACTACATGCTCAAACCTGGGCATCCAGGACCTGGATTAATTGCTTGGCAGGGTTTTTTAATGTCAGGCTTGTTGACAGGAAATTACTTGGAAAAATCTCTGTGAAACTTAGGACAAATACTGGCAGTATTAGTACATGTGCTGCTTCTGGCTGGTTAGAGTGGCTCCCCCAGCATCAGACTTTGCTCTGTGGCAGCCTAAAACTGTGCCTTGATATGGAGCAGCATTCCTGGTGGCACTTGTGTGGAATGCAATCTGCAGATTTTTCAGGCTTACACAGAAATATGTAACATATATCGAAATTCGTACTCTCTTTCAAGGGATGTGGATAAGAACAAGAGTTGAAAATTGATGTCTTTTATTAGTGGGTGTAAAGAGTGGCTCCAAGCAGCTCCTGACAAACCAAGGAATGTGCAAAGGGCTGTATGGAAACACACATGAACAAGCCTGAGTGTGCAGCAGGTCCCTGGGGAAGCCCAGAGTGCAGAGTTCCAGTGGCAGCAGGAAAAGCTGGGAAAGCACTGCTGGTACCTTCAGGTACTCTTATCTTCACCTGGAGGAAGGTGGGAACATTTTTATCTATGGATTCTCCTGAAGCTCTGTGCAGCTCACTGGTGTCCATGTGAGCCAAAGCCAGGTCCAAGAAAGGATCCCTTCCACAGTCATTAGTTACCTCGGGGTTCATTATACTCTAACATATGGAATTTCACATTGTGAAACACTAAAAAAATAGCCTGCTAATACTGAATTTAAATTACTGCTTTTTAAAAGCTCTTCTTGTGCCAAGGATTTTTTTCTGAGTGCAACTCGTAGCTGGCACATAGAAGGGAAGGGGAGAAAATACAGTGATGAAATGGTCTGATTTCTTTCACAGGAGCACCCAGGGATCACTCTGACTTCTGTTAAACAGCACTTTCGATTTTTTTCTTCTCAGCCTGCTGCACATCAGGCAATCTTTTCAACTCTCATTTGTCTGTCAGGCATATCACTTATCTTGGAGCTAGTAGAGGGCTTTAGAGCTATGAAGTTTTATTTTTTTGTTTGTTTGTCTGGTTTGTTGGAGGTGTTTTTGGTGGTATAATGCTATTTCAAACATATTGCCTCAGTCTCAATTTGGAGTCATTTTCCTCCCTTTTCTGTAGGTGCTCTCCTGGAGTTTGATGGTCAAATTTTGTAAGAGATATCTCATGAGTGCTTGTCCTATCTCTTCCCTAAGTGATTGCATTGGATGAGCAGAAAAGGATGGATAATTGCCTATTGGATTCTGCTTAGGGAAGGTCAAGGCAGTCTCTGCCTGGCCTACCCTCTGCTTGTCATACAACACTGTTGTTACAGGGTTTATTCAAGCCTATAACCAGCTGACTTTCACTGAGATGGAGCTGTCTGCTTCACTGAGTAGATTTTTTTTTTTGTGGCAGTGTGGTCAAGCTTTGTCTACCCTTGACAGTATAGATGAGATGGCCACAGATTTTCTGTTCTGTTTTCCATTGTATTCTTAGTTCTTTGAGTTTTCATTTAAGCAGCTTTAAGGAAAGAAAGGTTTAAGGTTTAAGGAAAGAAAGGAAGAGCTATGTGGTGCAGCTGACATGGTGGAGGGAGTGTAGTGCAGCCTGGATATGGCAGCATTTTGTGCTTATCTGTAGGATTTTTAAGTGTACTTAATATTGGCAATATTGTTCTTAGTCCTGTTACAAACATGTTATCAAGCTTGCATAATAAAATTCATTGTGCCTGCATGGAAGCTGGTATGAAATTGAACCATACTACAGAATATCTTGAGGCCTTGGAGAATTCCATACATTCTAGTAATGAATTTCATAAGCATTAATTCTTGAAAGTTGTGTTTAATGTCTGTCTGGCCTTGGCCAAGTCAAAGTCAGACCTTAGTCTTGCCTGTTTAAGCTAAAAGCTCTCTGGGGAAGAGAATATAAACCATTCTCTGCATGTGCTTTTGAGGCTGCTTGAAAATTCTCTTTGATGTAAGTTTTAGCCTTGTCTCAAGGGTCTGCCTTCTGACTAGTTCAAAACCAGCTTTGCTGCTTTTTTGAGGTTTTACAGTAAAGTGAGGGAAAATCTGTTAGATTTTAGGTTATAGAGTCTGTGCTAAGGAACTTAAAATTGTGGCACAAAGGCTGGGATGCTTCAAAAGTGTAGGAGGCTGGGTCACCACCAGTCCTTTGGACCTTGGCACTAAAAGAGAATTTTCTAGAAAAAATATCTTCTGCAAACTGTGATATTAGAGAAGTGCTAAAATAGGTGGATGGAGTTTTAGAACTTTGAAATAGTTTCAGTGCCAAAATGTCTGATGCAATGCTTTGGGATTTGGTGAGAATTTGGGGTAAGTTTTTATGGGACTTTGTGTGAGACTTCTGGTTTAGTCATACATATGGGAATTATTTTCTCTTTATCCAACTTGGAAGTGCAATTCTCTTTTAAAAAGATTTGTCTTGAGCCTTGGCTCAAGTAGGTTTTTACTGGTAAACTCAAGAGGTTTATACTGGTTAGAGGTGACCTGGGAGGAAGAAGTCCTTTGTGTTGCTCTTCCTGAGCTGCTTTCAGGTGATAATTCTTATACCTTAAATTTTGGTCTCTGAGTCCAAGTTCAGCCCACTGATTTCTTGAAAACAGGTGTTTTATAAGCTAGTGGCTTGTGTCACAGCCTAAAAAGAATGTTATTAAGAGGTTATTTTAGGAAAGATATATTGTATACATATATATATATACACCTCCTCTTCTGTCCCTGGGCCTGCTATTTGATTTCCCTAGGGAAGTGTCTCAAAGGAATATATGATACTCAGTGTGTGCATTGCTTCAAAAACTGTATATTGGAAACTATAAAGAAACTCTTCAGTTGATCCATGGAGATGAGAGAAGTAAGGAAAAGAACTAAAAATTATTCTGTGCCTGTGTAGAACATCTCTTGCTGCTTTAAGTAATCAGATGGAATAAATTAAATTATGTGGGCTTTCATGAATGACAGCTTAGCTGTCTTCAAATACAAAACTCCTCTTTAATTAATGTGTTCAGAGCTTTTGTCAGTGTGGAAATACTTTGTCAATGTGGAATAAGTATTTAGCTGGTTATGAATTTATATTGAAGAAGAGAAACTGCCATGTTGTATCTATGTGTTTGCTTCAGCTTCATTTGAGAACTCAGAGCTCTTACATCCATTTGGAGTTATTTTAATGTTGGAACTTTTTGTAAGAAGAACTTAGCAAATGCTCCATCTGAACAATTCATACTGTGTCTTCATATGTGATATTCTCTGCAGATGTGGTCTCTTTTGAGAAGGAGAGAGCAATATATTCCCTGCTTCCCAGCTGAAGGAAACAACTGTCTCTCTGGAACAAATCAGTGGTTCAAGGCTGAAATTGCTTGAAGATGATGGCTACAAATCAGTGGTTCAAGGCTGAAATTGCTTGAAGATGATGGCTAATACTTTGTTAACATCCTCTGGTTTGTGCTCTTATGCTTAAAAACAAGAGGGTTACAATGAAAATAAACCAGGCTCCACATCTGGTTTTTCTTTCCAAAAACTCCTCTTGTGGTCATGTGAGTGAACTGCCCACCATTAACCAATTGCTGACTTTTTTTTATATGCTCAACCAAGTGTGACATGACAGTCTCTATTTTCTGCTCTCTCTCAATGAATAAGCTGCTTACATCTGGAACTGGGGTCTGCTGCTACAGAAGATGCTTTCTGCATATTTTCCTCCACAGAAAATGGATGCTACATAAGCCAGTGGCTCTGGGCTGCTCCTTCTTGCAAACAAGGTGCAGATGGAGGGGTGAAGTGCAACTTTTCAGAGTCTGGGGTAAATAAATTTAGCAAAGAAAGGACCTTTCTTGTGGACTGAAGAATTCCTGGATGCTTTGAGCTCTTTAACCTCTGCCACTGTGGAGTCAGAGTAGAGGAAATGGCATTGGTAATTCAGTACATTAGAGTACTGAGCCTTCCCTACACAGAAATCAGTTATGTTCCCTGCAAGAAAATTCTCTATATCTGCAGTGGATTCACTGATTCATGCTTGGGGAGGAGCAGAAGAGGAAGGGAGGGAGTTAAAACAGTTCAGTGTATGCAGAAATCAATGGAAAGATTCATATTAACTTCAATGGATTTTGGATTTGGAACTTAAACTCTATTATATGGTCTCTCAATAAAAGACCTTCTGTTTTTCTACTTGAGCAAAAGTTCTTGAAGACTGAACTGAACTTTCCCCTCAAGGTGCTTGCTCTGTAGATTTATTACAGTTGCATTAAGGCAGCCATTTCTGTGCTTTTAATGCATTAACAGGCTGCCAGTTGAATAAGATTGTATGTTTGGGTGGAAAAGAAATCTAGAGATGTGCTACAGACAGTGCTTGGAATGGTAATGAGAATGGCAGCTCATTAGGATTAGCAATGCAAAAAAGGTTCCAGTTAATGAACAATGAAAACATTTTGGCAGTTGCAGGGTTGATTATTGCAAGGCTGTTCATGCTGCTATAATTTAAGCATCTAACGTGACTGTCCATTATCAGCTCAGATTTTGAGAGGTTTATTATTCCATCAAAACATTAATTCTGTGCTCAGAGTTGGCATGGAAGACAGGCAAGTGACTAAGCTGCATTTTATGTGCTATTTGTATATTTGATAGAGACTGTAAATGAAGCCAGCAGCCAAGTTTCTTAGGCCCAAATTAAAATGCTTGTTATCTTATTCTGATTAGAAGGGCTTGAGAGAGATGGTATGAGCAGATGATGCTGCTGGAAAGGGCTCATTCAGCTCATGGGCAAGCACAGCTCCAACCTGTCCCCACTGTCCCAGGGCCTGGCTTAGGGATGAACCTTGCTGAGCACCAGCTGTGCTAAAGTGCCTCTGACTGAATTTACTTTTTGATGTAGAACAACAGAATTCTACTGCTCCTGAAGATGGTGGAGCTTGGCTGTGCTGCTCCCATGGAGAACAAGTGTTTTGCCTTTGCCATTAGGGAAAGGCTAATTAGCACTGGGCTAACTTCACAGGAAAGCTGCTCAGGAGAAGAGTAGGGGATCACAGGAGAGATGGGGACAGTAACTGAGGTGTCCTCTGCATGATAGTGCAAACCAAGCTTCCAGTCTGACTGAAAATCCAACTCAGGCTATTTGCTTTTCTGGGCTTCTCATTACTTTGGTTTTCATCTGATGTGAAACCAAAGCCACTTCTGAACTCACAGTCAGCTCCAGTCAAAGCTGGTTTCTCAGTGCTGGCAATCCCTAACAGAGTCAAAATGACCACAAGTACCCAAAAGTAATGCTTTGTTAATAACCCAGGGATTGTTCTGTGGGACTTGAAAGATCTTGAATTTGGAGGGACGATTTCCCTTGACTTCTATTTTCCACTCTGATTATTTTTAAAATTTATTTCCTTCCATCTACTTTGCACATCTTCTGTCTAATGGGGCTTTCACCAGCAGTCCCCAGTGCCTGGCTCCCCTCTGCAGCAGATGGTGTGAGTAACCTGGCCCTGTTTCCACCATCAGTGAGCAGCAGAAAGTGCTGCCAGGTTGTGGAATGCTGTGGATGCCTTGTGGTGGTTAAAGTTTAGCTGTAGAAAATTATGCTCCCTGACAATTAAGTAGCACAGTTGGTATTAAGCAAATGTGAATATAATTGTCTAGAAAATGGTATAGGGCTCAAATCAATGTGATTTTCTTATTGCTGTGAAATTATCTGTGAAAATATCAGCTCAATCTGATTCTTTGGTAAACTGTGTGCATTATTCCATGGGATGGTTAAGTCTGGACAAAGGACCTACTTTCCCTCTGGTGTGGAGGGGTTTGATCACTCCCTCACCATGTTAATTACTATGGAGGGGATTATTTTATCATAACATTTTAGATTAGAATTGGCAGCATTGTCACTAGATGTGAGTCAGGTTTGATGTGGTTTGTGACATTATGGTTTTACCAAGGAGATAGCCCAGCAGTGGGCTGGGTTCCTTCTCATGCTGATATTGATAAGAATTTTTGGACACAAACTTTTTGCTGGATTTTAACCCCTATAGCAAATTATTGGGCACAAAGAAAAAGGTGCAGCCAGAGTGTATTCTTTAGGGTCTGTAAAAATAACAGTTTTGTAGTACATACATCCTGAAACTCTCTTTGACTATTATTATTCAGGCTGCATGAGACCTTTAGTTTCTTTGGGCTGAGTCCTTTGTGCAAAATACTGTCCTGATGTAGATGGTTCACAGCAGTCTGTAGCAGTGGCTCACAAGCAAAAAGATGCACCAGCACAAAAGGAGCCTGCAGGTCCTCTGACCTCTGCTGCCTTTTTGCCTGCTGCAAAGGCTCCCATGGGGAATTTTGGCTCCTTCCCTTCTGCAGACCATTCTCATCTCTCTTTGATGGCACATTGGAGAGAGACAGTGCAGGGCCAAAAGGTTTGGCTTTAGCTCTGTCTGGGTGAAAATAGGGATCAGCAGTGGTGTGGTATGCACAGGATGTCTTGGTCCTGTTTCTTCCATGATGGGGAGGAGGGAACTGAGATGCAGAGAGGGAAGGAGTTGAGGTGGTGTCTTGGGTTGCAATACAGGATGTAACCAAAAGTGTGTATTCTGTCCCCATCTGTTAACCCAGATGGGACAGTGTTCTTTTCCTTTCCCACAACCCATCCTCCCTCCAGGAGATATCTCCTGTTCATGGGCCATGGAGTCCCAGGGCATGGCTGATAAAATTCCATCATCCCATGGGGAGATGCTCCAGCCAGGGGGAGGAGCCAAGCATTTCCTACCCAGATCAAATCTGAGATTTGGAGCATCAGAGCAGCCTTTTCCCACTGGATTCCAGAGGAAAACCAGAGCCTTCCACATCATCACTGGACCTTTGGAGGAAAACTGCCCCTTCTCCAGGAGCACTGCTGCAGCAGAGCCACATCTGTCACTGCAGGAGGATGCAGCCACCATGGAATGGGACTGCACCAACCCCTGACTGACTGACGGGGGCAGCTTGGATTCTGACTCTGGCAGTGCTTTGTTCTTTTGTAATACTGTGTTTCTATTTTAATTTTCCTAGTAAACTGTTATTCCTATTTCCATATTTTTGCCTGAGAGCCCCTTAATTTCAAAATTATAATAATTTGGAGGGAGGGGGTTTACATTTTCCATTTCAAAAAAAAGCTCCTGCCTTTCTTAGCAGACACCTGTCTTTCAAACCAAGACAGGTTTGAAAAAGACAGATTACAGAGAGCACATAGGACCTAGGAAGACCACATACAGTAGCTTGGAAGTTGTTTGCCTCTAGCCCAGGGGAAGGGACATGTTAAAAGCTTCCCTCCATGGGAAAAGCCAGGGTGAGCAGCCAGCTGTCCTGCTCAAGCCCCCAGTTGTTCCCTCAGCCTGCTAGAGACTGCAATTCCAGCTGCATCTTGTTATTCTCACTTCCTGGCCATGCAGCAGGTGAAACAACCTCGTGACCTTCAAGTAGCTGCCAAGTCACCTGAACTGTGTATTGCACATAGCTGGTCATGACTGCTGGCCTGGTCAAAGCCTGGCTTAACTCCTCCTCATGTAATGCTCGTGCAGGACAAGGGGAGCTCTGTGTCTGTCCCAGCCCTGAAGATGATTTCTCAGCCAGATGTGTGCAGAGTGCCCTGGGAATTCTGGCCTGTAGGGTTTGATGCCAGCTGCTGTGGGTGCTGTGGCTGTTTGTTCTGTAGAACAGCTCTTGAGATCCCTTCAGTGCTTTGTTCACAGATCAATGCAGAAGGTTTGTGCCACTGATGGAACTTGTGAGAGAAGCCTGGAGCTGCACATCCTCAGTTTGTTCACAAATAGTTTTACCCCCTGTAAAAAAGTTTTACCATCCACCTTGGAGGTGAAGTAATTAGGATTAGAGATAGAAAGCTGTAGGAATAAGGGCTGTCCTGCGAGGGTGGCAGTACAACAGAGAGGGATTTTTGTGAGGATTTGGGGTTGACTTAACTCTCCACAGACCTGCTTCTGAACTGGTATTCTGCCTCTACCCAAGGGCCTGGTACCAGAACTTCATCTGATCTAGCTTCTCTTCTCTCCACATATATATATATATGTATATATATGTAACTGTAGAAAAGAAATGAAATTTGTGCATGGCTGAATGGTGATTCACCTCCAGAAAATTTGTTCCCAGATCCCAGAGGTGCCTGTAAATTCTTATGGAGGGGCAAATCTTTAAGAAGCCTTTTGATTGAGCTTTTTCAGGGTGTTCCCAACTGATGCTCTCTCCCAGCAGACATTTTGCACTCCCCGTTCTGTAGCAAGGAGTAATTGTTTTTTTACTTTTATATTTATGCAAACTTACAGCTGCAAGGACAGTACTGTAGTTCATCTGTGCTGTGATTGGAATTTAGGTTACTCTGTTGGATTTGTGCTTTGATGTCAAAAGCAAATGAATTTAGATAAAGGATGATCTTTGAATCAAACAATAGCATGTAGTAGATATGCTAATTAATATCTAACAGCTATTTTCTTTAATGAAATTAAGTGCAAATTAATCATAGCCATTTGAACATGTTTAATCAAGAGACACCTCTATCTTTTGCAAATCATCTTAGGGATAATAGTCAAAATAGCAAGCAAATTTTGTGCTATGGAATATGCTGAAATTTATTGATAATATAAAAACAACTCTATCGAAACTAATTTAGAATCTTATTTCAGACACTTTATTTAATATGTCAACAAAATAAATTGTAATTGTAAACAGCAGCTCACAGTGTGAGTTACTGAATTAACAGTGGGATGCAGAAAGATGTAAGAAGTTAAAAGGATAAAAGCCTACCTGAAAACACTTAAATGCTTTCTGTTACCTGCATTGTCTGGTGAGATTCCCTCTCCTGAGCCAGTTGTAGTCTGCCTGGACATGGCCCTGCAGCCTGAGCTGCCCCAGCTGCTCTGGAGGGGCCCAGGGCATCTCCCAACACCAAATCACTGCTGTGGCAGCCCCAGACAGCTCCCACGGGGCACACGTGGTGCCGGGGGCTCAGCAGTGAATCCCATGGAGTCATCAAGGTGGGAAGAGACCCTGATGGTCACCTAGTGCCACTGGCACCCTGCAGCACCATCACCCAAAGCCATGTCCCCAAGGGCCACATCTGCACAGTTCTTCAACACCTCAGGGACAGCGACTCCAGCACCTCCCTGGGCACCTTCTGCCACTGCCCGAGTCCTCTGTCAGGGGAAATATCTTCTAATATTGAACCCAGACCTCCACTGGTGGCATCAAGGGCCATTTCCTCTCATCCTGCAAGGATTTCATGCCCATCCTTTGGGATTATATCCGTGAAGAAAGAGCACAGACAGGACGTGTTGCTCCACGAACATGACTGCAGGACTGTGATGCATTCTTCTAAAACAAATGGAAGTTGAGCTGAAGAAATAGTAGTAATATAAAAAATATACACAACCCCCTCACAAAAAAAAAAAAAAAAACAAAAACCCCAAACCAAAGAAATAATCAATAAAAAGATGATTATGATGAAGAAGATATAGTAGTACTAAAGAAGAGGAAGATGAAAAAGGAACAGTATAATAATAAAAATAGTAAGATGAATAAGAAGAATGAGAACGGGAATAAGAAGTTGAACAGGAAGAAGAACAAATAGTAGTAAATATTAATAATATGAAAAAGAAGAAAAATAACAATAAGCATAACAAGTGAATAAGAATAATTAGAACAAGAATAAGAATATGATGAAGAAGAAGAAATAGTAGTGGTAGTAGTAAAGAAGAATAAAAATAAGACTAGTAATAAGAAGAATAGGACTAATAGTAAGACAACAAATGAAGAGGAATATAGCTACAAAAGAAGAAGAAGAGGAACAAAAAGAAGAAGAAGAAGAAGAAGACCAAGATAAAAAGGAGAAATAGTAAAGAGTAATGAGAAGAATAATTATATCAGATTAAAATACATATCCACACATCCTGTGGAATCCCAGATGGCAGGGAAGAACCTTAAAAATAATCTACTTCTGACTCAAGCTCTTCTGCTCTCTCTGACACCTCTTTCCTATTTAAATCTCTCCCTCCCCTTTCTTGTTCAATAAAATCCACGTCAAAAGAAATCCTTTTCTTGTTCTCCTGTGGTCTCATTTGCACCTTCACTGGGGCAGAGGCATCTCTCCCTCGTGGCATCCTAACTCATGGGCAGAGTCCTTTCCAGCCTCAGGCATTCCAGGATTCTGCCAGGGACTCCCTTCCATTTCTTCCTCCCTCTGCTCCCAGCTGGAGAATGTGCAGCACAGCCACCTTTGCTGCCTGCTCTGGGAGCCCACCCAGCTGCTGGAGCTTGTCCCCAGCCCTGCAGGGCTCCCTGGGGAGGCACAGCAGGAGCAGCACCCTGGCAGCCTCAGGAATGCCCTGTGGGATCCATGGCACACACTGCAATGGGCTGGAATAACAGCCTGCAGCAAGGAGAAGAAGTTCCTGCCCTTGAAGGCAAAGCTCTGAAAGAGCCAAAAGCCAAGTGGAGCAAGAGCTGACAGTGATATTTCACTGCCAGCCTTCAGAACTTCATCCAGGGTTGTTTTAGTTCCTGTACAGGGGAAAAAAATCAGAGGAGGGTCTTTGGCTGGGAGCTGTCCTGGGCAAAGAGAGAGACAGGGAGAGGAAAGGAACAGAGCAGGCAAAGGAAGGACACCCCAAACAGCATCACTGTAACAGCGAGGGGAACCTTTAGTTGTATAAATATCAACAGAAACTCTGGGTTTGGTTCAGGTTCTTTGCCAGGCCACTGAAGGCCTCTGGTGCCCTATTGTCCCTGAGGAAACTCCCTCTTTTTGCCCACCCTTGGCAGTGTGGGTGATGAGGCAGAGGGTGCCTTTGTTTCAAGAGGCAGGACCAGGATGGGAAACCAACTCACAGGTGAGGGACTCAAAACATCTAAATAGGGCAAAATTCTCATTTTAAAAATAGGGCACATTTCTCATTTTTGCTACAACAGGCAGCACTGAAAATGACAGGTAATGACAGACCCTAATCACCCCTATCCCTTTTCCTTTTGAAAGTTTCTGTGAAATAACCACAATAACTTTTAAATATCCTTCATCTTTGTTTATCACAGATGTTTAGAGAGCAGACTCAGGAAGAGAGCATAACATTAGTGTGTTGTTAACAAGACATGGCTTTTTGTCCATTTTTCCTTACTCAATTACAGCAGTAGATATTGGGAATAACCAGGTGTTCTGAGGAATTTTTCCTCAGCAAGTTATTTTCTCTCATGGTCCATCTGTAATTTTATTATTTTTTAATAGACCAGTATAAATCCAATACAGCGCTTTGCAATCACCCCCTCTTATATTTCTAAACCTCAGAGTTTTCCAGGTCTTAGCAATAGGAAAACCCCCGTGTCACCCTTTCAGAGATTTAGGGTTTGGACACATCCTCTGCAGTTCTAAATAGGAAAACTGCTGAAGTTCCACCAGATTTTTGCCTTCTAAGTATCAGGAATAAAACTGGTTTTTTAGTGTCTTGGCTTTTTATGAATCTAGTTATTACCTGTTAATTCCTTTCCTCTTTTTGACTTTTCAAAAACTGATGTTGCACAAAAAAGTGACATGTGGAAACCAGAAGCAGGCTGGGCAGTTAGGGCTGAACTGCTCCTTTTGCTACACAGAGAATTTTTATTTGACCCCAGGAATGCTGGTTGCTCAGGCAGACTAAAGAACTTTGATTCATTTCAGCTTGTGGAGGACTGGGGTGCCAGGCCAGGCTGGCAGGGTTGAACAGGAATTCCCAAACAGCTTTGGGGTCATGGTCCCCTGTCTTGGTTTGAAAGACAGGTGTCTGCTAAGAAAGGCAGGAGCCTCTTTTTAAAATGGACAATGTAAACCCCCTCCCTCCAAATTATTATAATTTTGAAATTAAGGGGCTCTCAGGCAAAGACAGAGGAATAGGAATAGCAGTTATTTACTAGAAAACATTAAAGTAGAAATACAGTATTACAGAGAACAAACCCAAAGCACTGCCAGAGTCAGAATCCAAGCTGCCCCCTGTCAGTCAGTCAGGGGTTGGTGCAGTCCCATTCCATGGTGGCTGCATCCTCCTGCAGTGACAGATGTGGTTCTGCTGGAGCAGTGCTCCTGGAGAAGGGGCAGTTTTCCTCCAAAGGTCCAGTGATGATGTGGAAGGCTCTGGTTTTCCTCTGGAATCCAGTGGGAAAAGGCTGCTCTGATGCTCCAAATCTCAGATTTGATCTGGGTAGGAAATGCTTGGCTCCTCCCCCTGGCTGGAGCATCTCCCCATGGGATGATGGAATTTTATCAGCCATGCCCTGGGACTCCATGGCCCATGAACAGGAGATATCTCCTGGAGGGAGGATGGGTTGTGGGAAAGATAAAGAACACTGTCCCAGCTGGGTTAACAGATGGGGATAGAATACACACCCCTGGGCACATCCTGCATTGGAACCCAAGACATCCTCTCAGCATCCCCTGCTCTACCCACCCCAGCCTGCTGGAGTCAGGCTCAGCAGTAAAAGCTCAAATTCTGAATGTCTCAGGATTGCTGTACAAGACAGAATGGTCAAGCTCTGTGGTTCCAAAGCCCCATCTCGGGTTCTCATCTGGGCTAAAGGCTGTATTTTGGGTTAGGAACAGGCTGCCTGGCTTGGCCCCAGCTCTCTTTAATAATTATCAGCACCTGGCTGCTCTTGGGGTCTACAGGAGTGCAGAGCCACAGATAAACCCTGCACCAATCTCTTTACCTGGAGACAAAACTGATTTTCTTCTGCACACCAAAGTTCCTTTCATGCCACATGGTTTAGATAAGCTGCTCAGGTTTTGCCTGGTTGCTCCCTGAAGATGAAGGAACAAGGCCAGGAACAGTTAATAACTTAACTGGAAACACTGTTGAATCATTTGTTTCCCTCCCTGCAGCTTACATAAAGCCTCCTCAGTGTCTGAATCTAACCAACCTTTAACTGGAAATAGCAACCCTCGGCAGGATTTTCCTGTCCTGAGACAAGTTGGTCTCAGAAGTGTCCATTGGCTTCTAGCCAGAGGTATAAATGGCATTTATTAAAGCCAAATTTTGAGATGGGAGAAGATCTGGGTGGAAAATTCAAGACAATAACCAAACTCTGAGGTCCAAAGCACCAGGGTCATCTCTTTTCCCTAATTCACATTATTTCCTGCCCTGCCTTTAACACTCATTCTTTGTATCAAAACCCTGTTCTGTGTTGGCTTTTTTAGCTGCAACTATTCTGGTGTCTTTGCAGCTCCCCAGAGCGTTCAGTCTCAGTCAGGAGAGCTGGTTTCTGAAATTCCACCTCATGTAGTCATGCACCCCAGCATCTCCAGCCCTTCTCCACCTGTAATTCCCACAGGTCACCCCAGCCTGTGCCGCTGCCTGGGGTTGTTCCTTCCCAGGAGCAGGACCTGCTTTTGCCTTTGTTGGATTTCCAAAGGTTCCTCTCTGCCCTTCTCTGTTCAGGCCCTTCTGAGGAGCTGCACAGATTTTTAAATTTTAAAAAATCCTCTAGATTTTTATCACCAGTGAGGAGCCATCAACCCCACAGGCTCTGCCTGTCCTGCTTCAGCTCCCTGCTCCTGGCTCACATCATCTCTCTTATGTTTATCACCATTCCATTTGATCCATCTTTTCTTACAGAGCAAGAAAATAAGAAAAAAATCCAGGTGGATTAACACCAAATTATGTTGGCATTTTACAAAGAGTGTGTAAAACAACAAAACTGACAATTTTCTAAAGCAAAAGCGCTATTACAGTCACAATAACACCTATCAAGGAAAAATCTGTTCCCTAAAGTAAGGAATAAATTTTAATATAAAGTCCCATCAGCTCAAGGTGATACCAGTTAATCAAAACGATTCACTTGCAGATTCTTCACAGTCACTTTTTTAAAATGGCAATTCTTTTCTTTCTTGCTATTCCAGTGTTAGCACAAAGGAGGTTTAAGTTGATTTTCATGCAATCCTAAAAAGCAAATCATACCTATAGTTAAAATGGTTGGGATTGTTTACTCCTCTTGGTTCTATGTGCCAATTCAAATATGGAAAAAAAGATCAAAAAACAGCACTACTGCCAATATGAGTACCTCAGAAATGCCAAAGTCACGGAGCACAGTACAGAGCAATACTAAAATCACTGATTTTTTTATACAGTATGAGTAGTGTACAATTAGAAAACTCCAAGTGTGTTCTGGATTCACATGCCCACACACACTCCAAGTGTGCACCTTAATAAAATCAAATACTCATTAGCTGTGAACAGTCCTGGGTGGTTTTTTTTGAAGATGTTGAGTTTGCTAATTGAATTTGAAGCACAACAGATGCTTAGTACTCCATCCAAATGCTGCTTTTCCTATATATATTAGGTATATATATGTGTGTGTGGATACAAACACTCTTCAAACACCAAAGTGATTTAAAAATATCAGCCAAACAGTTTCTGCTTCCCCAAACTTGGGAACTCAAGCCATGAGCTAAAAACTTCAGCTGTTCCAGAGAGGAAACACTACAGTGATGCCACAGCAAACACCAATTCTGATTAAAATATCTGAATTTATAGTCAAAGCTTTTAAAAAAAGTTGAAAAACACTTTTGGGCACAGCTTCTGCACTAAAATTTTCTTCCACGTGAGTGTGCCAACTACTACAGAGCTACTCAGGGTTTAAAGTGCTACTCCAGGTTGTGCCTGGAGCAGCAGGGCAGGGCTTGGAGCTCTGCAGTGAATTCCTGTCAGTGGTCAGCTGGGAGATAAGGGGTGGGAAAAGAAGAAAACAAGCACAACAAACCCCAAAGCCCCCCTGGCCAAGTCTCCTGAGAGTCAGAGTCCTTGTAAAATGTCACCTTTGTCTTCCCCGATGCCAAACTCCTGATGGGAGGGTCAGAAAAAGGCACAGGTGAGGAAAGTAGAATTTAACAAACCTAAACCCCAAAACTTGTCTTGGATGTTGTTTTTTGAGTGTTTTGCAATTTTGTTCTCAGAAAGTCATTCAAGTGTCATGAAACTTCCATGGAATTTAAGTCAAAGATTTAAGCCGTAGTTTTTAGCCCTCTCCCTATTTAGGCAGTAAACTGCCTTTTGAATTCAATGTCTGAATTCCACAGTCATGAACAAATCCTTCACATGGATGATTTTGGGGTTACTCTAATGTTTGACCCTTCAAAGAGGCTGGGTGATACCAAAGTGAGTTAAAGTGAGAGTTGGGTGTGCTCTGCCCAGGCAAATCACTCTTACATCTCTTGCTCCTTCTCTAGGAGAACCACACAGGCTTACAGCAAAAATTTAATTTAAATTAATACAATCACAGCTGTTTGCAAGAAATAAAGGGCTGGAGTACCTCCAGAGAGAGCTGCCCTGAGCTCTGCTGGGGGGTGCAGTGCACTGAAGTAAAGACAGCTTGCTCCTGCCAAGGCCACAGTGCTTGCACAGGGCTCTGCAGGTGTTTGCTGTCCTTTGAGCCACACCTGCCCATGCATCCTGCAGCCACAGGAGCACTCTGGGAGCCCAGCCAGGTGCATCTCAGAGCCACTATCAAGGCTCTGCATTAGTTCCTTGTGCCTGCTGAGCAGGTCCTTCTGTCCTGGTTTGTGTCCAACAGGCTGTACAGCACAGCAGTGAGCTGATCTGGCTGCCCCTGAAGTGGCAATGCAGCTCCTGGGACTGTGAAGGCATTTCTCTTGATTACAAATTGTTAATCAGGGTAAATTAATATTTTAATTGTGTTTTAATACAAGACACAGAAGAATTTTTCTAGGGATACAGCTGGCTCTCCGTTCCCATACAGAAGTAAGTAAAGATGGTGCATTGATTTGCAGCAGCATTTTGAGTTGGTGCCCTCAGGCACAAAAACTTGTTTCTTGGGGTTGTTGTCTCAGCTGAGAGATAGTGAAACAGTTTAGATGACCACAGCACAAAAGCTGAGTTGTACTGTGATGGTGCCAGGACTGCTGCAGTGAGAAAGCAGGGATAAGCATCTCCCAGGTGGGGATTGGAGTGATCCAGGGGCAAGCAGGCTGCTTGCCAGGGGTATTGGGCTGCTGAAGGACAGTGCTGCTCCAAACTATAGTGAGACCTTTGCAAGTGGGGAATTTCCATGACCATTTTTTCTTCAATTCATTAGTGCCTGCTCAGCCTGTCCCCACAAGCATGGCAAATGCTTCCTGAGCAGCTGCAGCTGGCAGGGTTGAACAAAGTTTCAGCACAGGTAAATAAACAATTTACCAATTCCCAGTGCTTGTCCTGGGACAAGGCGTGGACACTCCCATACTTTGCACAAGATTTTTGGCTGAGTCCTGTCTGCTGCACCTAGTGGTGTGCCTTGGGTGGGTGGTTTTTTCACTTCTTCCTAACCTTTCTGACAGGAATGACTTGCACAAGAAGGCTCCTTGCTGCTGTAGCTCCTGCACAGCTCTGTGATTTTGCAGCAAAGTAGAAGCTGCTGAGTCCAGGTCTGGTCACTGCTGTACAAAGCAGAGCAGCTTTTGTGGTGCAAAGGCAGCCCAGGCTGGTGTGGCTGGGGCTGCTGTAATCTGTTGGGATGTTTTCACCAGAAAAGCTGTCTCCCCTGTGGAGGCACCACACTTATTCCATGGTGACAGCACAGCTACTCTGCAGAAAGCTATTGCTATCTCAGGGGGGTAAGTTTTCTCCCAGATGGCTTACTAAGTTGTTGTGATATCCTGGGTGATTCCCTTAATATCTTCTGTGACATTTGCAAACTGTTTGGCAGAAGGTGACGTTTGACTCTCTCCCAAAGTTTTTTATAACAGCACTGACAGAAGATAGGCCCCCCAATTTATCCTTGTCAAAAAAATAACTCTGGAACTCATTGACAGACACATTGTGTAAGGAGGCACTGTTTTTAGAGCTGCTTTCTAAAACTGAACTTGTGCTCAGATTTCCTGAACCAGCATTTCAATGCCTAGTGCTATCCTAGAAAAGCTGTATTTGAACACAGCATTCTGCTGACCATTCAGAACACCCTGTACATCAGAAGAACACATTATGACTACTCATCTCAAGTCAGAGCCCTGCCAGTGGGAATAACTGTGTGAGAACAAGCATTCCTAGCTCAAGGTTATGTGGTCACCTGGGGCACAGGGAGGAAGAGTGACACGCACAGACACATTTTATATCATATCCTGCCTTGGAACCTTGATGATTTTTATAGACCAGACAAAGATATTTTAAAAATAGAAGGTATCTCACAGCACAAGAAACCCAGTATATTCTGTGGCAGGACTGGGAAAAATAGCCTCTTATAGCTTACTGCCTCAGAACCAATTCTGCTCTCTATGTTTCCTTAATATCATTTTCATCAAAAGCCCAGCTTCTGCTCTGGGTCTTGTGTGTGCAGATTGTGGTCCACAGAGTGAGTGTGCTGTGCATAACCCAATATCCACTCAGTCTGCCTTGCTCTTACACTGGGGAAACTGTCCCTGGAACAAGAGTTTACCTAATGGACATGGGTTTAGGCCTGCTGCATGATTTCAGGCCCTAACAGTGGATGTGGGTTTATTTGTACTTTTTTTCCTCTGAAAGCTCGGTATTCTTCATGTTCTTCATGTGAAGGGATGGGTAGGAGTGGGGCAGAGCCTAGGCCAGTGAATACAGCTTCATACAGCTGCCATGTCCAGGTCAGCATAGCTTCTGCTACAGAGGTATGTGTGTGTGGGGACATCCTTCCAATAACCAGGGTTTGCCAGTTTTACTGAGTTTGAAATAAACCTCTTGGGGATCTGAGTCACTTCAGCTCATTATAGTCTTTTGGTTTTTTTTTGCTGTTTGTGGCAGTTTGGGGTTTTTCCAGCCATTCTTTGCATAAGGCTGCTGTGAACTCTGGGTGGATCTTTAAAATGCCTTTGAAGATCAAGATATAGTGAAAAATATGCAAGGGGAGAGTTTAATCTTGTTGGACCAGAGTTTCATAATGACCATGGAGGCCAAGTCTGGGGGGCAGCTGCATCTGCTTGTGTGCTGGGAGCTGTATGTGGAGGGCAGAGATTTAGAAATGCAGCAGCTGCTTCTCATCTGCCTTTGGCATTTCTGTGTTCCTGGGGTTCCTCCAGCAAAGGGAATACAGCCTCCACCAGGAAGGAGGTTTGTGCTTCTGAATTCACTTCTTTGGATTTATATTGGGTTAGAATTCTGCTCCACCTGTTATGTCTTCTTTTTAGGAATGCCAGCCCCAGGGATTGAGAATAGCAGACAAAATACAGATGCTGTTAACTTTTTAAGGCACTTTGGGGTGGAGGGACAGTTGTCAGAGAAGCTGTACTGAAACAGAGACCTTGGAGCACTTCTAGCTGAGGCACTCCAGGGGCTTTTGGGAGCTGTTTCTGACCTCCACGTGTCAGCTGCTTTGGGAGATTTTTGTTGTGCAATGAAATTAATTTGAGTTTGCTAACTGTATTTGCAGTAGCTGCTGCACTCTGGCTAAAGGAAGCACTGCTGAGATATCAGTGTGTGCACCAAACATCATGCACAATCACTGGTTGGTTTGGGCAATAACTTTTATTGATGAACCTGGTTCTTATATTTACATTTGGACATATTGGAAGATTCCTCAGTATCCTGTGGGTAGGGGATAAAATAATCTCCATTGGGTCTCTTAGTAATTGTGTAAATAATTTAGCTTAACTGTATGGCAGCAAATATGTAGTGAGTTTCAAGGGAATCCTTTACCCTCTTCTGCAAAGTATTGCTATACCTTACAAGAGGCCCAATTGATTTCACAGGATCTACTAATAGATTAATACTTGATGCATAAAAAGGGGCATTCATCATTGAAATTAATTTGGCTTTGATTGTGATCTTCTCTTAATATATTTCTAAAAAAATGTAATTGGATAGCATAAGTGTTCAACAAACCAGCTAATTTAACTTAATCTTCCACTGTCCTTATTAATAAAAAAAAGCAAATTTCAATTTGTAATTAAGTTTCACTGAAAATCTGACTCTTCATTTGAAGAAATGTGATATGTGGAGACAGAGATAAAGTAACAATTTACTGGTCAAACCCAAATTTCCCCCTGGAGCAGCCTGCTGTCCTTCATCCTTTATACAGAGACCAGACACTGAACTTCTTTCTTCAGGGCTGATGGGAAACAGTCCTTGTACAGGAAAGATTGCTAGAATACAGCATAAAAGGGAATAGACAGAAATACATGGGCCTTTTAAAGAACCTGGTTCAGGTAATAACTTGAGTGGTCACTTAGGCTCTGCTTGCTCCAGGAATTTGGAAAGCTTTCCAACATGTAAGGACTGAGCCTAAACTGAGCTCCATGTAATGCCTCTGTTCACCAAGTTATCCTCTAAAGTGACAGGGTGCTCTGTGTAACAGATAATATTCCAAACCTTGGGAATAGCTCATGGACCTCTGGCTCATGTATAGCTGTTGTGTTCTATAATGCATGTGAGGAACAAAAGCAGTCAGCACATAATGGGCCCAAGGGAAATGCACTAGGGATTCCAAATGTGATATATGTTTGTAGAGAGAGCATAAAGCCTGCTCACCAGGCATTGACCTTCTCCTCACAGTGTATGAGCAGTAGATCTTGCACTCTCTATGGATGCTGTGAGTCCAAGCTGAATTGAGATGTGCTGCTGCTGGCCCAGCTAGAAAATTGTTTGCTCATTCCCTGTAACCCTTTGTCATGGTGTATGAAGAACATTCCTTTCCATTGCTGCTAACAATGTACAGCACAATGTGCAGGGAATGGGCTGGCAGCAACCCCAGCTAGCTGCAGTTGGAAATGATGGTGTGTCCCTCAAAGGCATCCAGTGCTGTTCCAGAGTCCAGCTTTGCCCAGGGAGATATATTTGACTGCAGTCAGTCAGGAATTTAGCAAAGCAGCATCTATGAGTCCTCTGTGGGCTGCATTGGAACCAGCAATGTTCCTGGAAGCTGAAAAATGAATCATTACTTTCCATGGTTCCTGTTTTATGGTCCTGCAGAGTCTTTCCTTAGTCACAAAGGGCTGTTTTATATATGACTCCTTTACAGTTCATTAGATGGTTAAGATGAAGTTATGCAATGTCTAAAGTTTAAAAACTGCATGGGATTTGGGAGTGCTGAGAGCAGGAGGTGGCAGTTGGTATGAACTCAATAAGGAGCTTTAATGAAATTAGCAAAGACAACACAGTATTGAATTAGCCTGTGAAACTTGTTGCCCAGGGAGCTGTAGAAATTGGGAGCTCTGGAGAGCAGGCATTGATGTGGATTGTGGAATGCAGTCATTATGGTGGTGGTAATTTTTTCCAGAAGGCTATTGAGCTACAGACCTGGGATTTTAATACTTATATGTGATTCGGTGGAAGAAAAAGATTCCTCATCTTGTTGAAATTTCTTACACTGTCTTCAGAGGATTCCAACAAGGCCTCTGAAACTTTTAGGAATAATCCAGCTGGGCAGTGCCGTACCTACTGTTCATGCTACATTCTATATTTGTCCTGTGAGAAGTTCTTATTTTTCCAGAAAATTTAAGACTATTTTCATTTCACCTGATTTTTTTTTCAACTTTATTGACAGCCTGCTGCAGTTTCATTTGACTATCACAAGGCAGTAAATATGAAATGTACTTTTTCCAGTGCCTGTAAGGATTGGGTTTGAGAGGCGAGAAGGATGTGCAAATCAACAGTTTGTTTCAATCTTCCACTAGATTTAATGGTATAAGTTAATTATTTTTTCCTTTTTTTTTCCATTCAGAAACATTACTGCATCTGAAAGCTAGGGGAAAATTGGATCAGCTTTAGTGATCACTTTAATGGTTTGTCCTGACAGTATGTATTTCTTCAGGAGCAAAACATTAAGTGTCCCTAAGACTCTTGTGTTTGCCAGATTGTGTTACTTGCAGTTGCTAGTGCTTTTGATTTTCAGAAATGGTAAAAACTATTACTACTCATATTTTTTTAAGAGAGAGCCAATAGGTTTAATGGGTACTCAGGAAAATATTTTTGTAGGGGCCACATGTGAAAAAATCTTGTGGAAATCACTAAAAAATACTTTAGAATACATTTTTCTTTGCTAGTGAGAGTGCCTTGACCAGATATTTGTAGGATAGGAATGATGGAGCTTGGATGTTGGAGTAATGAGAAAGCCTAATATTATAAAAAGTTTGAATTTGGCAGTTATACTAATTCTTTAGTACATCTATAATCCAAACACATTTTGGGTGTATCTTAGTGGATCAGATCCTGTGGATCTTCTTTCAAGATCTTGGCTTTTGTTTTGGATTCAAAACAGCGCATCAGGGCATTGAACTCTGCTTTTACAGGTCTCTACAATGCTTAGAGGGGAGGGTGTCAGGTGATTATCTGCTCTTTTAGGTGCTTAACTGAGTTTAAAATCATAGAAATTCCCACTTCAGTGGTGATTTCCCCATCCCAGTGAGAACAGGTAAATCTGATCCCCCCTAGAATTAGCTGTAGTGAAGCAGCCTGAGGGTGATGCTTGGGAGGTCCAGCCAAACCATGCAAACTGTGAGAACCTTTTCATGTCAGTTCTGCCTTCAACATCTTTGCCCTTTCAGCGTGTGTGCAGCTCTGTGATGTGACACTGAAAGCACTCATTTTGGGACCAATCTGAGAGCAGCAGCTCTCAGCTCCTGGTGTTGCAAGAAATCATTCTAATTTGCTTTAAGATATGCTACTCCTTCTGCTGAAGTTTCTTATTCTGAATGCCTCTGGCTGGGGACTGGCTGCTCTGAGATGTTTGAGTGCAGTGGGCACCACACTTGAGTTTCCTGCAGGATGGTCATGGAGCTCTGCTGTAACAGCCTTGCCAGCCCTGACCTGGTGGGGAACATGCCAAAGCCCCACAAATATCTCCAATTATTCCTCCTTGCATTGGTGTCATCCCCCCATTATTCCTCCTGCATGTTTCAGAAAAACAAGATGCATTTCTTGAGATCTCTCTTAGGATTGTGTGGAGTTGCAAGACAGGCTCCAGATGTGGTTTGCCCCAGGGAAAGCAGCTTGTGTTTCTGCAGTTCTCTGTCCTGCAAGGTGGGAGATGCTAGCCCAAAGCTGCTCTGTATAGCCCCCTGTTCCTAACCCCCTTGGGATCAGCTCCCTGGGGTGTATCAGCCCTACAGCCAGAGATTCTCCTTTGGGAGCAGCCTGCCCAACTCGTATTGTTAAAACTTAATGAATTCATGGGATTGACTCTGCTGCAATTATTTCTTGGTGATGTATAACAAGTAGCTGTTCTTACAGGCTTATGAAATGTTCCAGAGCTTCATTAATTTGCCCTTCATTAGCTGTGTAATTTTGCTAATGACCCGAGATATTTAGAGGCATTGTCCTGTGAGAATTATGGGTTTCACTGTGAGGCCTCACAGAAGCTCTGCACACACAGCTCCAGCACGTCTTACTACCAGAAATTTGTTATGCCCTGCTGCATCTAATTGTATTTTTTACTTTTGAGCTGAAGTAGAGTCATCTCCTATTGATAAGTGAATAATTATTTCATATAGGAAATTACACATTTAATGGAAGTTTTCATTGTTAGAATGTTGAATGATTAAATTTGTTAATTGTGTAATATTACTGGACATAATGATGCATTTAACCATTAACAGTTTTCCACTGCATTGCCTTTTAATTTCTTATGTAGTGCAATATACATTCTTGTTGCCTTTTCATCAAGTGTTAATAATAATGGAAAATAAAGGTTAGAGTCTGGAAAGGGAAGTATCCCAACTGTGATAACTGGAAAAAAAATTATGTCTGTCACTGGAGACCACGGTTGGTAAGGTGATGGCTGAGGAGAATATGGTATCTGAAATACTCAGAGAAGTGGGCTTTTTCATTTAAATAGCATAAAATAGCAAAAAGAGCAGGGGAATTTGTAAAGAAGTGGTGTGAGGGACAATGGCTGTAGTTCCCACTTTAGTGTGTCTGAACATCTCTCAGTGTCCATTAACCCTGGGAATTCATATGGGATTTGTCACATTTCCTTCCTATGATAAGAACAGGAGGAGAACCTTTGTGAGGCCTGGACTCTGCTGTCCTCAAGAGTGTTCATACTTACTTGGCTTGGAGAAGGAAGGATTGGTCTCTCTAATTAATGTGGTGTGATGGAGGCAGCCCTGTGGTCACTGGGTTGGTGCTTGTGGAGAGATGACCAGGACGGCTCAGCCTGTCTTGGCCACTGCTGCTACAAGAAACATGGCTGTTTTCCCAGCTTTTCTGGAGAGAAGGCAACAACTGAACCACAGGGGCTGAATAGGTGCCAAAATCACAGAATCATGAGTTGGGAAGGACCTTAAAGATCACGTCATTCCACTCCCCTGATGTGGGCAGGACCACCTTCCACTGTCCCAGGCTGCTCCAGTCCCCATCCAGCCTGGCCTTGGACACTGCCAGGGGCAGCCACAGCTTCTCTGGGCACCTGTGCCAGGGCCTCAGCACCCTCACAGGGAAAGATTTCTCCCTAATATCCCATCTGAACCTTCTCTCCATCAATGTGAAGACATTCTCCCTTGTCCTTGCACTGCATGCCATAGTAAACAGTCTCCATGTTTTTTGTCAGCTCCTTTCAGGCCCTGCAAGGCCACACTGAGGTCACTCCAGAGCTTCTCTTCTCCAGGCTGAACCACCCCAACTCTCCCAGCCTTTCCTCCCAGCAGAGCTGCCCCATCCTCTGCTCATCCTGGTGCCTCTGGAGTGGCTCCAAAGAATGCTGTCCTTGCAGTGCTGGGGACCCCAGGTGTGGCTGGAGCTCTGCAGGTGGGATCCATCCTGGGGGCAGCTGCACCTGGACCCAGCCCCTTCTCTGGGAATGGGAGTCTGTGCCCAGGGAAGTGTGAGGGGTGGGCAGCAGAACTGGAGAGAAATGCTGCATTTATGTCCCCCTCCTCATTAGAATGGGCTTTCCATTTTTGCCCTGTGTGCAGCTTGTACCTGTAAGAGGCTGAGTGGCCTCTGTGCTTTGGCTCCAAGATTAAGGTTTCCAGAAGGGTTACCTTTACTGATATTGAAGTAAATCAGCTTTCATAAATCAAGCAGATCAGGCAACATCATATCACTGTTAGACCAAAGTTGAAACAATCCCTAGGAAAGCCAGAAAAGCTTCAGAAACTGACTTTATCTTTGAAAGCAAAGTCATTTTGCTTCAAGATTATCATCACAATTTAGATGCTGTACATTGTAGTTGGATAAAGAGGGAATTTGGCAGATGAGCTTTTGCCTCTGGAGCCTCCAGATGACTGGAACAAGCTTCCCTTTCAGCTTAAATCAGCAAACAGCATAATCTCCTTTAAGCCTGGGGTTTAAATGGCTGTTTGAAGGAGGATTGTGCAAAATCTATTTCCAGTAATATGGTTACTGGAGCTAAAGAGTATGTGTTGTTTTCATAAGATTTTTGGATGGCCCTGTAGTGTGCATTAAATTATTGCAAGAATGACACAGTTGATGGTTTTCACTTAATCTTTAGATATATGTGCTGGGCTCTTTGGTAAAACTGAAAGCAGCTCTTAGTTCTTGGACATTTTTTTCACTATGCTAAGCAAAGTAGCTGTCAATACCCTGAGCAGTCCCTCATGCTGGCTGTAGGAAAGGTGCTCATGTTTGCTGTGTCCATCAAGAGCCAGTTAAAGGTTCCTCTCCTGACGTGTAATGCCAGAGGGGGAGAAATTGATTGAAACCAAAGGCAGCAACCTTTCCTCCACTGTGTGCTGGCTGTAGCTTTTGTACCTCAGGCAGTGTGGCTGTGTCCTTACTGCTGTTCCTGTTTGGGGTATGTGTTCCTGGTGAAAATTGCCTTTCCATTCTGGCTGGCATAGACTGAAGTCCTGAGTTTTATGGAATCCAGGCCAGAGCATGCTGCACTTCTCCTATCCTAGGCCCAGTCTGGGGTACAGCTCAGTGGAGTCTTGAGCCTTCTCCATTTCTTTGGGCATAGTGTTCCTGAAAAAAGCCACTTTGTAGGCTTTGGTGTCAGAGTTGTTGAGAGATTAACTATGTGTAAATGTTTATTTGGAGTACAAGCAAAGAAATTTCCTGAAAAGCTGCAGGCAACACTCAAATATTTGAGCTAAATCACAGGTTTCTGCAAATTAAACACTACATGTTCTTTGCCTTTGCTAGAGCAACTGGCAGTGGTTCTGCCAGGAAATAAATAACAAAAGCATATTTCTTGCTAGGTTTCCCCACCTTTATTGCTTTTGTTTTCAACGTGTTGGAGTACCTGTGGACTGTTCTTCCTTCTTTTCTGCCTTCCCCCATGTCAAAATTGAAGGCAGAAGCTGGAACTATCTTTTATAATTTTCCATGGGAAGGAGGAGCAATTAATGCTGAAATAATATGATAATTATTGATGGGGGGAGAAGATTATTTTATTTTAAAACAAATGCTATTTCACTCATGCTCTCATGAGCACCAAGATGCATATGGACAGGCCAGCATCCAGGCACTAAGGCAGGTTTCCCATGGGGATTCCTCATGGGAATAAATAAAGAAGAGGACAAGCTAATGCTAACTCCCTGCCTCTTATTATGCGCCCTGCAACCTTCCTAAGGTTAATTAAGTATGTGCTGGTTTTGAATGTGCCTGGATTGTACTTTTCAGGAGATCACAGTAGTTGTGATCTTTTTGTGTATTGTGTCTCTCTTCTCTCCATTGGCAGGATTTATTTATTTTCTTATCTAGATGTTGACTTGTCTCTCCCCGTACTCTGTCTCACCACTGTCTCTCCATGGGTTTAGTCTGTATTTCAGTGTCCTGTATTTTCCTTATCTGGGTTGTGTTGGATCCTGACCTGCTATCAGCACCTGACACCCTTTTATCCCTCTCCTGCTGCTTCTTCTGGTGCTCCCACACCCAAGCCTTCCATTCACTCCCCATCCTCCCCATCCATACTGCTCTCAACATTATTATTAGATTATTTCCACAGAGTGGCCATGTGAATTCATTCTGTACCATCCACCACACTGTGCATCCCTGCATTCCCCTGCAGGCTGCTGTGTATGGCAAGCTGCATGAGCACCTAATTTATTTATCATTTCATATTTCAAATAATTAAGTGGATTGCTGGCACTGCACAGATAATATCTGTAGATCTTAACAACTGATCATGTATGGTTATGGTAATCTGGAGAAAATGCAAATGAACTATGAAAACTGCTTCATCTATAAATAAAACCATTTAGCTTCAAAGCAGTATTGCCATGGAAATTCTTCTCTGATAAAGTATGGGAGTGAGGCTTTTCTCATTTAGATTTCCTGAGCCTTTTTATTTTATGCTGACAAGATGCCAGAGGGAAAAGAGCTATAAACTCAGTATTGCATATTTAAAAGATGGTATTTTATTTCATCTTCTTCATTCCAAATCTTTCCATTTACAGTATACAGCCATGAACTGAAATTTATAACAAATGAGGAAAAAAGGGTAGGAAGTATTGTTGCCAAGCTAAATCTGGTGCTTATTGAAAACTTTTGACTTGGTTTGGAGGTGGCTTTTGTCCTGTATTTGTAAATACTCTTCTAATCAATATTTCTCAAATGCATTCAGAAAGCTTTTTCTGAACCACACACAAGTTGAAGAGCCTCTAAGACGATATCTGAGAGAAAACACACTTAACTGATCTATGAGGTGGTGCACATGAAATCCAATCTCCATGAATGCAAGGTTCAATACATGCCTGCCTTGCTGGGCTTTGCTTTCTGTTGGAGCTCTGGGTAGGACTGAGCTCCATGTGACAGCAGCCTCGCTGGTGCTGCACTGAGGAGGTGGAAGGAGCTGGTTAGAAGCTGTCTTGGATATTCCTGTGCAGCTTCAGAGCAACCTGAGTCTCCTGTGCCTTATGCCTGGTGATTCCTGCACAGCAGAGTTAGCAATTATCACCTTGTTTTGCTTTTCTGAACCTATAATTCTGCTATTACTGTATTTGTGTGATGGCAGTTGTGTCTAGGTGAGGTAAGGGTATATAACCATATTTCTGTGTGGTTATCAAAGCAGTTTATAGTGTTTCTTCTGACAAAGTTTATCCTAAATTATGTTGTCCTGGACTGGATATAAAGTTGGCATAAAATCACCCTTTATTTTCTTTTTGTATGTCAGTTGGCAGAAGTGAACCATACCAATTCACTGCTTGGCCTCTCTGCCTGTGCTTTTTTATTTCATAGCAATTATCTGTAACTGCATTTACCCTCTCCTAGAATGACAATTTGTTGTTTAAGTCTCTAGATCCTATCACACTTTGGTTTCTGACTCAAACACAGGGACTGCTGGATGAAGATCGTATATGGAGCTATGAAATGTTGTATCACACTTTTCACCCTGTGTCTCTCTGTGGAAACTCCTTACACAGCTGCACAATCTTCAAATGGATCTGGATGTAGAGTGGTGCAGTGATACAAATGGAAGCTATCTAACAGCCTGCAAGGTGTGGAGAAAGAGCTTTGTTCAATTTCCATTTTTTAACATACATTAAAAACAATCAAGCAAACCAGCCCATCAGTGTTATTGGGAGAAGCTTGGCATCTTTATGAGTTAGTCATCAACGCTTAGGATAACGCTTCCCTTTATTGATCATAGACTGCTGCATTCAATTAAAATGAGAAGTAATTTAATGAAATTAAATCCAACTCACTGGGGGCAACCAAGCATGCCATGCACACTGTGAATGTCACCCAAAGGAAAGCTTCCCACTGGTAACACATGCACTGCAGCATTGGCTGCTGGCAGCAGGAGCTGGCTGAGTGCCCTCTGCTGCTCTGTGCACACACAGATTGCTGATCCCTGGGCTGGAGGAGTGCAATCACCTGCTGGATGTGCACCTCATTTTATCTCATGGACACAGGAAGAAGTGCTCCCTGTGGACAGACACATTTAGAGAGCTGGAAAATTATAGCTTGAGAATTGTCTCTCGGGCCTGGATTTCTCCTGCTTCTCAGATTCATTCCCAGACTGATAAGCTGATAGTAGCTTCAGACAGGGAGAAACCTTCCCAGGATGATAAATGGCCAAAACAGGTTGGAATCTGGTGAAAAACAGAGTGGAATTCATAATAAAGATTAACACCTGGTGTTTTTCCCATGGGACACATCCTGAGGTATTGTCTCATGGATGTTTTGCCCAATTGTCCAATGAGCTGCTGTCCTGTTCTAGCTGCACGAAATATGCTTTAAATACAAGCTGTCCATTCAATAACGTGGAGGTCCATGTGTGCTGCTGTCCTTGCTGTCTGTCTCTCTCTAGGGCGGTAACCACAGCTCTCTGCTTTGAGGAGGAGCATCAGTGTCCCATCATGAGGCCTCTCCAAATGCATGCTGCATGAGCTCTTGGCTTTTGGAACACCCAGAGTAGGAAAGCAGCACAGATCCCCACAGCTCCTCAGCAGAGCTGAAGAGTCCATCTGCAGTCAGAAGTGCAGTTCCCCGGGGAAGGTCATGGCTGACAATTCAAAGGAGAAAGCTCTGTTGGTAAGCCAGCAGACTTTGGAAGCACCAAAGCTCAGAAAGGCCCGTGTGGTGGAGCACATGGAGCAGGGAGGGCTTGGCTCCTCTGTGACCCTGGCACATCTGGGTGCTTTCAGCACTCCCCTTTTGACTGGCTTTGCCTCTCCTCAGCAGATGGTGTTACACGTGCTTCCAGCCCTCCCCAGGCACACACACAGGAGCTTGGTTTACTGGTGAGCCACAAGGTCATTTCAGTCCAGCAATGCTTGAGTTCTCCTTTTCGCACCTGCAGAAATCAAAGTATTCCCATACCTATCACTTAGCAGTTACTCCTCAGAACAGTTTGTTTCCTTTTCAAGTGGAAATCTACAGATTTGTCACCCTTTGAGGATTAGATGAGTGATCACCAGCCTCTTGCCAGGAGCACAGGCAGCTTTGGCTCTGTGCTTTGCTGTGCTGTGCAGCAGTAAATTAGACCACCACTATCTTTTGTGGGGAAATGCCAGTATGACTCCTCTGGTGTCTCAGGTTGCCCCAGGAGGGAAAATCATCAAAGCCAGATTTTTCTTTTCTCCTTTCTGCTGAGAAGAGGAATTGCAATAATGAATTGTCCTCTAGCTCACCTTCCTTTTTTTTTTTTATTATTTTTTTTTTATTCCCTCTGGAAAAAATGGAGATATTTCACCTATGATAACTTGCATTGCATTTTTTTGCTACAATCTCAACTGAACCAGACCAGTTGTATTGAGTGCTGTGCATACATGTAAAACAATCCCTGGCCTTGTGCCTGTGAAGGTCAAACAGCAAAAGAAAAATCTTATTTGAATGCATGGAGAAAATGAAACATGAAAACAGAGAATGTGTTTTCTTCATCCTCTGAGACTAGTTCTTTTGACTTGGTAATACTTAATTTTCTGGACAAACAGGGTGCTGGCCAGCATGTCCCTGACTGCATTGGGGGTTCTTTTTTCTAATGAGGAATTAACCACAGCTCACATTGGTGCAGTTTTGCATTTGACTGTGAATATCAGGCAGATGCAGCTCACATTTTATGGTTCTTTGATTTGTAAAGTGTGTAAAAATCAGCAGAGTGAAGATTGATAGTTTTGTGTATTTTTAACTCACAGAACCACAGCTTCTTTGGCTTTGTTTAATCTTCCAAATTCATGGCTTGACTTTATGATACATTCTTCTCAGGAAAAAGGAGCTGTAAATGCTTTAAAGGCTTATGCAGAGGCTTTGTTTTGAGGACAAGATCATTTGTCTGTACATAGCAGTTCTGTGTTGTAAGCAAGAAGGTAGGGAAGAAATACAGTGAGAGACATACACTGAACTAGTTTAAAAATTACACTGGACAAAGCTTTCCCTGTAGATAGAAGTGTTACTTTATCTGCTGAACATTGATTTAATAATGTAGGAACCCTTCTGGCAGCTAAAGCTGGCTATAACACTTTTATGTCACCTTTATTACAGAATCATCTCCTGAAGTGTAGGTTTTATTTAGTGATTTTTTTTTCTTTTTAAATCACTGAATTGCCTTCAATGAATTTTCTAGCAACAAGACTTTCCAAATGAGCTTTCTTCTTTTTCCCCTTTATTCCCCCACACATGCCCTGTGGAAGCCAAAGTGTTTCCTATGTCTTGAATGCTCATTTCTAGTGGCAGGAAAAAATTCTTGCCTATTTTTTTTTTTTTGCATGTTTCTTAGACCAGAGGAGCATTTTAAAAGTTCTGAATAGGATATTTCCATCTGACAGCTGTGGCCAGATGTATGTCACATCTCACATCTTGGGAATGCCATCCTCAGGAATTACAGACCACTAAATGAAGAGGCCTCTTGTGGGAACTAAGCAGAAGCATCTGCAGGAAGTCCTGGGTGAGGGGGGGTGTTTGGAGCACTGCTTTTTATTCTGTCTCAAACCATTTGCTGGAAGAACCTCCAGGGTGAACAAGTCAGCTCCTGCTGTTGCAGGCAGAGTTTTATTCCAAAGTTATACTTTGGGAATTAAAGCAAGTTAGTATGTGAATTTTGCTTCAGTTACTTTAATCCATTTTCATTACTTTTCTGTAAACAAATCCACAATTCCTTATTTTGATTTTTTTCCCTCTTGTTCTTGCTTTATGATAGCAGGTTGTGATACTTAGCCATCAGACACCAAGTTTAGCCTTCAGTGGAAAGAAACAAGACAAGATGACGAAGAGAACTGATTTCCCTGGTGTCTAACAAGAGTCTTCTTATTACATATACACTAGTCTTTAACGATGTTGATGATTTGAGGCTTTTTTTGAGGAAAGATTAGACTTCTCTTTCCGTGAGAGACGTGGGATTGCTGAACTTGGATGGACATAAGGAGGAGGGGGAAAAAAGCATGTTGCCTAGAACAGTATCTCAGGAATGTAAGGATTCTTTGGAAATCAAATCCTTTCCTCCACACCCAGTTAAACTGTGTGGTGCTGGGAGTGTGATAAAAGAGAGGGAATTGCAGTTGCCAGCCCAGCTCAGCCACCCTCGCCTTCCCATGGTGACAGCATGTGGGCAGGGCTGTCTGGGAGGTTTTCCTGGTGCACAGCTTAGAGCAGTGGTGTGGAAGAGCAGTGATGTGCTCCTGCTAAACAGACCATCCGAGCATCATGGGAATTGGCTTCAGCTTTCTGGAGCTGCTCATGCAGAAACTTGTTAAGAACTCCAGAGGGTGAGTGCTGTCTGCCTGGTGTTATACAGCTGCTGCTTCTGTATTCAACCCATGCTGGGTCTTCATGGGTTAATCATTTACAAGTGTGAGGTTTCTTGTGACATGCTTGGCCAAATCTAATGTATAAACTTCAATTTGAAGTGAGCAGAGTGTTGAAAAATGAAATGTTTTTGAAAGTTAAATTGCAGTCATTTATATGAAAATGCCTTAGGTAGTTTGTTCCCCCCCACCCCCTGAAAATATACTAATTTTATAGCACATTAATAATTCATGTGCATATTTGTTGCAGACATAAAGCACAAAAATATATATTCTTTATAAAGCACAGATTTTTGAAACAAATAGGAATTGCTACTATCTGATGATAGCAACGTTTGATTAGCTCCATACTATTTAATTGTTGATGAATGTTCACGAGTGTTCATTGACACAAATAAGAAACAGGTTCCTCTGCAGTGCTGTGCAGGAAGTCCCCAGAAACACATCTCCTGTAACATCAGATTTATAGGCATATTAAGATCCACGTGAGGCAGCCAAGTTTAACCCTTGGCTGCACTCAGGGCAAGCTACTGCACTGTGGTTTGCTAAGCCAGTGTGGGAAGAAGATATTAAATATATGGGATAACATGGAGAGACACTTCCTCTGGGCACTAAAATAGAGATTTTCAGGGAGTTCTTGATTTGTGATGAGTCATTCTCTGTCAAGAGTCAAGGAGGAGCATGTCCTACACTCCAGCTTCTGCAGCACAAACACTTTATAACAGGGACCAGGCCACTAAGGGTCCTTTGGCACATTACTGTATTAACATTGCCCTTACCCCTCTGCTGATGTACAGAGGGTTTATTGACTAGACATCCTTGTGCCATTAAACATTAAAATATTCTTTATCTCCTGTCCACAGGTGTGTGTTGTATACGACAGTAATGTCCTGCTTACACATGGCTGAGTTTTTGTGGTATAAAACAGACCAACAGCCCCCATCTTGTTAATGTTGTCAGAGCTGAGAAAACTGCCTTTCACTGCATTTCAGGTTGGTGTAGATTCTGCTCTCCTGGTAGGACTTGAGCTATAAAATGGGTTGGATCAGGTGCATACCTTGATGCCCATCCCAAAAAGAATTGGAGAGCTGAGGGAAGAATGTCACAAGTACATGCACAGCTCAAATGTGTTGATGGAGGTCAGCTTTTGCTGTTCTGGAGCAGGATGTAAGTCACTGCCTTTGGAATGAGGGACTTAGGCAAGGTGAATTTTACTCTGGGTCTCAGCTTTAAATTTATGCATTAAACTCGATACTGATTTTTCAGAAATGCCAGAAGTTAATGACTTGTTTGCTTGATTTCAGTTCAGCTCCTGTGATTAGTAATTAAATATGGCAATGGAAAGCATTCCTGCTCCAGGGGATGGACTGTGGAAGAAATGGTCATTCTATTTCAATCCAAAGCAGTTTAATTTTTGTCAGGAGTGTTTCCCAATTATCTATCCTTTTGCATTTGGTGTAGAATCAGGTCACCTCTGGCATAGGGCAGATGTGTCTGGTCAGGGGAGCGTGGTCACGTCCTGCCTGGAGCTGTTGGAGAGGATGATGATGCACATGTGGACACTGGGAGGATGAGGCCCCAGCAGAGTGTGTGGTGCCTCTTGGCATGCAAGTCCAGCTGCCAAAATAACTGTTCTGAAATAGTGTGGTGTGATGGATGGACTCTGAGGAAACTGCTGGAGACAGGAGAAGCAGCACATGAAATATGGGAATGACTTTACATTGCAGGATGATGAGGACTCTTGTGAAAAGGAGATGAAAGCTCTTCTGCTGCAGGTGAGGCATGCTGGGAAGAATAACTTCCCTGTGATTACTCTGTGAGAAATATTTAGGATTTTTTAATCCATCAGCGCATTTTTGTCAGCTGTTAGAAGCACTGGGGGAACTTTATTCAGAGATACCTTGAAGATATCTGTGTACTATTGGAAGAAAGCAAGTCTGAGCATGTCACCTCTGTTGTTGATAAATATCAGCCCATTCAAGGTGCTCAACAATTTTCTGCAGAAGTTTTAAAGTTTTCATTAAAACCCTTCTTTAAAATTATTTTCCTGTAAAATAATAATATTTACAACTTATTACAATAGCTTGACCAAGCTTGCTTAAACACATTTAAAAAAAAATTCTTACCCATTAGTTTTCCTTGAAAATATTTCCAGTTATCCTTCCCAGTCTCCAAACAGCTTCATTAAAGGATTTTCCTGATCAGGTCAAAAGAAATACCCTGGGAAAAAAGAGCAGCATGAATGTGGAGTAGAAATGGGAGAGATTAAGTTATACAACATCCGTTTGAGATGTCCAGTTCAAGTGCCTGTGTTTTGTATTTGGAAAGGTATTTTAAATAAATCATTTCATGTGTAGAGCCAAACTTTACAACATCCCCTTGGTGGTGTAAAGCTTAGGCCTGCCTTAGCAAAGAAACTCTGTTTTAGAGGCTTTTTCCTCCAGAATTCATTTCTTCTCTGGATTTGGATGTATTGACTGCAAGACACAGTGTACAACGTTATATTTGCAAGCATTTTTAAGAGGAAAAGTTCAGATATTTCAGGCTGCAGACAGAGAGGTACTAATTAGAGTCTTTTACTTGCAGTTCCCAAGTATTCTTACTCTAAAGGGTGAGTTTGGCCAAATGTAGCTATTTATTATACAGGTTATTTCATGGGTCTGATTTTTAATTTCTTGTGGTGCCAGAGGCTAAGTGATACAGACATTTTTAAAAATAGAATAATGATGATAATTGCAAGTGTTGGGGAGTATATTTTAGAGGACTGCAGCAATACCTTTAAAGACTAAAAAATAGTTCTTTTAACTCTGTGCTGGGTTTTTGCTCCTGTGGTCTTTTATTGAGGTGTATTTGGTTTTGAATATGCCTTTGAGGACTCTTGAACAGTAAGAGAGTATAATCAAATGACTTAAGGGTTGATATGGCTTTTTCTGTGGATTATCTGGATGTGGCTGCAATAACAGTGTTGTTTTCCTCTGGCAAATCACTGCTGTGTGCTGCCATGAAATGCCTGCACACTTAAACTTTATTGCAAATTTAAATTACATTATTTTGCTGGACAGTAATTCCCTGAAGCATTATAAACCAAATCATTAATTGCTGTTTCTAATGTGCACAATCCATTGGAAAACATTAAGCAACACTCAGGGTTCCCTTTATTGTTATTGGTTTTTCAATCCCTGAGGCAGCAGATCATATGGAAACTCCTGGGCAATCTCAGACTGACATTCTGTGCTTCTGACAGAAATGGCTTAGGGCTGCAGATGTTCTGAGACCATATGGTATCTGCATATTGTCTTCAAGAATTATTACAAAATAGACTGTTTTGGAGGGGAAAGATAACCTGATCATAAGTATTAATCACTGCAGCTGTAGTTTGAATTGCTGTAAAAGTGTCATCATGGAATTCCAGACTTTTCCTGTTTTCATTCACTATTGTATATTTTCCATACTACTTTATAAGTAAAAATCTGTTTTTCAAAGAGCTCTTTGGTAACCCTGCAGATTGTCTGTAAACGAGTATTTTCTTAACAAGAGCATCTGAACTAAGACACACTGTACACACAAAATGCAATTCTCATCAGGAGAGCTAAACCAGTGGCTTTCCCTGCAAAATCCTGTTGTTCCACTTTACCTCCAAAACTCTAATAATCCCAACTGTAGGGATGAACACTGCTTTCCTGCCTGAGTTCCACTAACACCAGGGCCTCAGTGAAAACCTGGTGCAGTCTCATGATTAAGCCTGAGTGCGAGGTTTAGTTGAATTTGACCTTTTCTACTCTTCCTGCAAATAAGTATATTTCCAATTCCTTGAGAACACTTGTTTGAACAAAGCTGCCTATTACTGAGCCTGCTGGAGTGCTGTAATTCTTCCAAGTGTAATTCTTCAAGTCTTCAAGTCTAATTCTTGCTTGGGTGTTGCTTTCTTCCTGAGGTCCCTTGATCTCAATAACATCTGCTGAAGGATTTCTATCGTGGGGTCACGGTCATGTTGTTCACAATTCCCTCTGAGGGGGCTCTTCTCCTGGGTGATAGCTTGGCTGTAGATTGTGCCTGCTTTGCATTGCTCAGGTGAGCCCATTTCTGGTGTCCATGAGGTGCAAGAGGAGAATGGCCCTGACTATCCAGCTTGGATGTAGAACGTCCAGTGGAGACTGACTATCTGTAAAATTTATTCCCTAGAATCATAGATACAGTATTCCAGGTGGGATCTCATGAATATGGAGTAGCAGAGGAGAATTAGATCCCACACCCTGCTGGCCATGCTACTTTTGATCAGCCCAAGACAAACTGATCTTTGCTTGTAGTGGGCTGCTGGGCCTTCAGTGCTGATTTTAAACTAAGGCTTTTGGCTTAAGAACAGGGAAAAAGACTGGAGAGAGGGTCTAAATCCGTCAGTGCAGCCATCAAATTTTCTAAATAATCTTCTTTTGATATTGCTTTAAATTTGTGACATTCAATGATGGTTCTGTGTGCCTGCTTGTAGAGAATTGTCTGCATATTCTGTAGTGTTGATCAAATAAACCTCAGGTGCCATGTTGGAATGATGCTTCTGATGACAGAGTACTTGATTGCTGTGTCATACTGAGGGTGATAAATGCACTTATGAGACCTTGTGCCTTCTCAGGTACAAGAATTACATTCTTGTATAGAATATAGCTGTATATATTCTAGTATATTTTGGTAGAAGCTGCCATGGCACTCTGGGTGCACTTGCTGTGAGATGAATTAGGAGAGATTTTGATGTTGAACGTGTGAAGGATCTCCTGTACATTTGTAGCATACAAAAGTGAGTGTCAATAAATTGCAAAGGAAATTCTTCATAAAATTATTTGAAATATTTGAGGCAGTGACCTCAGATTAAACTGCAGTACTTAAGAACAGGAGCAGGAATGAACTAGGACAGAGTCCAAATGCCTGTCCCACAGCAGTGTAGGGACACATGCACTGGCCTGCATGTTTTGCAAGTACTGCTTTAAATCACTGCTTTTCTGATGGTAAAGATAAAAGACTATGTGTCTAAGTATCTGGAACTATTTAATTCGTGCCATTAAGAAAACCTGAAGATATCTTAAATTACTTCAAAGGATTTAGCATGTAATAAGCAAAGTAGCAGAAGAGAATTCTTCTCTGGGAAGAGCCCAAGTGAATCATGGGTTCCCTGTTTCTTGCCACTAGTTTTACATTGCAAATATAAATGTGGTGACAAACACATGGATACTGACACAGTGGAGTGCAGAGCCCAATCTGTGGAACACCCCTAGTGTAATGAGGATTTTCTCAGTGTAATTCCCCTCATTATTGAAATACAGGCTACCCTGATTTTTTCTAAAACTACTGCCATTTGCATCTTTGCTAAGTGGACTTCTGCACGTTCACATGAGTCACAATTGCAATGCAAAAATGATGAAGTACTTTAAGCATTAAGAAACTATATTTTAGGTTTAGCAAAGCACAAATATATTTATCACAACCCTTCTTAGGAAGATGCAGTTCAATGGGCATCACCAATGCTGTGAATATAGCTCAAGAGCTGGCTCAGCACCTCGTGCAATATGAGCCTCTCTCTGTAGTTCTACTGCTTTGCAATTTTGCCTCCTTGTTATTTATGTTCTTGTATCTTGACCTCATCCTTTTTTTGTAAATGCTAACAAGGCAATAATTGATGCAGTCCTGCCCAGGACCAAGTACTCTGTTTTTACTGGTGATTAACAGAGAAATGTGTGTGTATGAATATGTTGAATACTTTATTCTTCAATTTCTGCGTTGCATTATACTAAATTTTTCATATGTGGAGAGCTGTGAATGTTCAGGTATTGGATTGTCTGCTGTAGTGGGATTGTATTGAGACAGGGTCAGAATAGGAACTGTGGTGTATTGTGGCCAAATCACCAGTGCACCCACTAGAATTATTTACCCATTTCCTGCTGTGAGATACAATTGGGAGGAAGGCAAAGCAAGGCTCAAACTTCAAAGGTATAAAGAAAAACTTTATTAACAGAACTAAAAGAACAATAAGAATCAGAATAAAACCTTCAGAACACTTCTCTACAGAAACAATTCAGTCAGTTTATCACCTCTAGAATAGTCTTTCTTCAGTTCACTTAGGGAGAGGAGTCTCTTGCCATGCCATGAAGACTTCTCCACAAGAAACAGTTCTCTCGTGGCTTCAATGTCACAGTGAATCAGCTGGGAGAATGAAAATCTGATTGCTGTGTAAGAATCCCTCCCCTCAACTCACACCTTTCCCCACAACTGTTTTTGAGGGCTCAGTATATGGCTAATAGGGTACACTTTTAAAGATGAGCTGTTCAAAAGCAAAGGTTCTCTTCATCTATCTCTCTAAGATCATCTTCATCTCTGGGAACAGAGATCTTCTTCCCTGGGGCAAAGGGTCTTCATCACTCTTCTCATGGGATCACAGTTACTTCAACATCTGCTTGTTCAGCATGGATCTACAGTTTGAACACATCATCCCCCATGCTTTTCAATGAGTTACAGGGAACACAGTCTGATGTATCAATCATATCTTCTCCATAGCCTTACAATTTCAGCCCAAGACTGAGGCATCTCCTCAATCCCTCCTATCTGGGACCTGACTTCTACTTCATTGACCCTGGTGTCTTCATGTAGTTTCTCTATGTGTTTTCACTTTGTCCTTTTCTCTCACTTGAGGGAAGATTGAAGGTTTGCAGGTCTCATCTGTGCACTGAAAGAGTTAATATTTCGTCTGAGGCCTGCAGATAATCATGTGATCCTTGGTGGTCAGTTGTTCATGGTGGAGAATTCTTCAATGGCCACACTGGGGGGTTAGGCTAGGATCTTCAAGGAGCCTGGCCCAAATGGCAGTGACCACTCTTGTAGAGGAATAGTTTGTAAGGATAGTGGAGAAGGCAATTTTCCTCAATGAATTACAGCTGTACTGATTACTGAGCAGTGGAGACAGCCTTGCCTGGCAAAGAGGATGGGTGCTTTAAAAATGTGGGCTAGCTGATCAAAAGTAATTTGTGGTTGGAGCTCGAGACCTGGAGTGTGCTGCCTGTGCTGTGAGGAGGTAAGAGATGTGCAGTTGTGCAAAGGACAGATAAGGTCAGAAGATGTTGTGTGGGGAACAGACAAGGTTAGGCAGCGGGTAAGGGACAGGTTGGGTCATGAAGAAGGAAACTTGCAGAGAGGAGAGGAGTCAGTGCTGTGTGGAGCTGCCTGAGAGAAGTCTAGTAAGAGAAGGCATGAAAAGCTTTCAATAAAGGATGGATGATGGTGTCAGTCCAACCTGTCTCAGAACAATTACTACATGCTCTGGCTGCACAGCTGTATTTTGGCTTTTGCTGTGTTCAATCCTGGCTGTGGTGCTGATGGCCTTCCCTGGGCTGGCCCCTGCCAGGCCGTGAGGGCCATGGTGGAAGAGGCCTGGCCTGTAGCTGTTCCTGGGGCCTGGCAAACCCCAGCTTGGCCCAGGCCAGCAGCAGGGCAGGGGTTAATGCTGGTAAAATGTTAACAGCCATGGCCTGGCCCAGGAGGGCAGGGATCAATGTTGGTAAGATGTGGCAGGATTTAATGCTGGTGAGATGTCAGCAGCCATGGCCAAACCTCAGCCAGGTCTGCAGCCTCCCCTCCCCAGCCCAGCCACTGGGCCAGGAGGGGCAAGAACTTCCCTCTTCAAAGGTTATAAAGCAAAAGAGCTTTTCCTGGGCTTGTTTGTTTTTAATATGTGTGTTCTCAGAGGTGTGTTCAGCTTTCACAGTGGTTTAACAGGTTGTCAGTTCTCAAAGCTAATCCCTGACTGGTTTTTATCAGACATGGGGGAAGCTCTTAGAAGCTCAGGAAAAGAATTTCTCTGGGTGGCTTTTTCCTTCATCACCAAGTGTCAGGTGTGCAAAACCAGCACATGAACACGTGCAGCCTTCAGCACAGATGGACCCTGGATTCCTACTTGGGCGCCCAAATATTTGTGAGGGAAAAAGGGAATTTCTTGGAGTCATGGAATAATCAAGCTTTTTGGAGTAATTAAGTATAAAAACCCTATGCAAATCCCCTCTTTTACCCCAAAATAACTGCTTGCTTTTAGCAGTAGGAGTGAATTTGGAGCATACATAGTATTTTGAAAATGCAGGATTTCAGAACATGATTTAAATGTGATATAAAGTAATGAAAGAATAAACAGAGTCCAAGTTTCTTCCCTAACACAACTCTACTGGTTAAACTACGAAAGGCCCCCTCTGTGACAAGCAAAACTATTAGAGGGTGATGCAACTGGTTCAAGTCAGATGTTCTGTGAATAAAAACTTCCCCTTAGGAGTGTTTCCTTCACTGGGGATTTTTCTGGCAGTCTGCAAATGTCTTAGCAGAGGGGGATTTATTGGAATCTTTCAGATGGAGTGCTAATTTCAAGGTGCTCAGCCTGCCACAAGGGCAGATTTCTGGGATGAAAATCCTGCAGCCTTTGCCCTCGTGGCAGTTCTGGGGTACACTGATTATATCAGCTCCTCTATGGGACCCTGGTGGTTGAGTAGAGTGAGATAGAGACCTCTGATCCAAAACTGAGTTGTTTACTGGATTTGCCAATTTTCAACTAGTGCTCCCACAAGAATATACTGGAATAAATTAAGATGGAACTTCTGGAATAAATTAAATTTATGTATGAGCTATTGTATTTGAGGTTGGATGAGGGGAAAGAATATGGTTTAAAAGTTCAATAATATTTTTACTTTATCCCTGAAGGCTTGCTCCACTGTTGAGGATTCCTTAGAGGCCATTGAAAAGAGCCCTCATATGTACAAGAAAAATGTTCTGTGGAATATGAGAGGGTCATGGACAGGAAAGCAAAGATCAGAAGGTTTAAAAAAGTAGATTCCACTTAAGTTCCCCACAGTGGGATGGGATGTGCTCATTAACATGCAGCTTTGTGATGATGAGTGGGTGATGGACTCTGAGGTTTCTTCTACCAGTCCCAAGCACTTTCTGTATATTGACATTTCTTAGCAGCTGTTCCTTGACACTCTGGAATTTCCCTCCTTACATATTTTTTTTAGTGAAAGTATTTTTTGACACTTGGTGGTTTTAGGGTGATCAGCTTTTTGGTACAAATCAGGATTCTATTTTGTAACTTAGGTAATTGAGTTATTCATAGTAACTAACTGAAAACTAAACCAAATTTACTTTGGCTATGGAAGCAGTTGTGATAGGAGAGCAAAGGCATGGATTGCAGAGCAAACCAAGTAGTGAGTCCTGGTTCAGTAAAGAATTGTCCAGAGATGTGCAGAAATCCTTTGTATCATCCTGCACTCCTGTCTAATGACATTGGACTACATTTGAGGAAAAAATTGAGTTTACATTCAACTAATTTCAGACTTTGGGGGAAAGAAGGGAGTGATGTACTGAGATTATGTATTATTTTGTTATCCCTCTGATTTTGATTTTTGAGTAAAGCCCAAGAAGGGTACCTGAATTCTTAACGTTTCCAAATGAAAATCAGTGCAGTGTAACTCAGTGGAGGAGCTCAGGCCCTCTCTCCATGTGCCTTAGAGTATCTCTGAGGGAAACTTACCAGTCATCTCTTGTTAGAAAGTTGATCAATAGGAATGAAAATGGCAAGTCATTTGGACAGGCCCAGTGTAACTGCTGGGTTCACTTAAACTCCCAAGGTATCCAGCTCTTCCTGCAGAGTGAGACTGAACAGGCACCCAAACACTTGAAGGGAAAGCAGGCTCAGAAGCAAAGCTGAGTGTGTCAAACAGTAAGATCATCAAGAAGGCGTTGTGAGAGAATGATGTGGTAGCTCAAACCACCCAGCATCTTGTATGTGGCTGTAACTGCACTGAAAAAGGGTGGATGTGAGCCAGGATTATTATTGGAGAGCTGAGGGACAGAATGAGAAAAATGTCATCTTCTTTTAGTCTGTAACTGGCCATAGTAATTGGCCTAATAATGTTATCCTACAGTTATTTATATGCAGCAGTTCTGGGCTCAATTTCATTTTTTTATGTGCTGTAGAGACAAAGATAAGAGAGAAACCATATGCATTTTGATAGTTACCATATGACTCTAGTTCTCATCCCCCAAATTCTTCCCATTCCCCTCATCTTTTATATGAGCAAGAAATAATAACAGATGTATTTCTTTCCATAGTTTTAAATTTTGAGGTTTTAGCCCACTGGTGTTCCATCTGCTTGTTACCATGAACTATGGGAGTGGTGCCTTTTCTTGACACTCTTTAGGATATTCTAAAAAGAGAGAGCAGCTAGGAAAAATTAATAATTGAAAAACATATAACACAAAGCAAATGTGCTTCCCCTCCAAATGCCAGCTGTGGATCTTGGGGTACTCCTGTGCTGAGTGGGGGGATGGCTGAGTGCTGGGCACATTGTCAATAAAGGCATCACTCTGAGAGGTGTGCAGGAAAGACTGACTGTGGACCTGGCTGCAGGAAGATGTGCTTAATATGGGGCTTTCTATGGTCCATTCAAGCTGGTCATGGCATCATATACTCTAAATAAGCATCCCAACACCTGGTGCTCTGTTTTGTATCTGTTAGTCCATAATAAGTAGTAATAAAATGCATGGAAGTCCCAAACTCAGGGGAAATACAATTAAAATTAAGTAGTTGGTGTGGGAACTTGAGCTTGGTATGAGAATTTTGGCCTTTCTACTTGCAATTCCTTTCAGGATTCTGTTTATTCTCTTATTGTCACCACATCTAGTGGGGAAGGACTGGCAGAAATCAAAGACAGCTTAGCAGGAGGGTCACAATCCCTTCCTTTCATACCAGAAAGGCAGAGTTTAGTCACTCAAACTTCTGCTACAGGCTTTGCTGTCCAATAAGGAATAAATCACTGGCCTCAGTCTAGTCAAAAGGGCACAATCCCAATTTCATCCAACCCTCTCCATCCACTTTGGTCAGACCCTGCTCAGACAAAACCCAACTGACACAGGTAATTATTTACTGGTTTACTAAATAATTGATATTACAATAATGTCACGGGAGAAAGCTGGTGTTTCACCTGAGCTGAGCTTGTGAATTCTGACTTTCTAACTTACATTTGATCAAGGAATTGTCCTTCTTGAGCCACTGTGGCATTGTGTTGGAACAGGAAAACACATCTGTAGGCATTCCAGCACTGTTGTTTGTAGGGCAGGCAAGTGCAAACATGATTCCATACCTGTGTTGTGCAGATATTTGCCTATTTTGCACACATTTTGAGTGATTTGGGAAGCTGTGGCATAACTGACCAGTGACAGCTTGCAGCCTTTTAAAAATAACTTAAACTTAGTAAGTTCATTAAAATACTAATAATTATCATCTGCACTTGGAAAATGCCTCTAATTGGTAACAGGGAACTTCCAGGAAGTTATGTAGGTGAGGATCTGCTGAGCCCTTTATGAGTGTTTAAAAATATACTTAAATATAAAGCTACTTTGTGAGCTGCTTGCTAACATTAAAAAAAATGTATAGAGTGGCTAGCTCTACCAATAAGTAGACAAAATTTGATTGCTGATATTTTTAAAGTGTATTTTTATAGACCAGTGAAGTAAAAGGAATTTTTAATACTTTCTGAGGGGAAAAAATAGCTTGTCATTGGATATCTCTGTATATTAGGTATGATCAGAGGTTTTCTTTAACCTTTAACCTTTTCTTTAACTTTTACACATATAATGTAGCAATTGCTAAAGAAAACATTGTGTCCGATAATACAGTATATATGTATATAATAATATATGGTTTTCATATATAAAAATTAATGTGAAGCATCTTTCCAGAACTGAAATAACCTGTAGCCAGAGTAAAGAAAATGGAGTTTTCTGAATGGTTACAGCTCTGGAGCACAGGAGGGGCTGTGGCTGTAGCCAAAGGGACTTTGGCCATGCCCTCAGGCTCCTTGTCAGCTCTGGTTTCCTGTCCCGCTTTGCTGTGACAGTAGCTGGTGCTGGGTATGTACAACTGCAGCAGAGCCCAGGGAAATCAGTGGCAGTGCTGGGCAAGCTCCTCTGGGACATTACCCATCCCAGGAGTGGATTTCAGCGTTCACCTTTCTCTCTGGCTGTCTTCCCAGTGATGTGAAAGGGAGTTTTGTCTGATTTAGAACTGCTGAGCACCGGGGGATTTCTCTCTGTTCCAGCCAGGAACATTTTGTGGGCCTGTTGAAATCACTCTATATTGGCAGCCTGATTTAAATTTTATTTTCTTCCAAAACACTAATCCTGAATTAGGAGGGGCTGGAGGAATATAATGTCTAGGAGCACATTGCCAACACCACTGATATTTAATGACACTGCCTGTGGAATTTCTTTTTAGCTCACTTTTTCCTATCGCTGTCTTAGAGCAAAGAAAGCAGGTAAGCATTCCTTTGTTGAGGCAGAGCCACAGACAGAACCAAATAAATATCTGAAGCACAGGCAATGGCACTGCTGGGAGTGTCCCAGCCAGGTACAGCCCATTCCAGGCTAAAAGGGTCAGTGGGAATCAGTCTGTGCTGCTGGAGAGTTACAGTGAGGTGGTGGTGCCCACCATCCTGTGACTGGGAAAAGCTGCCATGTTTTCCTCCTTCTTATTGCAATGCTTTAAGGTACCTGAAACAGCAAAGCAGCAGCAGTGCTGTGGAGGAGCAGGGCTTGAATTGCAGTGGAAGCATTCACTGGAGGGAGATTCGAGTGGCTGCCTGAAGTGTTTGTTCAACTTACAGGACAGGAACAATAGTTTCGTCTCAGCGTTTTAACACAGAGCTACTTCATGGATTAAAAGGCAAATCCCCCAAAACATGCAGAAATAGTTAGGCACTTGACAGTTTGTCTGTGGACCACCTAGTAGGTAATTTTGAGGAGACAATTGTTTCAGTAAGGACAACTGTGGGTTTGAACGTTTGTCTGAGACTTGTTTCTAATCTGTAGCATTTGCAGCAAATCAGTTTGGATTTTTAAACTGTTTGAAGACAGTGCTTCTTTGTAACCTCTGTTAGGATACCACCCATGCATTAATAAACTTTGCAGAGCTGTGGGGATGTAGAAGATCTCTAGAATGTTTCCAGTTGGCAAACTCTGGGTTATGGGAATCGTTTCATTAAGAGTTGAATTTTCAGAGGAAGTCAAAGGGGATTCAGGCTTGTAGTAATTTGAAGCTCATTTTTGTTAATTCCCCATCAGTAGGTAAAAGTTGCAGAAGATCATAAGTACTATGCACCTGGCTCATTGCTAAAACCTTTTTGTGTTAAATGAGATCTGTAAAATTCCCAGTTCAGTAAAATATTGAAGTACATGCTGAAGTCAATCCTGTCAAATCCAGCAATTAAGTCAATGCCAGTGAGCTTTGAGCATATGCCTAAAGCTAAAATTTGTCCTTTTCTCCTTTGTGAGAGAAGTGCTTCATTCTTTAAAGTTTTCATGTGGCTCAAGAGCAGAGCTGTGGTCTGCATTATTTTACCTGAACGTGTTTGGTCTCCCCCATATGCTGTTCCAGTCTCTCAGGAAAACTGTCCATCCTCTCAGCAGAGGTTGTGTTATGACCTGGTTCTGCATGAAAGTGCTCCAGAAGTCAGGAAACCATACCAGTGCTTTGTTTGGCATAAATACTGAAACTAGAAAGCCATGAAACCGGTCCTGAGAAGAAGTGGGAGGGCTGTAAGGATGTTCTTGGGCATCCCATGAGCAGGCTTGTTCAATTTACTGAAATGCTAAATTGGAAGGCAGTAACAGAGTTACCACAATAACTGTAATCAGTGGCAGGAGGCCATCCATTTGCTAATAAAACTAATGCCAGTAACTTAACTTTTATGTAGTGACTTACAAATTCAGCCAGAAATGCAGTTCCTGACCATCCCTGTAGTACTCTGGAATCTTCCCCTGAACATGGATCAAAGGAACCCTCTCAGTTCTCAGATGGTGGTGCTGCCCTTTAAGTCTGTGTTGAAGTAGGAACATAACCTAAAAGCTGTTGAAATTTTCCTTCTGAATTTTAAAAATGAGTGTTTCACTTTATCAGTGTGCCCTCAGATAAATGTTGCCTCCAGCCTTCCTGTCTTTTATTTTCTGGGTTCTGCATTATGTCCCTGAGCCGTTTTTGTTCCATGGCAGCAAGGCTGCTCCTTCACTCACCTTGTCTGCTTCCCACCTAATTCTGTGGGAGCCAGCATGAAAACCTCTGACTGTAAGTATTTTAATGTTACAGAGTACAATAAATGATAGAAATCTCACCTAAAGAGGGAGGAGTGAAAAATGAACCATAAAGTCAGCCTCTTAATCTTCTAATCTGATTTTATTACAGCTGTAATGGGGGCAATTTCAGTTAAAAAGCTCTTGTCAGACAACAGTTACTGTAGGTTACAGCTGCATAGGAAACAGTCTTGGTCAAAGGCAAATCAGGAATTGCTCTGAAAAAGTGATTATTTGCTCAAAGCTCCCTTTCACTTAAAATGACCAGACTTTAGTCTAATGAGCAGTAAAGAGAATGAATTCACAAATGGTGCTACTCTATAAACTGTTATTGAAAAGAGCAAAAAACTTTCTGGAGGATTTCTGGAAATAAATTTCATTAACCACATTTCAGAATCAGGCATGTTTTAAGAGGTAAATTCTCCCATTACCCTTCAAACCCTGAAACTTGGGTTGAATTAATGTTTTGTATTGAATCTCCAGGATACATCTCTGTATAGCACAGCCACAAATCTCCTTAGGTCTTGTCTCATCTCCTGCTGTATTGCAGATGCCTCTGGCAGTGGGATTTTATTGCTGGCCATACATTAAGCATTTATATCATTTTAATATGACCACTTGAGCCCTCAAAGAACTATAGCTCATTGTATTTGTTGCAATTAGCTACCTTCTTTCCTTGTTTTTTAAAGAAGAATAATGAAAACATGGATTCAAGGTCATGGAAGATTTGTCCCTTTTGTGTAGCACTCTGAAAATATTTATTTGGATATCTTTGGCTAGGGACTGTAGAGGAGCTAAAAAGTTGGGTATCTGCTGAAGTATTCACTGAAATGCAGTGAGAGCTGAGTGCTGAAGTCCCTAAGAGGCTCTGGAACTCTGAACAGTGTGAAACTGTGCTAAATGTTGTTTTTGATATAGCCAGAGTGATGTGAAGGATTGGCTTTACCTCTGAGCAGACAGAAACTGAACTTGGTGAGAGATTTAAGTACTGTTGATAACACACTGCCTGTCTTCAGGCACTCCTCATAAAGGGGCATACATAGATTTTAGCTTGGTAGTCACATGGTGCCCACAAGCTTTAGGAAATTATTTATGAATGTCACATTCAGCAAGTTCTTTTTGCAGTGCTGGGGCTCAAATTACCAGCCATTCTTGTCTGAACAACTGATTGTGCTTTAAAATAACTTAAAAAATGTATAAATACGATTTTCTGACGTTTGGGCTTAAATAAGAGCTCTCTTGCATGGCAAGTTTCATTCTGGAGTGAATTTTTACTGCCGAGTTATAAACCCCTGGAGTAGCAGTTTCTAATAAAAATGCTGCCAGACCCATAATGATAACAGCACAGTAGTGCTGCTGTAATAAAGAGAAAAAGGGAATCATCAGACTTACTGCTTAAATTTTTTTTTTTTTTATATAGTATGTCTTTGAGAGAGGATCCAATGCTGATGATATTCATGGAGTACTACTGAGAGCTATAAAATTGTTGACAAATATACAGTCCTTCTACAGAATACCAAAAAATGAGATATTTTTCATTTGGCAGTTCAGGAGTTGCTGGTGACAAAGAAGCTAGTGAACATTAAGTCTTGAAATTATTTATTATGAACACCACATCTTGCAAAAAAAAAAAA
>VXBI01011560.1:0-139375 GCA_013397375.1 Toxostoma redivivum | reverse complement strand
AAAAAAAAAAAAAAACAAACCAGGAGCAATATTAGAAAGCATCTGAGTGGAAAAACTGATTATTTTGTTATTCAGTGCCTGCGTTGCAGGACATTTTTTATGTTAGTTATCTGTAGCACTGCACACTGTTCAGAGAAAACTGCTTTTTCTGTGTTGAAAAATTGTTTGTAGGGCATGATGCTAATCTGATGGAAGTGAGCTGAAATGGTGTCGATATGTTGAGGTTGTTTTGATCCCTTCAGGATTTCTGGGTTTAGTACTGCCCAGTGCCCCCCAAGATATGGGAGGCAGCAGGGGAGGGGCAGCTGCTGGTGCAAGGAGCAGGGAGGTGTGGGGAGCCCCAGTCCTGCAGCACTCCTCTGGGATACACAACTGCCTCCTTGGGGTCTGCTGGCCACAGCTTAAGGCAAGAAGAGAGTTTTGTGTGAGGTGAAACCTCCAGGTGCTCTTAGGCACCCAACTTGTTGGGTTGTTTGTCTCAATGAGCCGAGCAGCTAATAGTTGCTATAAAGTTGTTTATTGCAAAAACACATCAGTCTCAAAGCAAAAATCACAGGCACTAAAGTCCATGCTAAGTTTTGGAATAAAGTCCCAAATAGAAGCAAAAGCAGCAGCTCTCCCTAATGCATGTTCTTATTTAGAAACTTCCCAACAAGCTAAGACACAAGCTACCATTACTTCTTAATCTATTAGAATTCTAGTTTCTTAGGCTATGTATAAATNTTAATCTATTAGAATTCTAGTTTCTTAGCATGCCAGGCTATGTATAAACTACACATATGGTCGATCTTGTTTTATTTTAAAAATGTAAGCAATATTCTTCCTATAGCTTTATTATGTCTAAAACTGTGTTCTTGGAGCCTCCATAGAACTCCTATTACCTAGGACTATGCTTTTCAACCTTCACTAGAACTCGAACTTCTACACATCTAAGACCTTTTACTTACTAAAAGCACTTAAAACCCATTCTACTGCTTGCTTATACTGAAACTTCGACTTATATCTCTACTTTATGTGTGAGTGGTTTAACATACTTCAATGCATCCAAAGGCTTTAATTCAATCCCTGCACTCTGATTTCTCTCTGAAGGATTCAGAGAGACTCCTGACTTACTGACTCCAACAGTTTTGGATCTGGCATTGCTGAGGGTGTTTGCATGCAAATTCTTCCAGGAGGAGCAGCTCTGGTCCCTGCAGAGCCTCTGATACACCTGGGAGGCAGAGTGTGTGTTGTATTATGTCAAGACAGACATGACTGGCACCAACACCAGTCTTTTGTTAAAGACTTTTTGTGCAGTAGAAGGCACTGCAGTCACAGCCTGGAGGGAAGCTCCTGGCTGTGAAGTTCTTTTTGTACCCTTGGAAGTGAGTGGTGCCAAGTTTCTCAAAGCCATCACAAACAGTGCACAGGCTTGCTCAGATCTTGTTTGGGAAATGGATAGAAGGTAGAACAATGGTTTAACTATTGAAATGACATCCTAAAAACTGGTTTGGGAAGCAAACCTGCTCAGTGATGATGTGAATATATGGCCAATTTTGTCTGAAATAAGAGCATAGCATCTTTTTGGGTGCTTATTTTTGAATGCTTCAAAATTAACCTAACACTTGTACATTTTGGGTTTGGTTTTCTTTTTGTCATTTTGCCATTTCTTGTGGGTAGCTGAACAACAGAATTTTATGACAGGACCTGTTCTTTCTGTCTGCCTAGGCAGATCTGCATGTCTGAACCACATAGAATCTGGATGTCTTGCAAACATTTCAAGTCAAAATTTGTTGTCTCCTTTAGCTGCGATTGGTCTTTAAAGATTATTGGCATTATTGAGTGTTTTTTCTTAGGTATTTTCTATATGCAACAGCACTGTCCAAGGAATGCATTCAGGCAGGTAATGACCTATTGTACTGCCACAGCTTCTTATAAACTCCCGGAATCAAACTCTTGTTTGGAGGTCCTGCTTCCTATGATAGTTCCAGTCTGTCTTCAGTTTCTCTATGTGCAAGGTACCAGAAGTACTCTGAGCAAGTCTGGTAAGAAAATGTTGAACCAAGGGCTCAGTGCTTGTGGATGCTGGCTGGATGTTGGTTTCCAGCCAGGCCAGTAGCTGAAAGGCTTTATTAATGTTCAGAGTAGGTGGTTTCCTGCAATGAAAATAAAGAGCAGGTTCCTTAATGGGCAAAATAAACCTTATTTTAATTACAAGAGCTCTGGCTGCCAACATGCTTTAAGTATAATTATTTTTAGTTTAAATATTCTCCCTGGGTATGCCAGGTCCATTTCCTTCTCTGTCTTATTCCATTGCCTGACTTAGATCTAATATACCACAGAGCTTGTGGGAGTGCTGTTGGTTACAAAATGAGTGAGTTGTGAGAAGAGACCACAGAGCTGGGAAATATAAGGGCAGAGCTGAGCAGAGGTGTTGGCTGAGGGGGCACACCTGATCTGCACCTTAAATACAGAGGAGCAGTGTATCCAAGAGTACTGGAACAGAGACTGAACCTTTTTGTACATTATAGACACCTGAATTTAAGGTCTGCTATTGAACTCTATTTATTTATATGTTTATTTGATGTTTTAACTCTGAGTAATTTCCTAAGGAAGGGGAAAAACAAAGCTTTGAAATTCAAGGCTAAATCTTTGACAAGGATGTCCCGAGAACTATTTTCTAATACTGGGGAAGGGGAACACTTTTCAGAGTACCTTCAAGCCCATTATCCATTTACAAAAAATATAGTGATTTGGGTGAGGGTTTTATGTTGGAATTTTTCTTATAGTACAGGCTCATTTGGCAATTAGCAACTCCACTAACAACTCTACCAATGAGTTTGGCATTAGTAATGAGCCTAAAGGATATAGGAATCTTGTTATATCTTGGTCTTCTCAGAGGATTGCTGAAATATATTTTTGTTGAAATGCCCCTGAGTTTTATTTCCTCTGTGGCTCGATTGTCAAACATACACATGTGGCAGCACAATGGGGAGCCTGAGTGGAACATGCATTTCTGGGCAGCTCAGAGGCAGGAAGCTCATCCCATCCATCATCACCCTGGAACTAAGATACAAGGCCAGTGTGAAAAGAATGATCAGCAATGTTTGCTCAAAGAATGGAAAAGGTAAATAAAGAGATAAAGAAAATCCTGATGAGAAGCAGCCTTGGACTATGTGAACCCATATCCACCCACATGCCCTGGCCTCTCTCAGCAGCTGAATGCTCTGAGGATGTGTCACTCTGGGCAGTGTCACAGCATCAAACACTGACCCAGACAGCTCAGTCTGAATCTTCAGCTTTGAAGCTTGAAAGTGTTCATCCTTCTGTGGTGAAGGAGGAAGACTTGAGGGGTAGCTCAGCCTCCCATCTAGCTTGCCTCAAGTGCTGATGCCTGGCATCCTGAGATAATTCACTTTGGCAAACTGCTCCTCTTAAATGATGCATTTTCAACCCACTGGAAATTCTTATGCAGCAGTGTTTCTCCTTCTGAAGTTCATTAATGGTAGAACTATCTGTAGAAACTTGCACTTCAACTCATACCAAGTTCCAGAAGAAGGTTGCTCTATCTCATGCCTGGCTTGCAGCCAGACAAATGACAAGGAAATGCTTCCCTCTGCAGAGGAGCCTTTGATGGCATGAGCACACACAGGTAGTTCTGAGTGCAAGGAGATGATGCAATTTAACACACTTAACCATAGCTTCAGTCCTGAAATCTTGCACTCCTCTTGCTTTAATTGTAGCAATTAGCTAGATGATCAAAAGGGGGAAAAAATATCAGTTTTTCATGAGAAGGTAACATCAAATGCATATGTGCACTCTGCTCAGCAAATTCCTATCCCTGAAAGCACTGCTACATGTGGAACTCTTATTATATTGCAGGACTTAGATCTAATATACCACCAAAATTCATTCCAGGACACCCTCAGAGGTAGTGATATGCACAGTATTTCAAACTGAGAACACAAAAATGACCTCCAAAAAGTGAGAAACCAACAAATTAAAAGCAAAAGTAGATGCTTACCATGTGTTTGAAATTGGGATTGCAAATGGGGAAGAGTATCTCAGGGTCAAACTCTGGTCAGTCAAACAGAGCTTACTTGTGTGAAAGCAGCAACTGTGTACCAGGGAAGGGGATTGCCACTTGGGGGTTTAGAGAGTTCATGTGGAAAATCAGGGGTAACAGGCCAATTTCTGGGGTTTTATTTTCCCTCTAAGTTTTAATGCTGAAGCTCTTTACTCACTGGAGCTGTAGAATGAGATGGTGTGTTGTGACTCAAACATCAAATAACTGTTTCTTTGGGCCTGCCTGATGTGCCTGAGCACAACCTTGAACCCATCAGCCAAGTTCAGGTCCCTGAATGGTTCTCACTTCCCTAACTGTTAATACAGTGCAGGATGGAACCATGGCCATTTTCCTGGCCTGTGGTGCAGACTGCCTGGTGTCCAACATGCAGTGTAGATCTCCAGTTCTAGCACTACATGGGTATCCAAGGAGTATTTCCAGCAGTTCCCAAGTATTCAACAGTATCAGTTTTTCTAGAAGATGACTTTTAGGGAAAGGTGACAACTCCAGCCCTGGGTTTTTCTGCCAGCCTTGATTTCTTGCAGGAAGCTTAAGCCAAGTTAAAGTGATCTTATCCTGCTGGCTGGCAGGAAGGTTCAATTTTTCATTTATTACTGTGAATTTCACATATATTATGTTGAATTTCATCTGCAAGATTTTTAGCCCTGTCAAGTCTGCTCTGCAATGTTATTCCACAGCTGTGCAAGATGATGTCTTATTTACTATCTGGAGCAACTTAGTATGAGCAAACTGTGTTGTACACATTCCTTTGGAGAACTTTTATATAGTTTTGAGGGACCTGGACATATCATTTTCTGTCCTTTTGGAGAGCTCCTGGTGATGTCCTTGCTGCAAAAAATAACTGGTTCCTTTTCTATCTCTTGGGTAATTATTTATCTATTTGAGACCCTTGCTTCTGATTGCATGGCTGCTTCATTTCTTTAAAAGCTGTTGCTAGGTGGACCTTGCTGAGTGCTTTTGGAAAGTCCAAGTGTACTGTAGAAATTGGATTTTAATTTTCTTCTTGACCTTGATTTGGGGAATTTCAGTAGGATGGCAAAGCTTGACTATGAAGCTATGTTTGTTTTTTCCCCTAAATATTACATTTGTTTGTATACCCAAAAATGTTTTCTTTTTTCTGTATCTCTGCTTTGGAGAGTCATTTGGCTTACTAGTCCCTATTTTCCTTGATTTTCCCAGGAATCATAACTCCTTTTCCAGCACTAGGTTGATTTTAAGGGACTACATATCACAACTTTGAGTCAGAAACCTTTTATTCTTAGTTCTTTCAGAACTCCTGCCTTAAATTCTGCTCTCCATTGATATGTTGGTTTTGCCTTCATCTGCCTTTAATATCTTTTACTCACAATTCCATCTCAGAACAATCCTGAGATAGCCTAAAACCTGGACCTGGCCTTGGAAGCTGAGCTGTTTGCAGCTGTTCTGTCTGATGTCCATCTCAGACAGATCAGCCACAGGGACCCTGGTCAATACTGGCAGGTTTAATACTGGATGTTCCTGCACTTCCCCAGGGGGCTGGTGTGGTGTAATGGAACTGAGAATCATCCCAGTGACCTACATTTGGTCCAAGCCCTCTACAACCACTGCATTGCATAAAAGAAACATGCACATCTCTGCAGGTGTGAGGGGGCAAGTGTAGAACCTCACCTCATGTGAGCAGATGCTCAGAATAAACAGCTCAACCTTTGATAACCTCCTGTTAGTTTAACCTGTGGCAGCCAAGATCATGTTAAAGTCATAATTTCAGGTGAGTCAAAAAACTCACCAAAATTAAATCACTTTGTGGAGCAGGTAGAGACTTAATTTACATCTCTGGTGCTTTCATAACAGGATGTTCCACTGGGACAAAAAGATATTGAGTTTCATTGAATCTTTCATGTGTGGATAGTGTTTAAATAATTGATAAATCCTATCCTTTTTTGTAGACTTACTATTTTTTTCTGTGTTTTTGTACCTTCTGTTGAAAGAAGCAACATTAATCAGAAGTTAAAAGTTTAAGTTATCTCTTCCTAAAGACTCAAGGGAAATGAAAACAGACTGATAATTTCTTAGCAGCTGAGGAAGAATTCCCTGAACACTGTGACATGATGAATTATTGGATCTCTGCCATATGGGGAAGGAGAACATTCCTGGGTAGGGATCACCGGTGCACGAAAGAGAAGGATGACATATTCCTCCTTTATAATTATCAAAAAAGGCAGATGGAGAGGCACAATTATGCCATGCCCATAAAAAATTTCCACAGGAGAAACTGAATCCAGAGAGTTCTGTTACCTGTACCAAAGGAAGAAATAAACAGGATGGGGGATGTGTCCTGTAATCTAATGAAAGGGGCAAAGGGGAAAGTATTAAATAAACACATGGAAAAGATGTGTTGAATTAAAACTAAAACATGCATCTTTTAGAGAGTTGTTGGTAAGCATTTTTCTTTGAACATGGAGCTCTTCATCCTTCTTATTTACTTCCTAACATGGGAGAAGTAACTCCACCTACTGAGAGGAGGGTTTCCCTCATTCCCATGCTCTCAGTTATTCTAAGATGATACCAGGGAGTTTTATGGTTAAACTATGAAGAGACATGACCAAAATTCATGCCATCAAAACTCCTTAACAGGAAATTGGGTTTTAGCGATGGTATGCTGTGGTAGGAAGTGATTTAGCTGCCACAGGTACAAAGAGCAGCTTTGCTGGGGTGCTTGCAGGGCAGGAGATGCTGTGTCAGCAGAACACATATTAGGAGGCAAAATGCTCCTTATGCTCCTCTGCATAGAGAATGGTAGATGCAAAAGACCTCTACAAAGGTGCTGAAGAGGAGTATGGGATCCCTTCTGTATTTCATCCATGACTACTTTTGTCAGCACTTCTCAGCAGGAAAATAAATCACCTTGACTAGAGATAAATTGTGCTGTACTAAACTGCCTGCCCACAGGGAGAGCCAGCAGCTCTGCTGGCTTCACTGAAACATTCTAAGTCAAAAGAGTTCCTTGGTTGTTCAAAACAATCTAGAGGAAGCAAAATTTGGATCAAATGTTGAATAAATTGTCAGATGTATTGATTTATTTTGGCCTTAGCTTGGGACTTTGACAGACCCAGGGGCAGGGCTTAGGACCTCTGAGGAGTTCGGGTCCCTTGCTGTAGATGCTTGTATGTGGTTAGACCTTATCTAGTCTGAAATATAAAAGGCAGGAGCTGTGGTGCAGAGAGGGTGTGCTGACCCATGGCACCTTGTGTTGTATCAGTGAAGAGATGCTGCTCTAGGGGTGTTCCTCTAGTGAGGAATCAGCCTGTTTGCTATTAAACATCACTAGAGTGACAGTGCAGCCACATCTCCACTGAATCCTCAAGTGACTTTTGGGCAGACATTGAGCTGCTCTAGAGGGGAAGGATATGCAGAAGTATTGTAATGTTTCCTCCAGGAAACACTTAGGCTAGTTAAACAGAAATCAGATTTTTTAAGCTGTGCCTGACAAAAATCACTCTGGTGCAGTTATTCCCACGTGGATTCTGTGTTCCAGGGTTTTGGATGATTTCATGCACTCAGGAGAAAACTGCTGTTTGCAACTTCTGCACAGCCATTGAAATATCCAAGAGTAATCTCCTCTGGTTCCACAGATTTATGGGACCCTTTTTTGAGTGGCCAATCCTGCATTCTGCACACCTTCTACACGTTCCTCTACCCCATCAAGTCTGTTTTCTTTGGGCTGTTGTGTGCAATATTCTTAAGTGTTTGTGGCAGTGGAGAGGGAAGCACATCATATCAGACTGAAGGTTGGAAGTAATGACATTCTTCCAAAAGTTAGCCCAAATTATCTTGTGAACCCTATCTGACTGCTGTGTTGAGCAATGTCCTTTTGAAGGGACAGTGAAAGTTTGATTATATTTTAGGCAGAATTACTTAAAAGGATAAAGAGTTGTATAACACTGAACTTGTGAATTGGCTATGATAATGTCTGCAGGTAAAAATATTTGGTTTGCTCTTAGGAAGACCTATAGATATTTCTTGTGTTTGTTTTTACTGTTATATGATCTTCCTGCAAGGTGTAGGATGAGGCAAAATGTAAGGCTCTGTGGCTGAGACAAAGACACATTTTTAGAAGAATCTACAGTGAGGCCCAGCTATGATCTGTCATCACTGGACAATGATATGCACTGTGTCTCCAGCTGTTGTCATGTGAAAAAAAATATAGATGATTACATGTCCTGTACTGTCTTGTCCTTCTCAGTCCCTTTCAGATCAAAGACTGTCTTTATGCATAAGTGTGAAAACAGTGTGGACTGGAATTTAGTTACATCTATTAGGCAGAGAGGAGTCTAAATGCTAGAGTAATTGGGGGAGCATTTGCTAAAAGGTGTCTGGTAGATATTTTCCTTCAAATGAACGAAAGTATCTGGTAATACTTAATCCCAGTGATTTTTGGGTTTAGATCCTCATTTTACTTGCTTTATTGTTTGGGATCCATGTAAGTTAATGGCTCCATTTTTCTTCAGTGTATTAAACCTCTGTAATTCCCTGCTGTGGCTGGTTTGCCAGGCACTCATCAGCCTCATGCACAGGCAGTCCCCAAGGTGTACTGTATTGCACGCTGTTCTTCTTGTTTGACACTTGCTCTCATCAGCATTTAAAACTCTGATGTGATGGTAATTAAACCTGGATACTCTCCAGCTTTTTTTAGTGGCTTAATCATACTTTGTGCTTTTGATGAAACTTAGTATTGAATACCAACAGCCTTGCTGATTGCTCACAAGCTGTAAAGACAAGGACAAGCCATTTTAAGCTTTTCCTACCTTATAGCATTTTCTATCTTCCCCAGTATTGTGAAGAAATAGCATCTCTTAATCCTTTGTGTGCTGAGTTTTCCTTTGGCCATCGTTCTGCTGCGCACTGAGCTGAACAGAAAAGCTCAGGGGGCTCTGTTATCTAAACATCTCAATGAGACAATTTGAAGCTGCATGAATCTGGAGTCACAGTGCAGTTCTCTCCAGTTGCCTATGAATAGCCTTTCTGCCAGCAGGGAAATTTGATTCTATCTCGAACGATTTTATTCATATACTTAATAATGTTGGACAGTTTGAATACATGGATTTTTCAGTCCTGTCAATAGACAGTGCTTCTTTGCTAGGTTTCATTTGAACACTAACAGGAGAGGGCAGAAAACAAAGATGCCTTCCCTGCAAATTCATGTTCTGGGGCAGATCCAGCCTTGCCATGAGGAGATATAATCTCCCCAGACATCTCAGGATTTGGAGGTTCATTACACACAGTGTGAAATGTGTAGGAGACTGATATAATGCCTCCCACTCTTCTTTCAGTGCTTTATAAAGAACAGTTTTTCCTTCAAAAGTTATATAATTAGCCAAAATAGCAAACAGCAAGTTAGCAGTGCTAGCACAGAGCGTGACAGTGCAAGTATAAGCAATTTGGGGTGAGCTGCACTGCAGATGAATCAGCCTTTTCTTTTTTCCCTCTGCATGACTTTTGCAGAATGAAATGCTTCTCTGGGGTCACAATGAGTGGAGGGGCCTAATACTTTTCTCTTTGGTAATTCACTAATATTTTTCCTGAATAAAAATGACAAAATCCAGGCTATACAGAGCAGCTAGGTGAGGAAGGTCAAATCCACCAGGAGCACCAAAGCACCTCACTCTAAACAGAATACCACCATCAGAGACCTTTGCCATGGTGGTACAACTGGTGAGCTTTAAACCAACACAATATTAATAGTGCTGTGGCATTCCCTGTGGTCAATTTAATTTAACCTTGTATCTGCAGTTCTTTTAAGGTTCTTTATGTGTGTGTGATAAGCACACAGAATGTGCACTCAGTTCTCTCCTTCCACTCAGAAACATTCATTAGTGTTTCAGTTCTCTTGCTAAATGAACTGTCTCATCTCTGTGTGTGCCCCATCCATCAGAGTACAGTATATCTGTTTTGCATAGTTTAGATTCTTCCTTTCAAAGTTAAACAAAATTCCAAGTGAATTTTTTTTTTTAAGTGGGGAAAGTGCTGAAAACAGTGCTCAGAGTTACACCTCCATCCTCTTTATGGTGTTAGCATCTAAACTGTGTATTTCAAAGGTAAAGACTTTTGGGTATGGATGTCCAAGTTTTTTATTAATTTTTTTTTTCTTTTTTAGAACAAGAAGTATAAGGAAGGTTCTGTTCCCAGTTTCATGTCCTTTTCCAGATATGCCAGTCAGGTTGAGTTTAGAGGGCTCCCTCCCAGCCATGACTCTGTCATACAATAGAATGTTGTAAATGCAGGACCAGAACATGTATCAATCTGTTAACAGCAAAGGAGGATGAAACTTCCTATGTTTAGTAAGAGAAAAATTGGCTCTTCCTATATCTAGCTGCTGCTAGAAAAGCATTGTCCCTCCAGTCCTGATTCAAATAACGTCTTCTAACACAAGCTATCATCTCCTTGTACAATACAAGAGAGGCTGTAATTATTATTGTAGACTCTCTTGACCCCAGAAGCTAATAAAAAAAAGTCTGAAGAGAGGCGTTTTCTGTCAGTTGTTCTCTTAAGATGAGAAATTGGTGAGTTAAGCATGGCTTTGATGCACTCCTATGTATTTATGAAGAATTTACAAAGGCCTGTGTCCCTGAACACAGCAGGACTCAAGAAAACTCACTTAAAAGCTGTCCTCTTTGGACTTTTCCTCAGGCCATGTTGTTAGTGCTTGCTTGCTGTCCAAGGCTTTATCTCTTCTGGCTTATCAGTGTGCAGCTTTGCTTTCCTTCCTTTTTGATCATTTCCACTGCTCAGTGCCTTGTCCTCTGAGTGCACATTCTGACATCTTTGGGAAGCTCTCCATGGGATAATTAGTTCTGTTTGCTAGGGGATTCTCACAGTTTCCTTGCTTTATTTTTGCCTCTCTTTTCTCTGGGCTATAGTGGGCATCAGCAGGTTTGTACCACCTAGAAGAGAGGTGGGTTTGCCCTGTGCTGGGGCCTGAGCCTCAGAGGTGCCTCTGTTTGGGATTTATGTGCAGGGCAACAGAGACCTCAGCCTGCACTTTGGTGTGGGCAGAGGGCACACAGGAGATCACTGAGGGTACAAAGGAGATTCAGTAGCTTTCAAGGGAAGCTCCTTGCCCATGGCAACTGGCAGAAAGCTAGAAATGTTTTACCTGAAAATGTGGAATATGCAGGGCTGGCAGTTCTGAGTCAAGGCTTTTCCTCCCAGACCGGCAGGTACCTCCATCCAAGTCAAGGAATTGCAGTGTCCAAATCACGAGCCTTATGGTGAGGGAGACTTTGTCTGGTGGGAGAAAGAGCTTCTGGTTGAGTGGCTGTTGAGCTTCAACTGGCCCCTGGCCACCTGAGGAAATGATATAAGTGAGACTGACTTTGGAAGGAGACCAGTTAGTGACCCTGAGTGCTGAAACAAGGGTCAATTTGTGATGTGTGTTTGTACAGCTCTGTTTCAGGCTGAGTCCCACAGCTTTTCTTCTGAAGCACTGGGCATCTTCTCATAATCCTAAGAGTAGCCCTGAATATGGAATGCTGCCAAAGATCTTGCTCTGACTGTCTGTATTTGCACTCAAATGGATCTGGGCAGCTACCAGACATTTAAGCAAATTAAGTTCATGGTGCCTGGTAGCAATAGATATAATAATGTTGCTGTGGGCCTGATATTTACATCAGAGATGGGATCAAACCCAAGATGTAATCTCAGTGTCTTCACCCTGTATGTGTAAAACATCTTTCCTCACTGTCTCTTTGGATTCCTAGCACAGAAGTGCACTTGTGCAGGTCTGGAGTGCCATCAAGTCTCCAGGAAGGCTCTGTCCCAGATAGTCTCTCACAAAACTTGGGTGGGAAATTAAGAGCATCCTTTGAAACCTCCCATAAGTACCCACCATGGTAAAAGGGACTTCTGTACTGCACTTGACTCTGCCACAGACAGCAGTGTGATTTCCTATTGCCTTGCCCACATGAAGCACCAGTGTGTTGGAACAGGGATGAAATTACTGATGGAAGGCCCAAATGCCTATTGCAGCCACATGGCAATGCCTGGGATGGGAGGCACAATGGGAGTAGCAGGGTGCCATGGCATCCTAGAACATGCAGTCCAGATGTGATCTGACCATATTGAGTTCAATTGGTGGAGTTAAGCATTTGAGCTCTGTATTCTGATAATGCACAGCTCTGATCACAAATGATGGTTCTGGCCATGCATTGGTGTTTTCACATATTGACTCTAGTTAAATATCTCTCTGGCTGGAGATAAAAAGAAAACTGTATTGCACAGTTCTAGTACTGTCATTTCTATTTAGTTTCTGGCATGTTGCTGAGCACATGACACATCCCAGATCTGAGATTAAAAAAGAGCAGTTTTCCTTTGCTAATGGAATAAGTTATTTTAGTATAAAGTACAAGCTAGGAATAGGTGTCTGTTTCCTGTTTGAAGATAAACAAGGTCCATTCAGTGAAATTACACTGTGAGGCAGCTCCTGAAAAGCCATGGAAATGGGAAAACCTGCAGATTCTCTTAATGCAAGTTTCTCTAGATGTTTTGGGAATACAGAATCAGCAAAGACAAAAAGTATTTTGTGGAATAGATGTGCTGGTTCATTGCAAACTCATAAACAGGCAAGAACAAGCAAAGATTTTTCAGATAATGGTCTCAACTGAGAGCAGCTAATTGGGCCAATTAGCCCTTATGATGTAGCTGCCTTATAACTAATCTGAGCAGCCTGTGGTGGGTGATGATTTATGGCACTCGTGTGAGCAGAGCAAGCAAAGGCTGCAGAGCTGTGGAGGAGAGCTCAACTGCAGCACAGAACCTTCCAAATCAGGATGGCAGCAGAGAGGCTTTGGGTCTCGCACCAAAGCCAGGGCTGGAGGGCTATGGTCTGGGAAGTGCTTGAGGAGCACTGGGGGTCGCTGGGAGGGTGCAGAGGCCACTCACTGGGTCAGGCCTTTTAAAGCAGCAACAGGAGATGGGAGGGGGAGCCCAGTGACTCCATGGCTGATCTTTTTTCTCTTCACTAGTGAAAGCAGTGGGAGAGCAGCTCTATCCACTGTCCCTGATTTAACAGGATTTGAGACACTGCAGAGTGTAAATAATGTCCCATAGATAAATCCTGATGAATAAAGACAGGTTTGAGAGAAGTCTGTCTCCCACAACACTGATCTAGGTTTGAGTGGGGCTGGAACAGGAACATGTTCCAATTAATTTGAGTTATGGCCCTTAGAGATTAGTTTGAGTTTCAGAGAGGTTGCTAATGATTTTTAGATGAAGAAAATCTGACCTTGAAAGGACTTCTGGTATTGAGAGAATGGCAAATGTCTTGGGAAGTGGGAGAAAGCAGGAGAAAACACAAGCCCCTAAAATCAACAGTATGAGAGGAAGCTTTCCAGTGCCACAGATGGAAAGGAGTGGAGAGGAATCCTCACCTTTCTAAGGGGACTTGCCTTGAGAGGCTCCCTGGAACAGAGGCTGGACAGAGTTAAAGGAATAAAGCAGGGATTTATTAAAATGCCTTCAAAGGATTCACCTTGGGCAGTACAAGAGCCTGGCTGTGGCTACACCCAAGGTGGACCCTGGGTCAGGAGTTTTCACACTTTTGTAAGTTTTGGTCCATTCCCATATTGGGGTTCATTGTCCAATTCCAGCTCCAGGTTCTGCAGTCCCATCCTCCCAGATTCTCTCCTCAATTCTCTGCTGTTTGCACTTTCTAGGCCTGAAGCTGAAAGGATTGTTTTGTGTGACTGAGCTGTGAGGAGAACTTGCTAACACTTTATATGAAGTTCAGAGTTATTTACTAATGCAGTACAGAATCTGGAAAATATGAAAGCTAAAACTAAAGGCATCATGCTAATACTGAGTGGAATGTTGGTGCATTGATTCTGGTTGCATGTTGTGTACTATTCCAGACCTCCTGAACAGTGCCTACTTGCACTATAGAAAATCTCCTTGTTTTTCCTTTTCCTGAAAGACTTGTCAGTTTCCTGGATGTTGTAGGCTGCAATTTAAGGGATTGACAGTAGGAGAATGTATATAATTATAATGGATGTAATTAGGGAAAAGATGACCACATAAAAGATTAAAGAGCAGAGTATTATCAAAGATGGCTGAAAGCAGGCATTTGCCATAGTTCATTGTGTCTGTGTTTAATGTGTTGCCACTTTATGAATGACAGAGATGGGCTAAGTCTTGTGTTGAGGGTTGAAGCTACCCAAAACTGGTAAAGTTAATAAGGAAGATGGATGCTCAGTGCATATGCATCTAATTACAAAGGTGCTGCAATGCACTTTTTGGACAGAGGGAAATATGGGCAGCACTGCTATTGCACAGTGAATGGGTAATTATAGCAATGGGAAGTACAAGAATCCTATTCAGGAAGCAGTGAGAAAAACATTCTTTGATCCCAAAGGCTCTTGGTAGAATATCCAGATGTGTGCAGATTGACTTTATGCTGGATTTCAGGAAATGCCCAAAGGCACAGGTAGGGAACAATGAACTGTCATTCCTACAATGACAAAAAGGTATCCTGATCTAGATTTCTGAACAGCTTGTCTAGGAACATCTTAAAAGAAAACTTGTTTTTTTTCTAGAATGAAAATTTAGTAAAGCAAAGCTTTGGCAATTAAAGGGATTTCTAGAGACAAGGATCTGAGGAGGACATGAACATTCTTGGTAAGGAAAATACAGGTGAAAGCCTGCAAAGGGAGCCCAAGGTAGTGCTTTTGTTTTGTTGAGGGTAATTTTATACAAGACCAGATTAAAATGGTTTGAAATAGCCTGAGTAGCCTTTGTGATGGGTGGAGGTCAGGAGTCTTTCATGTTGAAGCCTGGATACTACTTGATATCCTGTCTGCTTCCATCTTTCTGTTCATGGTTTAAATAGCCTAATTGCTGTAGCTCCATTCAAGCCATTTATCTTCCTCCTACTATAAAGGAAGTTTAATTCAGCATTAACAGATTATTTAAAGACTGTTTTTATGTTCATATCATATTTGTGCTTTAAAATGATTTCAGAGCTAAAACTTCTTGAAACTATCTGCAGGTTCCAGCTGAAACATGTAAGATAATTTACAACCCATTAATCTGAAAAGAGGAAGAAATTATGATAAATACAGCACAAAATTAACACTATCTTTAACACCTTTTTTTTTTTCTTTAACACTTTTTCTGTGCTCTTCCCTGATACCTCTGTGCCCTCTTTACCTTTTTGTGGCCTGTGTGTTTGCTTGTGACATCAGGCTGAAGGGAGGCTCTGCACTTCCCCAGGACAAGAACTGCTATGGCCAGTGACTGCTGCCTGCAGTCTTTGGCCTGAAATGGTTTATTTCCATGGCAGTTGTTTGCTTAAGTAAGCATGGGTATTTCCATGAACTCTTTGCATATATTTGTATTGATATTTCACTGATGGGCAACTCTGGCAGCCCTGCTGATGTTATGTTGCAAAGTGTAGAAGGAAAAAAGAAATGAGCAAAAGAACACAGGCATGCATGTACTATCCCTTCATCTTACTCATGGGAACATAAAATTTTAGATCTGTTCCCCAAAGGACTGGAAGTATACCTGAAACATCTGTTCTTGTCCTGTCCCTCTTTTGCACCATAACATTGTACTCATGATTCCATTGCACACATACCTGCAGGACCCATTCAGCTAAAATAGTTCCCTGTGATGGTTTGTGTCCTGAGCAATGCCAAGAACCCCAGAGTTATGCCAAAGAAAGTGAGTTCCATGTGTGAATCAGGAGTGAAAGCAGAGAATACACCCTGGAAAGTGTCTATTCCTGCTCCCCGTGCCCTTAACACATGCAGATTTCTTCTCTTCCCTACCACTGAGACAGACTAAGGCCTTTGTAACATCTCAAATGAAAAAGGAAGTGAAAAGATTCTGCAGAGGGGCTAAGATAAATCATTGCCACGCAGTAGTCTCCATCTCAAAAAAGTTTTGAAAGTAGAGTTGCCTTTAAGGTCAGGATTATCCAATAGTATTTTTATCACATCCAAAAGCATACAAAGGAAGAGGATGCTGGTGACAGCTGATGGAGGAGGGAATGTGTGGGGTGCCTTTGACCATCCATGTTTCTTTTGTTGTGTGATCTTCTGGAGCTCTGGCTACCCAGGAGGAGTCACTGAATGATCCTTGTAGTGCTGCCTGGAAAGGCTGACCTGGAACAGAGAATAGACACAGCAAAAGGAACAAAATAGGAATTTACTGAGAGGATACACCTTGGGCAGTGCAAGAGCCTGGCTGGGGCTACACCCAAATCAAATCCAAGATGGTCACGAGTTTTACACTTTTGTAAGTTTGGGTTCATCTACACATTGGGGTCAATTGTCCAACCACAGCCCCAGGCTATGCAGTCTCAGCCCCTGGCTTGCCCCCTTCCCCTCCCATTGTTTATGATTTTTGGGTACCAGTTGTCCTTGATTCTCTGGCTAGAAAGGAATTGTTTTGTCAAACTCCCCTGTGAAGAGACCTTACTAACACCTAACATGAAGTTTCAGAGTTACAAACCAAGCAGCAGAGATTCTGAAAAATAGAAAAGCTAAAACTCAAAGCATCAGTAGCAAGGGGGACAAGAGGGCTCCAGGGGTGGAATATCTCTGATCGAGCTGAAGGTGTATTTTCCCCTGAACAGAGTGGAAAAAGGAGGCTTCTGGGTTTTCTCCAAGCCAAGTACAGTCCACAAAAAGCTCTTGTGTGGGTTAAGGGGGTTGGAGTGCTCATGAGGGTGGGCTGTGCATAGAAAAAAGTTCAAGAGCAATGCAGCACTTGAGCTGAGGGAGCTGATCTGCTTGCTGCTCACAGACTACACGGGGGCTCAGCTGACAGCAGCAAACCCCTTTCAGCTCAGCAGGGAGTGTTTGAATAACAGCAACAAAACTGCAGACATCCAGGTGGAACACGGGGATTTCAAAGTTTCTGATGTGTCAGCCTGTAGGTCAGATGCTGCTCTTTCTGTGCTAAAGAGCTTGAAAGGAAGGAAGGTTGTTTGGAATCTCTGGGATTGCTGTGGCTGGGCATGAGCATGGCATGTGGTGATGTGGCTGATCCTTGGGCACTCTGCCCTGGGGCTCAGGGCAAAGGGACTGAAGCAAATGGAGCTTTTGCCTCTGAAGCCAACAGAATTAGTGACAATGCTCCAAACTCTTGGGCCTGCTGAACAGTCCTGGTGTTTGGCTCCTCTGCTGTGCTGCTTTGCCTGCTAGGGCAGGGCAGTGTCAAATCACAGGCTGCATCTGAGAGCTTGGGGCTGTATTTTTTCCCTCTGTCCTGTGGATGGTTTTCTATTTGAGATTTGCCTCTGAGGGACAGTTCCTATAATAATGTTTCCTGCTGGCTTTATGCCCGTGCTGCTCTTTTACACATGCAGTTCTACACCTACAAAGCACAAACAACTAAATAATACATTTTCCAATTCTTTTTGGGCACAGTCTTATAACATGAATTTGCAAAAGTGTTTTCCTAAGGAGGTTTTAGGTAGATTACTGTTTTCTATAAATTAATATTTTTCTGCAGATGTGGGCTTAAATTGCTGTTCTTGCGGATTATGAATCTTGTGAATTGTTTCAGGGATGCTTTTAGGAAAATAAATAGATAAAACAGAAATAAAAATTGTTTGTGCCAAGGCTTGATAGATGTTTTCTTGTTTCTGGGAACACACAGGCAACTGGCTGATGTTTTCTTCCTTTTCTTTTTTTTTTTTTTCCAAAGCTACTGAGAGGTAGTCCAGCACGTACTACAAAGCTGAAATTTATTTGTTGTATGCAGAGCTTAAATACAGATACTGTAATTAAAACTTATGACCCACCTGGAATGCTAAAACAGAGCTGTATGTTATTACTGAGGTTTAAACTCATTGCAGTGTTTCAGCAGAGAACTCCAGCCCATGCAGGGGAATTCTAAGGATGGGTAGCACACTAACCTTGTGCTTTGGGTTGCCTTGACAGGCTGGCTACAGAGGACCATGGGGTTTAGGTTGTTGTCTCCTCTGCTGTTTCAAAACGTGTTAGAAATGTCCTTTTAAAATACCTCCTTTTGATAATGCAGGCACTGCCCTAAGAGCATTCAGTGTCCAGCCCCCAAGCCCCACTGGAAACTTCTCCACACTGTATATCCAAAATCACTTTCAGGGATCTTGTCCAAAGGCTTTTCTGTGAGCCTGCCCTTTGTGCAGTGGCTGTGGTTACTCCAGAGGTGTGACTGGATGGGAATTCATCTTGCAGCATTTCCTTGGCCAGGTGCAGAAAGGACCCAGAGCCTTACTGGGAATGCATGAGCTGCAGTGTAGGAAAGTAGAACAGAATTGTCCTCAGCTGGCAGCTGCAGAGATCAGGCCCAAAATCTCAAAGAATTTAGGAATGTCACATCAAAGAGGTGTTTGCTCTTTAATATTATTGGGTGGGGTTTTTTGCAAGTACTTGAAAGAACCCTCCTGTATGAGCTGTAACACTGTTAAATGTGCTTTTTAGGAAATTTTCAGCCTCACAGCTGGAATGGAACTGGCTAACAACTAATTTCAGTAGAAGGGACCTGAAACCTTCCCAATGATCACAGGGATAGGCAGAGCAGCAGTTATCTGATGAGGTGATTAAAAATCAAGCATCCATGACAAATAGCCCTTCAGAGGAAGTTAGCTTTTTGTGGGAGCAACTTGAGCTGACCCTGAGGTAGAATAATCATGCTGAAATGACATGAATTGCCCAGCACACTTACATATATTTTAGTTTCTTGCCCTTCTGATCGTAATTAAGTGTCTCTACCAGATCAGAAGCTGTTTTAACTCATTTGGAAATAAAATTACTGTGCCTACTGCGCTGTGTAAAGTTTAGGAAAACCTTAATGAAACAAATTCTGTCAAAGGAGGCTGCTTTTCTCTCCCAAAGTACTTAGTTTAAATCAAATGGATATGGATTTCTAACTTTAAATTTATTCCATGTATTGTATGAAATGTCTCTGTGGGTAACCATTTATTCAAATAGCACTGAATATTGTAGTGCTGGGAATTCAGTTTTTCTTATCTGAGACCTCTCTCCTTATACAGATCCCTGCCACCAGGGCTCACCTGAGCAACTTCTATTTTCATTTACCTTCCAAAGCATTAAACCTCATTTCATTAGAGTGTACATATCATCTGGGGTTTGTCAGTGAACTGACAGTTTGTTACAGAACTTCAGGACCTGAGCTGTTTACCTGGGAGAATTGTGCATCAAACCCAAGAAAACTGCTCACAAGCTTTGGTTTTGTACCACAATTGCTCTCTTGCTTGTAGGGACTGCCTTCTTTTGAGCTCTGAATTCTAGTAAACATGAGAACTCAAATGCAAACTGACTATATTAAAAAGTCAACATCAATTTTTTTTTTTCTGTAAAAGGCACTTTTATTGAAAATTGAATTTCAATTTCATGTAATTTAATATTATTTCCCTCAGACAAAATTGTGCATGCTTTTTCCTATATTTCTGACAAAACTTGGGGTTTTGTTCTGATTTATGCACAAGTCTTGTGCATTTCAGTAAGATCTGTATTCTAGGATTTCATGTTTTGTGTATTAATTCAGCTCTTCTTTCCCTGCTTCTTATGTTTAGCTATTACTATTGCAATCAAGGGTAGGACTATAAAAGGTCAAGATATTGAATGAAACCTCTGATGTATGAAAACCCAGAGAGGGATAGCTGTAACTTTCATCTTCTCTTTAAACAAAAATAGCAGCTTTGTTTTAATGAAAACTGTGTAGGGTGAAGACCCTGGTGAACATAAGTTCCAGTTGGAGCATTCAAATCAATTTTATTGTGTTAAAATCAATGAAAATCAACACCAGATAAATAGATTTTTGAGTTAAATCAGAATTAAATGTTCCCACTCCAAAATTTTAACCTGCTATTTAGAGTGAAACAACTTATGAAGAACAATGGATCTGGACTGAGAGCAGCAATTTGAAATTCTGGCATTTTGGTTCACTCACTTACTACCTTAAGTGAGTGATATCCAAAAGCTTTGTGTTTATTCACTTGTATTTACTCATTCTCAGTGCTTACTCTGGAAAGCTGGGGGAGCTTCTGCTGTCATTGCTGTTTTCTTTCTTGTTCACTTTTCACTAGTGGTGGTTTTCCCAAAAGATACTTGGTAGTTCACTACTAAGGGTTAGTCAAGACCACGCCTGCTTCGCTGTCATATTTGCAGTATGCAGTGAATGTTCTGGATTCATTCCCAAGTGTGTTCTCCTGTTCAAGGCTTGCATTAAGTGCCACGAGGAAATCTTGTCCTGGCTGTGACTAACAGTGGCTGCCAGCTCACAAACAGGACACATTTATCAAGTGGTCCTTGCTGCTCCTGCCAAAGCCATACATTGTTCATGGCACGCTGCAGAATAGAGATCAGTTGTGAACATTCAAAATTTGTGGGAGTGCAGGGTTTTCTCCAGCTGGGCTGTACTGGCACTAGGCTGAGAGAATGAAGAGCTCTCCTCATCAGCCAACTGTGCTCAGTGTGAGTTTGTTTGGTGTGGTTCGTCTTTGGCACAGTGCCCCAGTGCTGCAGGCAGTACCCCAGCGCAGGTAGGGTTGAGGCAGGTATCTTTGGGGCTTGCTGGAGCTGCTTAGGTTTGGGCATTTCTCATGCCAGCAGCAGTGGTAATGCAGAGAAGGTAATCTCTGAAGAGCTGTTGACTATCACAATGAATGTTTACAGGTGAGTAAGTATCCATGAGCATTTTTTCCTAGAGATGATATTTGGAATATTCATATCTCAAGCCCACTGTGGCCTGAGTACTGAGCAGGGCACTTCTCTGCCTGTGAGGTGGAGCTCCAGTGTTCACCTGTAGGATAATGAAAGTGAGCACTTTCCCTGACCCTTTCCAGTTTTGAATAGGGAATTTTAAATTCAGAAAGCCTGTCTTTTGACATTAGATCATCCTTTACTTGCACTGTCTTCACAGCCCTTCTCCTTCATTCCTTACACATGCTCACAAGGGAATACAGAAGTACAGGCTCCAAGATCTCTGGGAGGTTGCACTAGACTGCAAGGAGAATGGAAGCAATCAAAGTATATCTCACACCAAAGCAAATTCCTTTCTAGCTTTAGAGATACAAACTCTTGCTAAATTGTAGACATACTATGGTTTTTCACTCCACTGCGCTTAGAAAGCCAGTCCAGAAGATTTGACAGGCAAAAAGCAAAGTGAGGTTATATGGGTCAAAGATGTCTGACTGTGTTCACACTGAATTGTTATCATATTTTCTCTCTCAAATGCTCTTCCTTTCCCTCATTGGATCATTCTGTTGGTACAATAAGAGGGGGTTCTTTTTGTTTAAAACCTCAGGTGAGTTCTGGAAAAGGGAGTTACAAGTCTTGTTCAGAAATGCCCAGTAACCAGAACTACTGAGTATATTTCACAGCCTTTGAACTTCACATCATTTTTTTAAAGATTAACCCCTAGGTAGCATGAGAACTGTTCTGGATCAGGGAGTTGCAGTTTTCCCCTATATTCTGAGAATTTCAGTGCATTACCTATCCTGTCCAGGTGTTGCCCTCCTAGTCCAATGAGCTGCACTAACTTGTGTATTTTGTAAGGGGGAAGCCCCACAGAGCTTCCCACCATTTTAGAGAAGGGGGAAAGATGCATTCTGATTATATACTGTACTATCTGCATTGGCTGGATGATGGAAATCTCTCTTATGGCCCCTTGACTGTGCCACTCAAGTGATGGCTTGACATCAGTACAGGATACCTGGTGACGCTGGTCAGTGTAGAATTATTTTGATGTTTAAGGAAAAAGCTTGCATCTCCTTGCATCCTGCTATTTTCCTTGTATACCACTGTCCCTCCAGTGTTAAACACAGTTCCTGTAATTGCACGTGGAACTTGCCTCAGCTTAACCAGGAGTCATTGCACTGGCTTCTCAAGAATTGCACTTCTCTGTGCTGCAGCAACACCCAGCTGTGCAGCACAGCCTGCCTGCAAACACCACACAGTGCAGGCATCTCGTGATGCCCTTGGGAGCAACAAACACAAGAAAGGCTAAGCTGTGCTTTGGAAATTGCCATCAGTTGATTTGCTTTTGTGATAATTATTTCATGAAAATTACACATTGTCTCTTATAATTTGCTTTTATTTTGTTACTAATAGACCCTCTTCAGATGAACAAATAAGTCTAAATGGTGAATGCCTTAACTTCATGGCCAAAAATCTTTCCTGACTGCTTGTCATGGACTCTTCCCTGCTTCTTGGATTCTGTCTGTGGTGAGCAGCTGCCTTTGGTTTTTTTCTTCCTCCCTCACAGCCCTGTCCCTACAGATTGTACAACCTTAGGGCAACACACTCAGGACGGGATGGGAGAAACCAGGGAAGCACTGGGGAGAATCTAAAGGATTTGATTTGAGGAAGTCAGAGAGGAAGCTCTCAAAGAGAGGTAACAGCCCTCTGGAAGAAAAGAACTGCAATGACTGAACTTTAGAAAATATAATTTAGTATCTGAAACTCATAAATCAACAGTTACATTGAATCCTTTGTGTATTCAACTTAAATAAAATGCCACAGATTCAGAAGCAAAATATAGTGTCAAATACTCTATCTCACAGATTTATGTCAGTCATATGTAACCTGTTCTCAAGAGCAGACAGATACTGCAAATTTTAATGGTACTGTAGAGTATCCAAGAAGTGGGTACTGGGCCTAAAACTCCTGTGTCACACTTCTCTCTGTTATTTACCCTTGCTCTGAGAAATGCATTGCTGCAGGTAGGATATTCACGTTAATTTCTACCCAAAGAGGCTTTGGAGAGCTGGTAGAACTGGTGAATTTTGATCCTAGTGGGTGGAGACCTCTTGAACTGCTTGGCACTGTCAGATGCAGTTGCAGCTCTGGCGGAGGGGGAGGTGGAATTAGCATTAAACCATTTTAAATTGTGGTACTTAACTCGACTAACTACAATTATAGTAAAATGCCTTCTAAAGTGTCTGATTATATCTTACAGTCAGAAGTTCTAAATAAAATGGATAAACATACATTAAGAAGCAAAACAAGAGTGAGTGTTAAGTACAGAAAACAAGAGAGATTGCTAAGGATAATTATTATATGCAACACCCTGCATGAGGTGTTAGTGTTTTGTTGATTCTTTGGTGCTATATATTCAGAAAAGGAGGCTGAAGTGTCACCTTTGTAACCAAATCGCTTATCTCCAAGCGCATTAAGTAGGAAACAGATCTCTTATGTTGCATTTACATGGTTAATCTGTCTACCACATTCTGAGTTTCTCCCTACTCAGTCGGTGGAAGATTAGAGCCTTTTTTTCATAATTGCTTTGTTAAACCACTTCACTGAAATTAGCATTTAAATAAGGGTAAATTGAGCACTGAACTGAATTTCCATAAAAATGCGATAAACCCCAAGCCTATACAAGGTCTATAAGTGGAGGTAGCTGCAGCCTGTGTAGGCTTTGTGTCAAGGATGAAAGCAGCCAGGACACAGCTGCCTTCCAGGGCTGGGGCAGCATCCATGTGTATTTGGATGGTTTGTAGGACAGGGAATTCTGATTGACCCAGCATCTCTAAATAGCACAAAATATTAAGACATGTGGAAGGCTCTTTTTGCTCTGTTAAAATGTTCATGTATCTGCAGCCTCAATTTGAGATTTGACTTTGTCATTTCAGGTGCAAAGGTGAATAAATATGAGGAAGAAAGGGGGTTTATCACAGGGGAGTCCTTCAGATCTCTGCCCTTTTTTTTGACCTTCCAGACGACAACACCTAAGTGAGAAAGCGATTTGTACCTCAGAGGTGTTTGGCCAGCCTTTAGGGTCAGTGCTTAACACCCTGTGTGACCAGGGCTTGCCAGAAGCACATTTACATTCCATTGGCTTTCAAAAGAACCTCGTGAGCCAAGTGTGTGGATGCAAAGCCTGAGCTCTTCTGCAGGTCACCTTCAGTTCTATTTTAGTGGGAGTTCCAGGCCAGCATCAATCTGTCTATTCTGATTTTAGGCTAAGTGCAGAGGGACCTAGTAGAGTCTTCCAGGAGGACTGTTGTCTGCACGAGAAGGATATTCAATTCCTATGCTAGGCTCCAGGTCTGATTCTTTGTAAAAGGCACAACCTTGTAGTGTAATTTGAAAGGGGATTTTATATGCATCCCTTCTAGATAGTTGAGAGCTATCCTTCTCTTAAGATGTGGCAGAAGGGAAACATGGTACAAAGAAGATGAAAGAAAGTTTAGGTAATGTGATGACATAAGTCAGAGAGAGGAGTATGTAAGTACGGGAGGAGGAAAAAAAAAAGATAGTCGTGAGGGCTGGGGAAGAGACTCCTGCATTGGCCAGGACTTGTATTTTTATATATCTGAACATTTGAAGTCCACCCATCACCAGCTTATAACCGAAGAGACTGTAGTTAAACCTGAATTGCATTGTTATTAATCACCCAAAATACTTGATATAAGACACAACCTTAAAATTTGCTTATTCTGTGTGTTGGCATACCTGGCATGGTAGATGTGTTTGGGTTATGATGGGCATGCCTTTGTGTGACTGTATATACATGTATGTCATATGTGTGCATATTGAGACCATTTTGGTTGATCTATTTTGCCACTTGTTTTAAACAAAAGGTTGGAGGGATCCAAAGTAACTGTGTGTAAGTATGAACACTCCCTTCTGATGCTTCAGTAAATTCTGGCATAGGTTGAGGTCTGTACCTTTAAGGATGACAACAGAGACCCTTCTAGTCCAATTGCACAGGAAGGCTGAAAATGGAAATGCAGATTTTATGATGTAATGCTGGAAGCAAATGGAAATGAACATAAGAAATCCACTACATGGCAGTGTCTGTGTCATGTGGATGTTTTCCCCCGAGTCTGCATCGTGGCTTTGTACAAAGGCTGGGGGAAGCTCCTTTCTAGTGGTGGCTGTTTTCAGGCTGGGGGCAGGATCTCACCTTGAAGCAGCTATTGAGCTGGCTAGATACCAAGCTGAGGGCATACATAGGTCACCCAGGATGGTTGTTTAAAAGGGGAATTTATTAGTTGTTAACACTGCAGTCATTAAAAAACATAACATGTACTGCTAATGAAGAATGAAGTTAAGGAAATGTATAACAGCAAACAGTAGAAGTCTTTCCTGTTGGTATTCACAAGTGGTCACCTGGGTATTTGTGAAATGATGGTGAGTCTGTGTTTCCTTTTTGTTTCATGAATATCCTAATATGTAGGTTAATACATGCAACTACTTTTGAATAATTAGACACAGTTCTACTGACTTAAAGTAATTGCTGATTTGGGGATTCACTGAACTCACTGTAAAGAACACCAGTAAAACAGCTCTTCAAACACTGAACTGTAGTGCTGGCCTGAAACAGAAGCAGGAGGGGATGATGGCTAAAAGGAGTGTGAAATGCTCCTTATCCTTGTAGGCTGAACCTACTAAAGCTTGTTGCATTTGTAGGCTATGTTTATGTCTAAGTTTGCTATGCAGGATGTAACCAGCAGTATGAATTCTATCATCATCTGCTGAAACCAGATGGGACAGTGTTCTTTATCTTTTCCATGAGCCATCCCTCATAACTCTGGGGGGATATCCTCTGTTAATGGCCCAGCTGTTAAAACCAGCTGGGGCAGTTTTCTTTTACTCTTCCTCAACCCATCCTCCCTCCAGGAGATATCTCCTGTTCATGGGCCATGGAGTCCCAGGGCATGGCTGATAAAATTCCATCATCCCATGGGGAGATGCTCCACCCAGGGGGAGGAGCCAAGCATTTCCTACCCAGATCAAATCTGAGATTTGGAACATCAGAGCAGCCTTTTCCCACTGGATTCCAGAGGAAAACCAGAGCCTTCCACATCATCACTGGACCTTTGGAGGAAAACTGCCCCTTCTCCAGGAGCACTGCTGCAGCAGAACCACATCTGTCACTGCAGGAGGATGCAGCCACCATGGAATGGGACTGCACCAATACCCTGACCACTAAGGTGTCAGGTTGGATTTTGTCCCTGTTTTTATATTACTGTATTTTTATACACTCTGTCAGTGTTTTTATACCACTGCATTTTAATTTTCCTATTAGTTGTTTGGTTTTTTAAAAATCATTATTATTTATACATAGTAGTAAGGAACTGTTATTCCTATTTCCATATTTTTGCCTGAGAGCCCCTTAATTTCAAAATTATAATAATTCAGAGGGAGAGAGTTTACACTTTCCATTCCAAGGGAGGGTCCTGCCTTCCTTAGCAGACACCTGTCTTTCAAACCAAGACAGTTTATAAACGTGAATAGATGAATAGTTCTCTTTTATAATGGAATGAGAAGAGAGGAGAATATGCCATGAATGCTTTTAGAGCCTGATCAGTTCATTAAAAATTCTTTATGCAGAGGTTGTTTTCTAACTCAGGATGCTAAGCCAGCTGTTCTGGTTGAGGCTCTTAACCTTTTGGGCAGTATCTGCCTTGATAAGAGTTTTTTTCTTTTTGGCTTTTCAAACACCATAGGTTGTGCAGTGCTGCCGGTGTGAATGAAACTTTCAGGAGCAGAAGCAGCAGCTACTCCAGACCCAATGAGCACTATGGAGCAGAAGCCAGGTGTATGGCATTTTTGTTGGTTGTCAAAAACCAAGTAGGTTGTCCTCTATCCCCAGGGCAGTGTCCTTTGTGCCATGGTGCTGAGATATAGAGCAGAACAAAATCTCAGCTGTCTTTGCCTTTCAGCCAAATGGGCAACAAACTCGCTCTCCCCTCAAAACAAGGGGAATTGGAAGCAGTAGTGAAAGATATTTTTTAAATTTCCACTGCTGAAATACCTCACATCATGGAAGGTCTGTATTCAAACTGTGTACACTTAGGGGTTTTGCTCAGATGAAATACTTGCCCTGGGCCTGGATGTAACCTTCCACCAACATGTGAATGGCTATTTTAAATGGACCTTTATTCCATTTTATTTAGCTATTTTTCACTAGGATTTCAGTAAAGAGCTGGACTACTTGTTTTTATTCTCACTGTGTAGGTCTTTATCTTTTTCTTCCTTTTTTTTTTTATATTACTTCCTCTGGTTAATTTTCCTACTCCACCACTTACATCTCATCCCTATACAGTTCAGCTGTTGAACATCTGTCCCTTCAGCCCCATACACTGATGAAAGGAAGAAGGAGTAGGATCCCTCACAGAGGTGAAGAACATGGAGCAGCTGTGTGGGGTCACACCAGAGGGCTGTGCAGCACAATCCTTGCTCAAGCAGAGGAGGAAGGAGCTGAGATTTGCCTGTGGAAGGAGCCAGACTACAAGGAAATGTAGGTCTTTCCAATGACCTGCAGTTAAAGGACCTTGACCTAGAGATGGCATTGAACTCCTGACAAAATTCCCAGAAGAATCTGTTTTATGTTAATCTATTTAGTAATCTCTCTACTGACCCACATTTGCTCCTGGCCTCCGAACATCCTGTGGCAATTAACTCCACAGCATAATGATGTGTTATGTGCAAAAACCATGACCAAGGGGAAGGAGCATCAGAAGTTGGAATTGATAAAAAGCCTGAATAATGCAGGTATCAGCTGTATGAAACCTTTGAAGATTTGCTTATTTAACTCCAGATTTGATCACAATTCTGCTCTCACTCTGATTTTTATGCTAGTCTGGTACTGCTGTTTTGAGGTGAGATCAAAATTAGGCCAAAATACTTTTAAGGGAAGGCAATATCTGATATTTCTAATTTAAAAAGAAACAAATCTGCTCTTAATGAGAAATAACTCAATGCTTAAGCGAGACAGCTTCTTGTAAAATTTAAGAAATATCTGAAATCTATGAAAATAGTCAAGCTCTTGTTATTTCCCTATCATATAGGTACCCATGTGTTTAATTAGGAATAACACTGAAGTCTTGGAGTGCTGCAGTTGTGATAAGAATTGATGTAATAGGCTTTGATACTGTTAGTTTAAAGAAATTCAATTAATAATTAAGGTGTTTGCTGATATCAGTCATGCAACACATTCAGAGGCAATTATTGCATTCTACATATTTGATTTAGACAAAAACAAGTGTATGTCTTTGTTTTAATCCCTTGTTCCATAGACAAAGGATGTGGGATGTCTGACCAGAGAGGGAGGGGTGGGAGACAAGAAATGTTATGCTGATTTAAACATAGTACGTGGTTGCCCTATTGGTGATGCCTTAGGATTTTAGCTTTTATGTTTTTTGTACATTTGTAATCCTGCAACTCTTTAGTGTATAACTCTAAACTCCATATCCAGTGTGAGCTGCTGCTTTCCCATTTTGGTCAGACAAAGCAATTCCTCTCCAGGCTGGGAATCAAGGACACCTCACTGTCTCAGCCCTGAGAAATGGAAACAAAAGTGAGTTAGGGGGAGCAAACTTGGGGTGAATGACTTCATTACCTGAAGCTGTAATTGAAATATTTACCCCCAATGTGCAAATGGACCAAACTTATAAAAGTGTGAAAACCCGTAACCCATCTTCCATTTTTTGGGTGTAGCCCCTGGGTGGGGCTTTGTCTGCCCTAATTGTACCTGAAAGGTCCCCAATAGTTATATTTGCTTTTTATTCCCTGAATTTTGTCTGGCCTCTGTTTTTAGGTAGCCCCACAAGACATCATTGACATTGGACTTGCATACAACAGCAGTCTTCTTCAAGGTTATTTTAGTCTTCCCCCCTACATGTGAATGAATTGCAGTCAGACACTTCAGATTGTTTGCAGATTTTATTGCCTTAAAGCAAGGGTCTTCAAACTGAGCTAAAGCCTTCTCAGTGGGTATAAAACATCACAGTACCACTGCGGTCAATGGAGACATGCACTTCATTTTATCAGGATATAACACTTTCATTTTTGGTAATTTATTCAGTTTTACACCTTGTCACACATTTAGTGTTTTATCCCAGGTGAAGGCTTTCCACACTCTTTCTCCTCAGTTTGAGAACAAGCATTTGGTAGCGCTGCCTTGCTGCTCTATCTCACCTCATGCTCCATTCATATTTCTTCCTCTTTGCATCTGTCTTCCCTTTCTTTGTCCCCACTCCCAAGTTTCAAACCCAGGCCATGCTTCCTTTTTTGCTCAAGCTGCAAGCATGAGCTCAGGTATTAAGGAGACCCATCTGTGCCATTGCAGCAAGCAGGGTAAGGTGATGTTCTGCTGGAGCAGGGATGTGGATCCCTTAGCCAGGAGGGAGGCACAGCAGGTTTTGTGCTCTCTGCTGCTCCACTGTTACTAGACAAGATTTTTTTGGTAATAGCAGAAACAAATCTGGATGGGATTTCTTACTGTAGGCACACAGCAGTTTCCCCCTACAGTGGGTACCCACAGCCCTCAGGTGTGCTGGGAGACAGAGGTAATGCCAAAGTGAGCACCCAATAATTGCTTCCTGAAGTGTGTGTTGCATGTATGTCCTGCCACTATAAAATACTGATGTAACTGCTGGCTAATGAGTCTCTTGACCTCCCACTGTCATGCTAATGTGACTGCACACTTGGAACCTTCATGAGCCAAGAAATTACTCTTTTTCTTAATACCCTTTTACAGATTGCTGCTATCTCTGCAATGGAGACTACCTATCTCATTAATTTGTAATTGTGCTGAAATATTGGAGCCTTGGAAGTGGCATGTGAACTGAAATACAAATTCAGTAGATATGCTGCTGCCAAAAGGCTGTATAAAGTCAGCTAAGCTATATATTACTGTAGATAAGGAAGTTATTTTATACTTTGGGCTCTGGTATTACTTGGATCCTTCTTTATAAAACTTAGAGTAATGTAAGGGTAAGTGCAATGAGGATGTGAAGTTGCATATGTGAAACACATAAACCCTCACACTGTAAAATCTACAAAACAAAAAGTTTCTCATGGCAATAAATGGAAGAAATGCTGCTTCCTCTCATAGAATTTGATATATGTGAAGATTGTTCCAGGTGAACTTTTCTCAAGAATTCTAGTATTTTAATAATATGTGGCTTGTGAAACAAAGACCCAGTGCAGAGACTTTTACAAGCACAGGAAACACTGAGAGCTTTTCAGTAGGATTAAATACCTACAGACATATGTAGGGACTGTACATAAAGGACCTGAATATGTAATGCTTTACTGCTACAAAAAATCCTTTTGCAAGAATTATCTGGGAAACCCATGTGATTTTTTTTTTTATGGGTAAAACATGCAATTCTGAGAATGTGACATAGAAGAGAGTGAATCATGTAGGAAGTCCACTTTTCCTTGTGGTTTTGGAGCACATGTAGTTCTGTTGTAGCAAGCACTAATAGGTGATCTAGCTTTGCTCAGTGCACATTTCTGAATAGCACTTTCCAAAGGAAGTGAATGCTCATTTTTCCTCAGTGCTGAGGCAGGGAGGCAGAGGACATCACCTGAAGCAGAGTGGGAGGGCAGCTGCAGAGCAGGGTCCTGGCCAGGGGCTGCAGAGCCCTTGTACTATCTAGTTCACACAGAGTCTGGTGGATTTCAATTTGGTTGTGGATTTGGGGGTTTTTTTAATAATAAACCCTGCTCAGGAGAGCCAGAGCATGAGCTATCAGACCAAATAAAGGGGGATATCTACACTTTTGATGATCTACTGAATGAATGAAATTATCTACTGAAGATTTCCTTGTTTGTTTCCCCTCTTAAATGTTAGGAATAGTGTTCTTTTATCTCTTGCACACTTTTTTGGACATAGAGAAATCTGTTAACTTTCACACAATGTTTTTAACAAGTCTAAAAATATTCAAAGTCAACACTTAAAAATGTTTTAAGGTGTATTTTTCCTTTTTCTAATTTAAATCTGGGATTTTTTTTAATGAAAAGTAAATAAACTTTATGCTGGGGAGAGCACTTATCCCTGTACTTTTTTTTGGCATTGCTCCTAAATTGCAAAGCTCCAAAGTGAAGGATAAAAGAAATGCAGAAAATTAATGATGGAATAATGTGTGGTGCCATCTACAGCAGGGCCAACTGTGATCATGTGCTGAACTTCCAAAGGAAAATTAAAAACAAATCAAAGCCTCCTTCAGTTCTAATCTGATCCAGTATCCTTGAAGCAAAATCTCCCACTGACAGGGAAGAAAACTGGGATGGACCCTTAGGCACATAAGATGTGACTGCATTCACAAAATCTCAGCATGAGAGAGAACCAGTTTAAGGGCACATCTAATGTTCTCTCCATTTCAGAATATGCTTCTTTTTAATTCTGTTCATGCTGATTAAAGCAATCCAATAGGCAAATGTCCTTTTATAGCAAACAGCTGATTAAATATTATGAATTTTTGTTTAGATGATGGCACATATCACTGTGTCAGTTGTTTGCTTGTGTTTGAAATTACAGTAAATAATCATAATGGTATTTCCTACTGGATATAAAATGAAATCTATTGCCTTAGCATTAGTTTAGCAGAGTAAAAATGAATCCCAAATACAACATTCTCCATAGCTTATAGTTGTTTTCCCCTCACTAACTGGTTATTATTAATTATCCAGACATGTCTGTATTATTCTATTGAGGTGTCTGTCTTCCTTCCTGGAGGAAATCCACTTACCCTGGTGGTTAATTGCTCACAGCACTGTGACTTTTATGCAGGAGAAACTGGCTACTGCTGAAATTGCTATGTCTGGCCTTGCTACAGGGTGAAGGGTTACATCTGGACAAGTCAAGAACAGCTTTTGAATATTTTAACCAGCAAGAGCTTGTTCTGAATTCCAGTTTTACCTGCCTTTGCCTAGAAACTAATTAGTTTAGTTAGACTAATAATCTGCAGAGAGTCTGCCATAGGCAAATCCATTTTTCTGTACTGGGTTTTAATGTTTTTCTGGCAGATGTTATTCTGTTATTTAAAGCAGCTCTGTGGCAGCTGCTTTCATCTCCCTGAGTTCTCTGCCTTCACCAAATTGTGACCAGCATCCCTGCCTCTGACAGTTGTGTCTACACAAGTTTATTGAACTTCAGACAAACACACTGAAGACAGGCTGCTGTCTCTGCTTGACCTCAGCTCTGTTGTTGTCCACCAGGCCAAGGAAAATCTCTGGGCTGCTGGTCTTTTATTGCTGTACACGAATTGAATGAAGGAAGGAGCATTCCTTTATGGTCTGCAGGTAATCTGAAGTCTGATTTAAAGGTTGTCAGATTGATTTCAGGCTAGTGATAATGCTTTTTACTGTGAGATCTTGCTCTGCATGACTGCTTTTCTGTTAATCTATGCTTAAATATCTGCCTGAATCTGAAAAATAACCATTTTGTCCATCTTTCCTCTCAGTAGTGCCGAAATCATTAACAGTAGAGGCCTTGATTTAATGAAGTGTTTTGATATAATGAAGTTCTAGAGGAACATCAATGCATGGCTAAATGCTTTGCTGAATTAGGGCCTCCAGTCTCAGTTTTACAAAAGGTGCTAAAGGAGCTGGAGCAATGGAGAAGGTGGACCTGCTTTATGTTTTACTTAATTTTCTTGACTGAAATAAGAGAGTTTTTGTCAGTTCTATGTAAGCTAAATAAATCTGCTTGTTACTTGGTAGAGACTCCTTTCCCAAGAGGCTGATGGCATGGAACAACATGCATTGGAGAAGCAGTGAGTCCTGGTTTTGAGTAACATTGAGTACTTTATGTTTCCAGTGCTTCTTGAAATCTGGCCACCTATTCTGGTGTCTTTTACCAGCATTTAGATAAGAAGCAAATTTAGTTACCAATGCTAAAAAAATAGTGTACAGTTAGGGTAGAGTGAAACTTTTTGGAAGAAACCTCTGTAAAACACTATGATTAAAATTAAACAGATGTTTAATAGGGATTTTAGTGGGATTAGGATGCTTTTCAAAACCACTTCTAAAGGCAGTTGCAATTCCATCTTCAGAGCAGGTAAAATGATAGTACATGGCTATTTGATGTGAATCCATAGGGTTAAAATAAATACATAGTAAGAGAAAAAGCTAGTAATACTGCTGTCCTCGACTTAGCCAACTGTGTTCTTTGAGCATATTTTTTTTCAGGTGCTCTGATTTCACCTGAGGAAGTCTACCCTTGCTGTTCCTGTGTGCACAGAATTGAGGAGCACTGTCTCCATGAGGGATCCTACTGAAGCTCCAGTAGGAAGGAACACACTTCATGTATAATATGGAATATAGAAGAAGATTCAGACTGTTAATAGGTTTCATGACCTTCTGAAAGGTAAGAAATCTGAGGGGGAATCTTTGTCTTCTTTGTGCCTTCAATGTGGTATGGGAAGACCACAGGAGGTGATGGAGTCACTGTCCCTGGAAGTGTTTAAGAAAACCCTGGATGTGGCACTCAGTGCCATGGCCCAGTGGACAAGGTGGTGTTACGTCTCATGTTGGACTCAATGATCTCAAAGGTCTTTTCCAACCTAATTCATTCTGTGATTCTATGAAATGCAGGACCCCAACACTGATTTTTCTCTGCCTCTTTTGTGAATGTTCCTAGTACTTCTCAAAGAATCCTAGTGATAAATAATAATAAGAATAAAGAATAATAAAAATACCCCTTCCCCCTGCTTTCTGCTCCAGCCCAGACTGATTTCAGAGGCAGTGGGAGGGGATGCACATCTTTTAAACTGGAGTGCTGTGCCAGGCTCAGGAGAGGCAGTGCCTCCCTGCCTCCTCCTGTGTGAGCAGTGACATGCTCTGCCATGTGTGCTGCAGGGACCATGGCACTAATACAGCATTTTAGTAAGCCAGAGGAATATTTCAATCTTATAAATTCTTCAGAGCTGTGCAGGGAATGCTCAGTGACGCTCTGATGTCAGTCATTAGGTGACTGCAGTAAAAATTAGGGAGGTCAGAAATGTCAAAGGGGCAATGTGTGCCCCCCAGGACAGGCCAGGTCAGAGGTACCCTGGAAATGTAGGCTAGAGGGAGAGGGAGCTTTTCCTGCCCAGGAGATGCCCGGGGGTGTGAGCTGGAACTGCAAGGACTGCTGGCTGAGACTTTAAGATTAGAAGCAGCAAGTTTTTGCACAGTGGGAGCCAGGCCAGGGCTGAAGCAAGATAAGGGCAGGAATTTGTAGGCAGATCAGAGCGTAATTCAGGGCTCTGAGGGAAGCAGTGATGGAGGGCAGGACCTTGCTGATGAGCAGGGTGACAGCTCAGCTCTGCTTCACATGCCATAAGGAAAAGACTGAGCTGTGTGAAAGGAGATGCCACAGCCCCAGGGGCTGGCGTGTTTAACAGCACCTGTCCCTTGGATAAGAAAAGCAAGGGGACTTCCGACAAAAATTAATTGGCACTGCACTTTTTTTTAAGAGGTGCACCATATGAAAATGCTTAATATTCTGGTAGAGTCTAAAGTTAAGGAAGGGATGTTTCTTTCCCTATTTTCCAGAGGGACTGGGTACAGAACCTGCCTCTGCTCCTTGTTAGGCTCCTCCTAGTACAATCAAGTTGTTTTTCCCAATTGTTAACAAATTTCATTTTTTATTTTACTTAACACCTTATGCAAATAGTTTTGTTTAAATATTTCTGGTTTAGGGGAGGTAGAGACTGACCTTAAAGAAATCCATTGGATTTTCTCCCTTGTAGCTATTTCTATTGGTGGTGTAGGAGCTTGACCATGTCTGCTGTTACAGTGGGGAACATGCTCTTGTTACACCTTTGCCTCTCAACAGAGAAATTTAGGATGGGTAGCTAAAATGATTATTTTCCCTAAGAGTATTGGTGAGCACAACAAAAATACAGGGATGGCAGGTGTGGAAATAGAGAGAGAAGAGGGGCAGCCATGCAGAGAGGAAGGCAAGAAGCTGCCAGGGCTCTTAAGAGCTGTAGCCCAACTTTAACTTTTACAGTGTATATCTTTGGAAAGAAAGGAGATGAGGTGTTTAACACCAGGGTATGGCACCCAGGAGGTTTGTAAAGAAGTATCTGTTGAGGAATTTGATAAAATAGAGCTGCCTGGGTTTGTCTCACTGGGTTCTTTTGGAGTTTTCAAAGGGTAAAAGGAAAGGCCCTGTTTTTTCCTGCAGCAGGGGAATCCCACAGGGAATGTGCTGTTGAAACCATGTAAACTATAAACCTGCATGCAGGAAAGCTTGGTTTTTTAAACATTGTAGTGGTAAGTATGGATAAGATACTGCAATACTACAAAAAATTGTTCTGCTGCAGAAAAATGACAAAAAATTTCTGTGGGGAAACTGAAACACTGTTTCCCTGGATTCTGGAAAAATGTCTAAAATTTCTAGAAAATGAGCCATAGAGTATTTGACAAGTCATGCAGATTAATTTGGAAGTTGAATTCTTTCCCAAATGAAGAATTTTATTGTTGATCAGTAAACTTTACAGACATGATATTTTAATTTATCTCAGTGTATCTTTGTGCCCTAGATGAGGCTCAAATTCATCTTGTTCTTGATACCAATTAATGAATTGTTCACTCTGTGGCACTAGAAACTGGTTAGCTGCACAAGCACAGCTCTCAGGACAATCTGTGCCATGGAAGTCAGATAATAACCTTTTCAATGAAAGATGGTAACACCTTCACAGCCTCTGTCCCTGCCACGTGCAGACTGTTAGATGTCACTGAGTAGTGGCACTTGAATTTTTACACAGATGAGATGAAAAACAACAAGGACAAAATCCTTCTGTTCTAACAATAGGCCTGTAAAGTATTGTCTTGCTGGGGGTTTTCATAAAAATGGTGTGTTTTCTGATCTACTGTAGATTTTAATTGCTCTGAAAACAAATGTGGTGTGCCAGCTTGTAGACAGAGTATTTCATCAAAGTGCAACCAAGCCCTATAGCCCAGCATATGGATATTCATTACCTTTGGAGGCTCACAGCCACCTGTGGCCACCTGCTTTCTCTCAGCAATATGCCACACTACCTGGGGCTGCTGGTTTTGCTTTCAAAATAATTTATTTCTGTTTTGTTAGGCTCTTCTCCTAATTTTGTTAACACAGTTAGGGCAATTAAGTGGAAGAAACAGAAAATGGTTCATTAAGGTTCATTAATAATGCCAGATACATGGGGGTCTGTAAACAGGATCAATTGCATATTTCACTGATGCAAATTGCTGGAGTTTAATTAATCTCTACTAAAGTTACCTCTGACTTTCTTTTATCTCTGCTTAATACATTAACAAGATTTTTTTTTTTTTCACTTTTGAGAACAGCAGTTATCCTCTAAGATAGTGACTTTCTTGCCTGGGTCGCAATCCTGCCACAGAAATGTACAGGATGAGACTGAGCACTGCAAGTGATTTATGGCACTCTCACTGCTGGACTTGCACTCAAGCATGATCTTTTCTCTGTCTGTGCACGAGAGGGAAACTTTCCCTTCCATGGGCTGGCAGACCCTGAACATTGTTCACTTCTTAGTAACATGAAGACTCCTATTAACTGTTGTTGCTCCTCCAGCACTAGATGTTCTGGCTCTGAGTGTTAAATTATTTATAGCTAATGACAGATGATTCTCATGTGTTTAGCAGAGCAGTTAGAAATCTAAATTTTGTTTTCAGTCTGATCAGAAAAGCTTCAGGTGCTGGGGTCATAGATAGCCAATTAGTTCGGTCTGAAGACATCTTTCAAATAGACTAAGTGTGAGCTTACCTTCATTCTTGCTTCAGAGATGGGAAGGATGCTGCAGCTTTTGCAGACTCTTGTGCTGTTGGTGATGGGGATGGGTACTGCCTGTTGTTTACAGCAGCTGCTGTGCCCTGGTGTGTGAATTCCTGCTGCAGACAACTCCTTGTTTTCTCCAGCAGAGACAGGGAGGATGCTTAGACTCTTTAAGTGGAGCACCTGTCTCTGTAAGCATACTGCCTTACATGATCCACATTTTGCATTTTGCCAGTTTTCTCCCTAAGTGGATGTTCCTGTATCTGGATCTCATTCTGATGGGTGCTCAGCTGCTGGGATTGAGCTTTTTAACTATTTATTCCTCGAGCACAACTCAGACTGGGGACACCAAATGGCAAGTCCTCCTCTAACACCATCTTTCCATTCAGTGTGGTAGACAGGGGGATCCCAGGAATCATCTGATCCACCAGCATCTACACCCTGCCTTGGCTGCCCTCCTGGCTTTTTGTTTTTCCATTTTCCTTATGGGATGTGCACAAACAGGAGCTGTCAGGGTTTGCCTGCCCCGAGCAGCCTCGCTGGGCACAGCCCCAGGCTCAGTGTGGGGTTCAGGGACACCTCACCAGGAGGAGGTGTAAGAGCTTGACCATGTTCCTGTTACAGTGGGGAACATGCTCTTGTTACATCTCTGCCTCTCAGCAGAACAATTCAGAATGGGTAGCTAAAATGATTATTTTCCCTAAGAGTATTGGTGAGCATAACAAAAATACAAAAATGTGGGTGCTCATTTCCAGTCCCCCCAGCCTCACAGATGGACATCAAATCTGTCCTGCAGCCATCTCTGGTTCTTTTGCTCCTGGCTGGACACTCAGGATGGACTCTGGTTCATTGCTTGCCTGTCCATGGCTGAGGATTGAGAGGAAAGATGTGTGCTTATGTCTTTACAAATAATTGGATGGGCGTTAATGTCTTTGAAATGGATCTTAATGTTTCTACTGACTTTTTAGGCAGCAGATTTGTTGCAGAGCCCAGCTTGGCTCTTGAGACAGACAAAGCTGAGCTTCTGAACTTTGGGGTGAAACAGGATATTCAAGGGGGGAATATGTGGTAGGTGGTTCAGGAAGGCTGAACCTTCCTAGTGCCTCAGCTGATGGGGAAAGGAAGAGGGCAACATGTGAAAACCTGAGAGAGAAAAGCCTGTGGAGTGCCCTGTGGACTCTTTCCCTTTATTTGAACAAGGTTAAAGGACCCCACTGTCTCTTTTTGGAAATGAAGCTCTGGTGTTTGTGGATTTTCTTGACATGGTCCTCTGTAGCAGGTTGGTCCCTTGGCATCAGGACAGGCTGTGTCTTGTTGGCAAAGCCCTGCTCATTTATTGCCCCTGTGTTCCCCAGAACTGTAAAACACTCATGAAAAGAGGCTATGGAGTGAAGAGTGTGTGCTTTCCCTTTGCTTTATTTTCTTTTCTCCATGTGCCTCCCATCTTCATCTTTAGAAAATTGCCTATTTATCTCCCAAACATAGTTGCATTCTTTGCTGAATGTCCCTCTTTAGGAACTTATTCTGTATGGAAATTACCCTGTACAGGAAATAATTTACCTTTAACTGTCCTCTTCTTACTTTGAAATTGTTTTCTTGTGGGCTTTTTTCCCCTCCCAGCTCTTAAAACAATGAGGCTGGAAACTGCTGACACCCAATAGCTTTGACAAACTGACTGTCAGCTGACATGCTCAAAACCATCTGCTCCATGGATGGATAATTCTGGCCAGGGTTACTTCCAGCTGCAACGGATCTGCAGCCCTAGATTCTGCTGGGAAAATCAAGGGCACGATGACAAGCCCCAGAAGGGAGTTTAAATTCATGTGCAATACAACAGTGCCTTTTTGAAGATAGTACCAAAATGGTCAGCCTGCTTGGAGTGGCTCAGACTGGAGTTTGGGTTTTCGTGATCATAGTTTTGTTTTTTTTTTTCCTGGTGAAATACTGGGGTTTTTTTCTGTTTTTGGTTTGTTTTTTTTTTTGTTTGTTTTGTTTTGTTTTTTTTTAACGCTAATCAGAATAGGTTAATTTGTGATGTTAAAAACCAAAGGCATTGGAAGAGGCTACAATACTTTTATTTCCAAAACACTGCTGTTATGAAGACCAAATCTCCAGACAACTGTCTGTTGAAAGATTTTGTGCCTTTTCTAATGCAGCTTTTATTGGAGAGAGACCCTCCATAAACAGCAGTCCCAAGTGAGCTGTGGTTGCCATGGCTGAGATAGAGAGATGGGGCTGAAGCCTCTGTAATCAGCATTGTGCCCAGGTTTCTTCGTGTCCCACTCTGACACACAGCCAGAGGTGTGCAGAGCTGCAGCACTGCAAGCACGCTCTCTTATTTGCATTGTGACACTTTAGGGTTGTAGAAAACCAGGGGAGAACTCCTAGGATATTTATCATAGAATAAAAACTCATCTTCCCAGAGATCTTGTCCTGCTTTGGAGGAAATGCATCAGAAAACTCAGTCAAGCAGGGAGAGAAATTTTGGAGGAAATGTGGTAATAGTTAAGAATTATATATTCTTACTCTATGCCAGTTATGTGTACAATGAATAGTTAAGGAGCAGCTATTAATTGTGTTCTGCTGCCCAAACCTACATCAGTTACTGCTTTGAAGATCAGATGGGAGCCTATGTGCTCTGTGATTTGGAACTCCAATGTACGACTGCTTTCTAAACACAAATGCTTTTCCTAATATCTTTTGAGTTGATGTTTCATCATTTCTATAATGTGGATACTGAGAGCAAAAAAAGTTCAAACTTGGATTCCCAGTTTGATTTGTCTTAGCCCTACTTCACTGAGTTAGTTCATTTCCCTTCTTACTTCAGCTTCCAGGTGGGAGTGTGAAAGGACTACCTAAAACAGGCCTGAGAATCTGGATTAGGGCATCTTTTCCAAAATGTGTGAGGTTTTTTTTCTTCTGAGTGTATCAGAAATGGGAGGTGGCAGGGGCCGTTTTTGAAGGGGATGTCNGAAAATATTACAGATAAGAAAATAATAAACAACCTTGAGGCCGAGAAAACTAAAGAGCTCAGATTTATTCCACCTCGGGCACACGAACTGCCACACAAGAACTTTTACACATCTCAGGGAAAAAACCAAAACGAATTCCGAGAGATGTCATCTAATCCAAAGCAATGAAAGAGTGAAGTGATGTGGGCTTGGATTGGGAGGATAATCATTAAGGGACCAGGACCTCAGGAGGATCAGGTAGGGTAGGGGGTTTGTGCAGAAGGCAGAGACTTACTATTCCTGTTGGCCAACAAGTACAGAACAAAATCTGATGGTTTTAGCCGGGAAAATGTAGGTTAAGTCTTTAAATCAGATTTGGAATGTGTTTTGTCCAACAGCCAGGCAGTGTGTTAACACTGTAACGTGTAACGACAAGGTGCCTGCTGGTGCTCTGCTTCCATAATGGAGAGGATGACAGTGCCAAGTGCAGTTCTGAAAGCATTTACCTTCACTGGGATATCAGTTCAACTCAAAGATTTCCATGGAAGTACAACACTGAGTGGAACTTCTACACTAGGGCACAACCAGAATATCTAGTCATCTATTTATTTCATATACAATGGGTTTTTTTATTCATGTAGGATGCAGTCCTGATGGTAGTGCACCAGAATTTTTTGTGTTTCCTGCTGTTGCGACTGTAGAAAGTTAATTTAAAATAGAAAAAAAGTATGAATGGGAAAGTTGAAATATAGAAGTGCCAGAAGGAAGAGAAATTAGAATGGCACGTGTGGATGATCTGTGCAATAGCAGAAAACCACAGTCCTGGCACATCCACCTGCAGCTTTTCAGGACACCTGATCAGAAAAACAAGGGACAGCTGGTACAAGGAGCAGTCCACACATGGGCAAGACCAGAAAACAACATTTCAGATGCTGAGAGAATGAGATAAATGATAGTAAATCCTAATGATGCAGAAAGATGAGACAGGATGGGTAAACATGCCTTGGCTGCCCCACCCTCACTCGTGAATTATAGTGCTTGTGACAAAATTGCTGGATTAGGACTTTTTTTTAAATAAAATAATTTTATAATTTATAAAGATAGAGCCATTATTTTAAATCAAAGAAGCTCATGCACTGAACTTCAATATTCTAACATTATATCCTGAGGAGAAGTTTGTTGACAACGAAAAGCTTGTTAGGGAAAGCACCCTTCTGAAATTAGGAGGAAAGTGCTAATACTCTCTTTTCTAGCTGCTGAATGGTGTTTGAACATCTAAACAGCCTGACCAGTGTGATAATGAACTCTGCCTTGCATAGGGAGTCACTGCCCAACACCAGCTGCATTAGCAATGGTGAGCAGGGCCAGTAATAGGCAGAAGCTCATGACCAATTTCAGCAGGCATAATATAGATAAATTACATGAGGGAATATGAATAAGTTTGTGCTTAGTCCTTGTTTGAGTCCAGAAACAAGACAGCAGCAAGGTAGTTTTGAGTGCTTTTTATATTTCTCTGATGGTGCCATGGCAAGGACACTGCCAAAGCTCAGCAGCAGAGCTACTGCCACAGTTTGCTGGGAACAATTTAGGAAAGATCCCTGGGGTTAAATTCAGATCTCCTGCAGCTTCTCTTTCTATGAGATCGGGCTGTTAGCTGAGAAAAGAGGGAAGTTAAAGAACCCTGAAGTATTTTTTTCTTTCTTTCTCTGGAGCCAAGGTCAGGTAACTTGCTGCCACCAATAGAGGGAGGAAATATTTGGATTATTGGTGACTGGTGGCAGTCACTGGCATCCTGCTCAAACACTGTGTAAATGTCAGGCTTCAACATTATAGAAAGTCAAAACTGGCTGCAGAAACTGAATTACCTCCAGGTAATCTCTGCTCTGGGGTCTCTGCCTATAAGAATTATGAAAAGGAACATTAAAATATATGGAGGATTTGACAATTTCTGTGCTCTGTTGTCACAGGTTTGCCAATGTGCTTTTTTAAGGTAGTGACATAAGAATATTTCTTCAATGCTTGTAAGCAAAATGCAAGGAGTTGTTAATTGCAGTGTTTTATCTTGTTGCTGTTTGAATTGAAGGAAAGAGTGGTCTGGGGGTTGTGTCTGTTACTCTGCCCTCTAACCAGTGTCTCTTTGTTTTCTCTTTTCTTAATTTTTGCTTTCTCCCTGAATGTTTTAGACATTTCAGAAGCAGGGTATATTGTCACAGGGGAGTAGCTAGAGGTTGTAGTTTTAATTCATTCTCCCCCATGACTAGCTGAAATGCCTTAAAAAAATGTATTTGCCTTTGAGGTGGGGGGAGGTTTGATGGAAAGGATAATCACCAAAATTTTGAATTGCTGCTTGGAGAAGCCTGCCTTTGTTTGAGCTGCTGTGGAAGTCCAGGCAATTGTGGTTGAAATCGGATGTTTTACCTGGTGGGATGGATCTAGTCATCCTTGCGTTTCTGAGACAGGGACTCAATTGTCATTTGCCTCAAAAGATCCTGAATTTTGTTCAGTCTCATTGGGCATAAGAAAGGACTGTTCTTATGGCCACTAAACCATTAGGAATAAAACTGTACAAAACGTTGAATATATTTTTTCTATCTCCTATTTCTGGATCATACACAGTTTTCAGTCATGCATTCTTCAGTATGTCTCCTCAGTGAGAATCTTCTGGTATAGAGATATGTATAATATCAGATTTTTTTTTTAATGCCTCTTCTAGATGAAAAGAAAGTTCCTTCTTCTGTCAAGGCTGGGCTTTCATAAGCATGACTGAGCTGTTTTAGATAAAATCTTCCAGCAAAAGTACTTGCCTTTGGGAAGGCCAACCTCTGACACCTTCTGTGTGGTGTAAAGTCTGGGAATAGGCATTGGTGGAGTTTGCTGTTCACAGGGAAAACACTCATGAGAGTAACTCAGCCTACAAGGGGAAGTGCTGCTTTAGCAGGTTTGTACTTCAAAAATGTCATACTGCTCAAGTTGAAGTCCTTTACTTCAGTGCACACGACTTGTGTAGGAATAGGCATGTCTCTGCTGAGGAGCTCTCCTCCTCCTGAGTGAAAGGCTTGGAGCTTGAGTCCCTTCTGCAAAGGCTGCCTCACAGGAAACAGGGATTGGGGCACCTGTGCTGTGGGAGGGCTGGCCCAAATGGCACACTGCCTGTCCTGCTGGCCCTGCTGCAGAGGGCAGTCCTGCCTGCAGCTCTCAGGGCTGCCACACTCCTGGTTGTTGGTCTGAGTGTCCCCAGCACTGCTGTGCTGGATCCTCCCATTCCTTATCCATCTGTCGAGATTTGCAGTGACCAGGATCCCATACCTGGTGTGGCAGTACCTGCTGCAAAATTTTTAGAACATGCTGACAGAAACTCTGCTCTGTCAGTTTGGGTTTTTTTTGTATGGACAAGTTATCAATATTCCCCAAGCCAGGCTGCTTCCCTTGGGCATTACTGTCCCTTGAGGTCTCACAAACAGCAGCACAGGGCAGCAGTGGCCCTGGGGAAACAAAACCCCTGTGAGCTGAACCTTGGGCATATGCAAGGTAAGGTTATGTGGATGTCTGCCCCAGGTGAGGATTTAGTCTTTAGTACCTAACAGTTCAGTGTGTTTTGTGGTGGACATGGTCAAGTAAACTGATGGAGAAGAAACCAAACTGCATTGGGGTGTGGTGACTTTCATGGGGTTTTGTTTCTTTTTTAATCTTGCCCTTTGGGTTTCTTCCCATTCCTGTTTGAGGCATGTAAAGCAGCACTGGTTTAACAGCCTCATGTGAAGGGGTTGTAACTTTTGGTCAGATTACTGAATTTCTCAATCTCAGTTGTTATTTAGGAGGAACACCTGAGCTCTGAACTCCACTGCAGATACAACAGCATGTCTCAGTTGGTAACTTGGCATCATTAGCCATAAAGTATAATGCTGGGCTTGGTGTGACAGTTTTAATCAACTTCTCCTTCAAGGTCACCCTTGGCTTCTGAGTTATGGAATCCCAAAACCTGTTGTGATTTATTTTGATGAAGATAAGTCAGTCCATGTTTTCTGACAGCTTGGCTGTTCTGTGATCTGTAACTACATTGCTTCTAGTACAGAAAATACGCTCAGGACAAGTACATGTGGATGGACAGCTCAAATAATAGCAATCCATCTTAGCAAATGGCATTAGTTCTCTTATTGCTTCTTTCAACTGACTTGTCCCTTCATAAAAGGAGAGGCTCATTACTCCCACTGGAGGTTTGGAAAAACCACTTTTCTCAAAAAACCCATTAGCTTTCTGGTATAGCACTTAGATGGTTTGGGGAGTGACAGAGGGATTTGTAAAGATTTTTGGGCAGCTTGAGTCAGAGTGACCAGGAGGAGCTGAGTGCCTGACCTTGCTCTAGCCACTCAGCCTGAGTCCTAGGAAATTCAAACCAATTTATATCTGCTCATTTCCCTTGTTTTCCCATTCAAAGGCATTTATATCTGCTCATTTCCCTTGTGTTCCCACTTCCATATGCACATATGGCAGGGATGAGGAGGACACCTCACGAGGCCGGTGTGACTGCCTTAGGAATGTTACATGGTTTGTATCAAAATGATTACTGCTGTTAAAGGAGCTGAAGGGATGCTGTGGTGACAACCTATGGGGAGTTATGTGTAGACTATAATTGTGGGATAAGGATGAAACTGAGGTTTACCCTGCTGCAATTTTGAGTAGCTGATATCAGTGTTGTGCCTGTTTGGATAGCCAGCCTGAGTAATGATGGTGGGTGACCTGGGTGGTCTGGGAATTCTGGAGCTAATCTCTGCAGAGAGGACTTGCTGGACTGCCCACAGCCAGGGTGATTGAGTGACCTCCCAGCCAGCCTTCAGCAAAGCAACACACAGGAGCTCTGCAGACAGAGCTTTGGGACACTCCTGGGGACTCTCTCAGCAGGTTCCTGCTGTGCACAAACTGGTAGCTGCTGCTTGTATGCTGGGATGTGCTGGTTAAATTCCTGGGCAGAAAATCCAGGAGCTCTTGAGGGTTCTCCCTTTTGGCATCTGCTGTAGACATAGTGTACAGAGGTAACTTTGAATATTCAGACAAAACTGCTCAGTAGGAGTGGTCTTGTAGAACAGTCTTTGTCCATGGTCAAGATAGTTACGGGATGGTTTGTACATAATTTAAGGTAGTGAGTAGATGTGGATTGTGCCTGTGCTGGAGCAGTCATGTAGGTGTACTAGTGGGATGCAAGAATTCTCCAGCATCGTTCAGGGAGCCTTAACTCATCTGGCTGAATGCATCTTTGCAAGGACACTTGGAGTGGAGGAACCCATCAGTACCTGGGCAGCAACTGACCATCCTATTGAAAGGTTTCAATCTCTAAAGAAGCACTATCCAATGCAAACCTTACCAATCAATTATTTAAGCAAGCACTCGTGTCTGTGTCTGTGCAATAGCATCCACTCAGCACAAGTGGGATGCTTCCATTGAATTGTTGCCAGTCTCATCCTTTTATTGACTTTTCTTCAAAGAGCTGGAAGAAAGTCTTGATTAGTGAACAGTCTTAGTCTTGATATGTAAGTGAACAATGTTAGTAATTGTGAAAACTGTTAAGTGTCAAGTTTCCCAAAACCAAAGCCCGTGTTGACTGGTACATCTTTTTGGCTGGGATTATTTCCAAGCCAACAGCAGTGTGGGCACTAATCCTGGGGACAGGAAGTTGCAAGAGGCAGAAAGTCTGGCAAAGATTCAGATCTCCTATGGCTACACCTGAAAAACACGTGCTCTTCAGTGCCAAGTACCTAGGTAACTAGGTTGGTGCTTGGTACAAAGTCTGGATACAGTTTAAAAAAGAATTGGAATGTGTGCTCTCTGCACTGCTATTCCTTAAAATAAGCCCTTTATTTATAAAACAATTTCAGCTAACGACAACTGGCTGATTCAGATGGTGCTTCAGGATTTGAATGAAGTCAACAGCTTGTCTGTGCCTGTTTGTTAGTGGATGAATGCAGGCTATTTGAGAAGAAGTTGAGATTGAAAGAATAGAGGTGATTCAGGCAGACTGCCATCTTTCTCCCATTATCTATATTCACTAAAGCTAAAAATAGGTGTGGTTGCTTTTAGTTCTAATATTCGATATATTCAGTGCTTCATGAACCAGCCAGACAAAGTGCTACTTTACTGAAAATAGGCGAAAGCCCACTCCAGATAAAGTGCAGCTTAAAAAGACTGCCCCCGCCTTAACATTGGCCATCATGTCTCCCACATTTACCAAAATTCTTCACATTAGAAGATTAAAACTTAAGCAGAGGGTGACCTTTTATAGACATATTTCTGCTTATTACTCCCACTGAGCTCATCATTCCAAGAGCTTTTCTGTTGATTGCTATGGCCACTCTGAAAGGGGTCTTCTGAGGCTCTGCTCTTCTGCCTGGACCTTTTAATGAAGATATTTCATCTTTTTCTGAACTCCTACATGCAAATAAAGAAACAGCAGAATTCATATTTTAAGAAACAGGCATGGGCCAAACAGTCTTACTTTTACAGACAAAATCATTGCCTTTATAGGGAAAGGAAAATATTTTAAATTTTTAAGGTTTTTTTTCCAGGCTGGTTTACAGACTGCAACATAGAGAACTGTTTACTACTTGTTCTGTAAAGTGTGTTGGAAAGAGCAACCTCACCTTTCTTGCTGCGTGGCTGGGCCAAAGTATTTGGAAAATAGCTGTGCAGGCTCTCAAGAGTGATCTTTGCACTTTTCTGGTGCTCTTCCCTGCTCAGTTCAGCTGGACAGAGTCACTTTCTCACTGAACAGTGGCTTTTGTGGAGCTTGGCTGTCCCAGCCACCACTGTGGGTATTTGCTGCTCTCACCAGGGATTCAGTATTTATTGTAGATGTGGGGGTTCCTGAGGCAGGAGGCTGTTTTGAGGCTGTTTCCCCTGGGGACAAACAGCTGGTGCAGAGTATGGCATTTTCTGCTTGTTTGCAGAAGTGGTAGCTCCAAATCTACCCGCTGTTCTCACAGACAGTGATGTATTAGATTGGTATGAACATATACAAAAGTCTCTTGGCAACCCAAAAACGAGCACTTCTAACACTTCTTTTCCTGAATACTCTTTCTCTAGGCAATATTTTATTGTCCAACTTTTAATAAAGTCTTGTGATGTAGCAGTAAAGCAGAATATGAAGGTAGTACCTTCACCAGGATATCAAATATGTAAGAAGTAAATTGCAGCTAGCCCAATCCTTCAGTTTGACAGTTAAGCTATACTGTAACAATACATGCATGTGGGCCATTCACAGATGGTATTGTAGCTGTAAATTAAACTACATTAAATCTTCAAGCATCCAGTGGGAGATTTTTCCCATCTCCTCTCTCCTCAATATGCAGAGGAGTTTGGTCCAATTAATTTTTCCAGCATAAGAATTATGAAGGATCCTACCACTGCTTTTTAAATAGATTTCACTAGGGGTTAGAGCTTCAGGATATGGTGTCCTGAAGAATCCCTCTGGCAATATCTGAAAAGAAACATCAGTGTCACGTTCTTCCTATTTTTAATGCCCTTCACTATGGAAACAGTTCTATGCTTCTCTGCTGTCTGTCCATCTCCCTAGTAATTTTGAACTGTTGGATGACATAAATCAAATGTGACAGAGGTAGAGGTCTTAAAAGATAATTAGCTTCCTGCAAGTTTTTGTGCAAGTTACTGTCTGGATAGAGATGAAATTCTACTTTATGCCTTTATAAACTTGGTCTGCAGCGTATGCTGAACCTTTACTGGAGAATTTAATGGACTTAAAAAAAAAAAAAAAGGAATTTACATTCCGTACTCTAAATACAGGTAATACTGGAGCTGGAGCAAGTAAAGCTGTTCCTGTAATTTCCAGCACTTGCTGAAGTGTGTGATGGTGCTGAAGGAACTTGGACATGGGCAGAAAAAGCACGGGGACTTTGCTCTTGGTCAGTGCTAAAAGACATTGACTGAGCTTTGGCTTTAAGGGATTACTTTTGATTGAAGCTGCTGGAGCAAAACTTGTGCTGTGCAGAGCATGATCTGGGGATGGCCACCCTCGCAGGCCAGGAGTTCTGCTGCTCAGTGTGCCTGGGGTTTGGGGCAGTGAGGCCAATTTGGTGTATTTTGTAGCTGTATTTAGGGGTGTAAGCTGTGCACCACTGCAGTGGTGTTGTTGTCATGTGCTGTACACCAGTGCCCATATCCATTTGTATTCCCTCATGGACCTCATGCCTACTGCTTTGTTTTGGACCCTGAGGTAGAACAGAGTGCTTTTGGGGCTTTTTACAAATCAAGGTTCCTGTTTACCACCCACCCACAATTCTGACCTTAGCCACTGCCCCAAGATAGTGGATTTCCTGCCCAGTTTCTCCTCCAGACTGTGGCTATATCCAAGTGTAAACTGTGGGATGGCTTTCTGATTTTCTAATGCTATCATTTTAACAAGTTTTTAATGATTTATTAGCCTAACTGCTTTTTTGAATGCTGTTAACCCCATTTTTAAAATATCAGGCAGCCTCAGGGTTGCAACAAAATCTTAAATTGGCTGCTTTTACAAGCATCTCCTGGATCTGCATTTTCTGTGGATGCTTTGCCTGTCTTTTGTACACACCTGAGTAGAAGAAATTGTAATGGAGGCACATAAAAAAATCCAGTTCTCATATTCAACTTGTCTTACAGCACAAGAATAAAGGAACGCTCACTGATGAGAAGGAACATGCCCCAGAAGAGTTTGGGAAACAGTTCTCATGACAGATAAGTGGTGTGGAGGATTTTCAGTCCTGGGAAATCGTTAAGGCAAAGTGTGCCAGGGTTCAATGTCTTAGAGACCAATAGCAGCAGAACAATGTAACATTGCCAGCTGCAGCAGGCAAATCAAATGTGCAGAGAATGCCAGCAGAACTGGCACAACCATTGTGAAGGAGGTCCTTGAGTGGTTAATTGAGGCTTTGTTCTTGTGAATGGAAATTGGCATAAATAAAAGGTAAAAATTATTTGTTTGACATGATAAGATGAGAAGGATCATGTCCCCTTCGTGTTCCAGCTATTTTTTCACCTCTATTTCTCATTCCCAGCTAGACTGCCATCCCAGCAGTTTGATGGACAAGAACTGGAAGGAATAAGATACTCTTAAGGGAATGGGGGGATGTGCTAAAGTAAAGGAAGTACAATCAACTAACAGGTGATGTTTTTGGCACTCCTTTCTCTGACAAACAATTCCCAAACTCCTGCTGCAGTCTGCCTCAAGCAGGGAAGTATTTGATTGCAGATTTAAGGGGAGCCGTGCTCCTTTCCCTGGGTGTGTGTTTGTGAGCAGTGCTGCAGAGCTGTGCCAGCCTGTGGCAGGGGCAGAGCAGTCCAGTCCAGCAGTGCTTTGAGACATGAGTACCTCACAAAGATGATGCTTTTGTGCCACAGGGGCAGCGTTTTGCCAGTATGGTGTCAGTATCTGTGAAGTTCAGAGCCTTTCCTGCTGTCTTCATGCCTGCTCTTCCACAGGGCAAGCTGTCTCAAACTGCAGTGTGCTCCTGGGTGGGCTGCTGACAAATTTTATTTGCTTTTTGTTTGCTCTGAAAATAGCTCTCAATGGATTTTGTGGGGAGGGGATAGGAAGGGAGAGAGATGGTTCTCTGCTGGACTTCTCCAGCATTATTCACAATGTTAAATTGCTCTGTGGTGTGAGCAGAACTGGATCCAACATTAGAAGACATAGCAGAGATGGCTCGAGGTGTGAGATTAATTATCCTTTCATTCATAAGACTGGCTTTGGTAACCTTTTGATCTTTGTGCTCTCAGTTTCCTCTCAGAAAAATTGTGATTCAGAAGTTCTAACATCAGCCTTGCTATGGAGAAATGGAACAGCAGTGCATATGTAAACATAATGTAGCAAAAGAGCAAAGGAAGTTATCTGTCTTTTGACTGAAGATGGAGCTTCTAAACAAACACGTAGAAAATTCAGTCAGCTACCTCCAAATACAAAATATTTGGGAAGATGGGAAGCAAGGCCTTAGGCTCCTGTTGGAATACAGCTGTTCAAGGCACCACACCCTGCAGTGTCCAGCAGAGGGTTCCTAAAGGCACCTGACTTACAAAGAGGCCTCCCCAAGGTCTGCTTTCAAAAGTAAGGATAAAAAAAAATGGTAAAGATTCCTTCAGGTTAAAAGGGCTTTTTGTGAGCGTTCTTTTTGTTTGCTTTTCTGGGTTGGATTTTTTTTTTTTTTTAATTTTTCTGGGATTTGGTTCTTTGGGTTTTTTTTTTTTTTTGTGGGTTGGGTCTGGTTTAGTGTTTGTTTGTTTGTTTTTTAATCTTCCTGCCTTGTCAAACCAAGTGTCTGGAGCTTTAAGCAGTGTTGTTTGCCACTTCTGCTGGGATCTTTATAGTTGCCACTAGAAGCTGGACCTGTGTCACCTGTCCCTGGTGAGTTTATCTCAGTCATGTTTGTAACATTTAAAATCATACTTAAGGGTGAGCCTAGAACTTCACAGGTTCTCTGCTTTATGTTACAATATTTTAGGTGTAAGCATAATGTGAATGCCTTGAAAATTGAGTAAATTAATTTATTTTAAGGTTCCAGGGAGGACCCAGGCCTTGGTCCTGTGATGTAATTCACCCCTGAAGAGCTTGTGGCAACATTAGGACCTGTACTTTTATAGAACTCATTATTGGGAAGGTGGCTCCAAAAATCTCAACATAGATTGGATTGCTCTTTAAAATAATTGGTTGAATATTAATTTCTGTGGCTCACTGCAATTACGTTAATTATAGGAACTCATGAGGCACTAATGTAAATATTAGAACCCTTTCTGTAACATTCACTGTAATTTAATGCTAATTCAGAGCCATTATTAAAGTGTTAATAGCCAGGGATGGAATCCATTCAAGCACATAACACCTCACACCTTGCAGCTGGGGAGGAACGTGTGCTCCAGTCCACACACCCTCTGGATGTACAGCCATGAGCTGCTGGCAGCCTTCCCATCACCAATTAGAGAGACTCAGAGAAACTCTCACGGGGTTCTGGCCATATTGCCTGACCTGGCCTCTCCAGTGCTCATGACAACCATGGCTGCTGCTTCTGTGGCTAAATTACTACATAACTTTGTGTCTCATGTCATCTGTTTGGAAACCCAGATGATTACATCTCCTACATACTTTTAAAATCTAGCACGCTAGCAAAAAGGCAGCTCCCCAATCTTGTGTTTATTTTGTTTCCATGCACTTTAGATTTCCTTGGCATAGGGGTTGCTGATAGTTCTGTTCACATACACAGCTTGCAGTTGTCTGATTCAGCCTGCTGGTGCAAGAGGGGATGACCTTGTTGTTTTCCATGAAATGTTCACATCTGTTATTTTGTTAGTCAAGAGGGCAAAAAGGTAGAAATTTAGTCAGTTTGAAATAACTGGGTGAGGGACAATAAATTCCAGGCTTTGGAAAATGCTCTTTTTTAATATAGAGCTTTATATATTCTGAAGAGACCAAAACACAACACCAAATAAGTGCTGACATGAGATCTGGCTAGCTTTAAGTTGTTTAAATTGCTGTTCTGAAGAAGTCTATGTAGCTGCTGTTGAACCTCTGGAAGGGATTTAAATGTGAGAATCTTGGCCATCTTGGAATTGTGCTGGTCCCTTGGCAGGCCAGGAGGGCTGCACCCAATGGTGGGGACTCTGGGTGTCCATCCCCATCCCTGCCCTGGAGCTCAGGGCAAGAGCTGTGCTGCTGCAGGGAGCCCACTCCCAGCCTTCCTATGGATCCTGCTTCTACAATTCCCTGCTGCATATGTTTTAATTTTTGACATTTGGCTGAGCGAAGCAGAGAGACCTGAATTCACCTGCCTCAGCTACCTGAGGATTCATATCCCTGCTGTCCTGCACTGTGCTGAAGCCACCAGACAGCTTGGGCAGGAGGCATGCCCACACCCCCTTGTCCCCTTGTAACAGTGGGTGGGAGTTTTGTACACTTAATTAGTGGCTTGTCTGGAGTCTCTTCTGCCTTCACTCAGAGCCAGGATTAAAAGACACATGAAGGAGATGAATTTTCTTTTGTTCGGGTTGGTTGTTTATTAAATCTTATCAAAAGTACAGAAAGTTCAGCAGCACTTCTAGCTACTAGCTAAAAGTGAGCAAAATGGAGACAGATCCAGCTGCTACAAGGTCTCTTAAAGCTAAACAGTCCAATAGAGAATTAACACCTATATTATTTATGCTTTTAACCCAATAACTGAATTCCCATGCTCCTCAGTGTGACACTGACTGTCCAACCAGAAACTGAAACCATGAAGAAGAAGGAAGATGAACACTAACACCACCCAAAGTCCTCCATCTTGTCCCATACCTATTAGTGTATTATGAAAGCCTCAAATTGAAAACCCTTCACCATGTGAAATCACACACTTCTATTTAACTACACACCAGTGATTTTAACTCCATCACTCAAATTTGGAGCCTTCTCCAAGGCCTCAGGTCCAAAGCAGTGTTCTCCTGGGGGTCAGTGTCAGAAAGCACAGAAAGCTCAAAAATCCCAGGTTTGTGGGACCCAACACCCCCTCACTGAAGGGTTTGGGAACAGTGGGCTAAATATATAAAAAGGAGAGCAAATGCCTGGAAGGTCAGGAATGTGGGCTGCAGGAAACAATTCAGGGTAATGAATATATTCTCTGAAATTGTCTTGTGAAAATTCTTATCCCCAGAGACCCCAGGTTCCTCGACATTCCATCCAGGAGGAGCACGAACATCCTCTGAACGTTTTCCTGTGAGCTGAAGACAGTGAGTATCAAACGTGCTGATGGCAGCCAGCACTTGCCTGGGCAGGTGGGCTGGATCAGCCTGCACACTATCACTGCCCAGGCTGCTTGGGGAGTGTAGTCTGGCTCTCAGGGTTGTGATGATTTCTTTTCTGTGGTCAGATGCCTGAAAGCTGAGGCATAGTCTAACTCCTTAGAGACTTGAAGATTTTCTGCTTTAATGGGCTATATTACTTGAATATTCGGCTATATAGTCAACACTAACTTTTTTCCCTTCCATAATCAATGTCAGAGTAAGAGTCTTCCTGGTTTAATAAACATAGAATTAAAAGAACGGAATTTTAAGGTCATTTTAAAAAAATCTTATTTTTAAAATTTTCATTAAATGATCAGTTACCATCTTTAACAGCACCATCTGGTGGCTCTCAGGTAATGTTGACATTAGCCATGGCTAGAGCTGTTTCTTACATTATTACAGTGTGAAATACTTGGTTTATTAATGCCAGAGGAGGTGTGTGGATTCTGTATGGATAAATATGGCAAAAATAAGTAGGTTTGACAAAAGCATTTTGCTGAAATGTGTGGGGTAAAATAGGGCAGAACTCCAGGGCTGTATGTGCATAAATATTTGAGTACTAGAAGAATGTTATTTTCTCATTCCTGTAATATGTTTAAAGATACCTACTTACCATACAAAATCTATTATTAAAGATTATTTTATATTTGCTTCTAATCTTCTTACATATATGTGGAGTCAGGAGAGATCAGCAAAGTCACTGATTGGAAGAGCAGGCTGCTGAGCAGCATGGGGAATTTATAATATATTGGGGGCTTAGGAATGTGAACTTTCATTTTGATTTATTCAGCCTCAGCAAACAGAGAGGGTAGATATCACAGCAGTGAACGAGGAGGTAAAAAGATGATCCATGTTCAGCCAGGGAAGCCTCAAAAGACAACCAAAGGCAGAATCTCTTTCTGCTGTGAGCCTTTGTGTAGCACACAGGACTGAGGAATGGTTTCTGGAGCTATGGCCACAGAGATGCCATTAGATTTTCTGCACAGGAATTTCAGAGTGGGCAAAGTATCCCTCTGGTCCTTCTCCCTCCAGCTGGAATTCAGCACATCAGGCTTCAGTGTGCTGCTTTTCATTAGTGGCTTAAGAGTGGCAGTAAGTGTCAGGTCACACAGATTTTGATCTTTGTTCTCACTATAACAGCTGATGATCCTGCACTGAGCTCCTGCTCATATTTTGGTCTCTGTGCTGTCTGAGATCCAATTCCCTCAGTGTTGGGTGATCCCTCTGGCCAGGTATGTTGTGGGCAATTATGGCTCTGTACAACAAGCCTTGGCATCAGCAGCTTAGCACTGGCTTCAATACCCAGGAGCAGATTTTGTGCTTGGCTGTTTGTAAGGCAGGTCATTTTGACATTAGCCATGGCTAGAGCTGTTTCTTACATTATTACATTATTATTTGTAAGGCAGTCCACTCACAGCTCCCAGGACAGAATCCTTGCCAGAGCAGAGCTTCCTATGCCTTCCCTTTGCTTTGTCCTCTGCTTGCTAACATGAAATGAAGATGACCTGGAAAATATAAACTCAAGTGTTACAATTGCTAGTTATTATTTCCGAGGAATGTAGATTATCAAAAAAGAAAAAAAAATAAATTGGAATTTATATTGAGAAAGACCAAATGAAACAATGTCAGGAATCAGTTTGGCACAGTAGGTGGGAAGGCTCTGTTTCAAAAACCTGCGTGCTCTGTCGCTAACTGGGGCTAATAGACATGGTTGGCCACACCACAGTTATCTCCTCTGTGCCTATTATCTGAGCTGTGCTCTCCTCACAATAGCAGGTGTTTTAAAGCCTTCTGTGGATATTAAAGCTTTGCAGTATCCTTTTTTCCCCCAGTCCCTTCCTTATTTTGTGTGGCCCAGCACTGTGGTGAGCACAGTAAACTGTGTCCTCAGCAGGCTCAGGTGCCCCTCACCTCTGCAGTCTGTCATTTATTCACAGTGACCTGGCAGGCACTCTTGTCTGGCAGAGCCTGGGGGCACAGCAAGTGTAATGTCTGCTTTTTTCCTCTGAAACAGTGTCTATTTTGTGTACTTCCAGTGAGCTTTCTGCCTCATCTCTGGAATGAAAGTGAAATAGCAAGCGATGAAAACAGTGATGAAAATGATGACGAGGATTTATGCGTATAATAATCATCTGCAGATATTAAAGCTTTGCAGTACCCTTTTTCAGAGATATTCGTATGAGTCAGTGAGATCTGATGACTTGCTCAAGGTCACAGAGTAAGTTTGTGGCAGAGACAGAAATAGAAATTGCATCTTGAGAGTCAGGATAGTCTCATATTTCTGGGCTTCCTCTTACAAACAGTTATGCTGCATGACGTGGCATTGCCTCAGGCTGTGGAGGAAGGGGGAGCACACCCAAAGCAGCTTACATGTGCATGCTGGGTTTAAAAATTTACTTTTGCATCTCCAAAATTGCCTTAACCATACTAACCTCAGTCGAATTAACATGATACAAAAATCTACAGGAACAGTGGTTAAAAGGTTATCTGTTTTTTATGTGTTGGTGAAGAAAGTGTTGACTGCTTACCCCGGGCACCTCCAATATAACCACCCTCCCTGCTGGGTGATTATGGGTCAGATGCTTGTGCAGGCTGAGCCTGCCATGATCATAGGAGTCAGGATTTACAGTCTGCCCTGTAGAGTTTAAAGCAGCCACTGACTCTGGTATCAACATTTGGAGCTGCCCTATTGCAATGTGAAAACCCTTCTCACTTTTGGCCTCATCATAATGGCCTAAATTCTACTTTTCTAACCAAAAAGGGTACCTTTTAGTGCTGAATAATACACAAACCTGGTTCAGAGCACCAGACCAAAAGCAGAAACAATTTAATTAGTTCCAGGATCTCTGGAGGAGAAACAGAAGCCAAATATTCTGTGGCAGCCATGTCCACTTGAAGAGGTACATGGAGATGGGGAAATAGCTCATGCCCAGCTTGTTGGAAAGGAGGCTGGAAGTTACAGATTGCAGGGATATGATACTGGAGGCAGAGAACAAACACTTCAGAAAGGAAGAGTCATCACTTAATAACAGCATGATAATTGCTGTTGAAATGAGAGAGTCCTCTAAAAAGCCTAAATCTTTATCTAAATGAGCAAAATACACAAGATTTTTAAAAATGACTGGTTAATTGTAGAAATGCAACAAGGCAGACTGAAAAAGAAAAGGAGTTAGAGGAGCATTGGGGAAAGACATCAAAACTAGTAAAAAATAAATCTTCCCAAAAATTCAGGATCAGGGAGCCTGCCAGAAAAAATCTCTATGGCTGATAGATGTTTAAAAATGACAAATGATTATTTGCATCTATTGCTCATTGTGAAGAAATGGCAGTTCTCTGTGCTGGTACACTCCTTAAAGAAGAACTCATCAGGAAGTCTCTTTCAAATTGAAAAATTGGTAGAGGAATTTATGAATCAAATTGAAGTTGCCAAGGAATTTATTAGCCCAAGCTTTCTGTAGGAATTCAAGAATAAGATAGCAAGACTAACTGTGGTGTTCCATAGAAGTACTCTGGTACCTGAGGACTGAAAGATGGCAAATGGGATATGGCTTTCTAGAAATGTGATAAAGGAAACCACAGGCTGATGGGCTTGGCAAATGCTCAAGAAGAAATTGCTACACAATGGTGTATTGAGAATGGAATTACAGGCTACAGAGACAAGAGTCAGCCTGGCTTTTGTAATGAGTAGTCAGTCTGTGCAAAATGTCAGAGCTTTTCTAATGAAATAGCAAATGCATCTGTTCTGGGACTCATGGTAGTCAGCAGATGCATTAATTATTTGGGAAGAATTGAATACTTGTTGTTCATTGCTGTCCTGAATAGCTTTGAATTATTGATGATGATGGAAAAATTTTGTAAGAACCCAGTGAACCTGAGTGGGTGGGCAGTAAAATGTAGACTGACCGTGTAGATAAGCAATGATACCTCACTTTGTATATGGGGAGTAGGGCATCAGACTGGGGAAGAACTGGGTGTGCTCTGAGCTGTTTCTTGGATAAGAACTTGAGCTGTGGGAGAAATGCTATCTCAGTGCTCAGGAATGGTCCATCAGGTGTCTCAAATATTAGAGCTGTTAGGACAATAAGAGAGAGCAACTTGAGGAGGCATTAATTTCTTTATGTGCTAATATCAATGCACAGAACTTCTGCTTCCTGAATAATGTATGCAGTTGTGGTTCCTTTGTTTCCAATCCAGTCCCAAATACACTGAAACTGGATGAGGCAGTGAGAAGACAGCAAGGCTCTTTGAAATCTTGGAATGGGCTCTGTAAAAAAAAATGAGCAGTGAGGCTGAGACCCTTCAGCATTAGAAAGAGTCTCTTGAGGAAAGTGGTAATAAAGGCTATGAAGTCATGTGGTATGGAGAGAATAGGTAGAGTTGGATGTCTCTAATTCAGAATGTGACCTGGGGACATGAAATTAGGCTGTCAGGTTCAGGGTGAGTGTGACCTGTTCTTCTGTGCCTTCCTAGTTCCTGGTTTGGCCACTGCTACAGGAAGGAACAGTGGGCTCTGTGAGCCCTTCTGTCTCCTCTATGGTTCTCTTATGTTCAGCTTGAGGTAATTTGAGGGGAAATCACTGCTGTAAGTGCTCACAGAAGAATTGGCCTCCCATCAGGATCTCCATTCATCCTCCCTAGAGCTAATTCAGAGCCAGAAATCAGGCAGTTCAGTTGACAGCTCCTTAGCCTGACCCAGCAAGTTGTTTTCAAGATTCCTGCAGTAAATTTGTTTTCTCATGAGTTCAGAGTCACTCCATGCATGTGGGACAGTGAGGAAGGTCTGAACAGCATCTCCACAGCCACGTGTGAATAACCCCAGCCCCCAGGGCAGGGATCCAGACCACCTCTCACTGGCATGCAGTGATACAGAGGCAGGAAATTGTAGCCCCAGGCAGTGAAATGGAAATGGCATGTTTGGGTTTGCAGTGTGTGTGTTTTTTTTGTTTCAGAAGCATTGTGAAAATCAAAACGTTGCGCGTAATTCTAAAAGACTACAGAAACCAAAAGATAAAAGTGAGAGTGTCCCATATGCTTTTACAATATTAAAACAACTCAGCTAAAGCTGGGTCACAACCAATCTCTTGTTAAAGGCTGTGCTTTGCATTCCAAGCAACAAGAAACTAAATTACAAATAACATACTGACCCTTTATATGCAACTGTAGAGGGGAAGAGAAATCTCAGAAAGTACTGAAAATTTTATTTGAAGATTTTTTCATGTTACTTTCAGACATGAAAGGTAAGAGCATGGTATGGATAGAGACTGAAGAGGTTGGGGAGTAGTTGAGAGTACATGTCCACACATGGAAGGGAATTGCTGGGAATGGTGTGTTACTCTGGAGGCAGTGGTGTTGGGAATCTCACTCTTATAAAGAATAATTTAGGGGAGAATGTTTTGTGGAATCAGTAAGTTTTATTTATACTGAAAAACTTCACAAGTTTTCCACTTCTGAGTGCCTGGCTCTCACAGCTTATCTATTGCAGATATGAGTAAATTCCTTTTTAGGATACATGGCAGTAGTGTTGGACTTCCATCTTGATATCCTTCAATACCTTACTGGTCTTCCCTTTACTTAAAGATTCTCAGGTAAGGTGGATTATGTGGTCTCTGCTTAGGACACAGGAATGATATTCTTACACCTTAAAAAGTTACTGGGGGGATGTATGCTGGGCCATCAGTCTCATCTGTTTTCCTCAGAGCCAGGATTAATAGAAACACAATTGAGATGATTTCTCATGTTTGGGTTTGGATGTTTATTATATCTTATCAGAAATGACAGAAAGTACGACAGCACCTCCAGCTCCTTGCTAGAAATGGGAAAAATGGCTCCAGCTGAGCCTGCTTCAAGGCCTTTTAAAGCTAAACAAACCAACAGAACTCTAACACCTACATTATTTGTCCTTTTGACCCAATAATAAATTCCCACAACCCTTAGAGTGATATTTGACTGACTAACCAAGGGTCACTGCCTGAGTTCTGTGAAGAAGGAAAAAGATGAACAAAGAAAAAGACACCACCCAAAATTCTCCATCTTGTCCCATATCCACCACTATACTACAAAACCCTCAAACGTAAAACCCATCACCCAGTGAAAATACACACATCTAAACCACTACACATTTGTGATTTCTAACTCATTCATATTTACAAGTCTTTTCCAAGGTTTCAGGTCCAGAGCAGTGTTTTCCAGGGGATCTGTGCCTGGAAGCACAGAAAGCTCAAAAACTCCAGATGTCTGAGATCCAACAGTTACCCTGAGAAATGTAATGTCATGTGGAATTTAAGATTTCCACAAGTGCAGTCGCAGTACCAAGAAGTTGTGTGTGTTGCCATCTCAACAGGAAACCAATTGAATTGTTCACCACCAGGAGATGGGCACTTGCCCATTCAGGTCAAACTGTGGCCACACATCAGCATGTGTGCCCCATTGACCAGGGATAAACTCTTCCAACTTTATCAAGAACCTAAATCAATTTGAATTATGTAGTGTTGGTTCTCATGGCTTGCAGGCATCCACATTCAAATGCAGCAAACTGGCTTGCCAGGACAGAATGTAAAACATCTCACAGCCCCAGGGAGTAAAGATGCTCAGTGAAGCAGTGAGTTTACCCTCTCCTCCACAGCACAGTGGGAGGGATGAGAGAATAGAAATGAGAGAAGCCCCAATAGCCTTTACAATATCCTGCAGATTCTTCAGAACACGACAGCAGGTTCCTTCAGACAGGAACAATCTTGCTATCTTGCTGTTGATTTGTAGTCTTTGAAAACAAATAGAAAATTCAAGGCCAAATGTCTCTGTCCAATCCCTCTAATTGAATTCACATAGAGAAAGAAGGTTCTTATTCTTTGCCTGGGTTGGGATAATTCAGATTAGTGTGCTGCTCTGTGCCTGATCTCTAGAACTGCTGGGACACCTAGACAACTAGCTGTAAGTGGAGATGAAAATAAGAAACACTAGAAATGTTATATACACCCAGAAAACACTGGTATAGACCATATATGACATGAATCATCCCAGTTAAATGGAGGAAATTACTTATCCATGTGAAAATTAAAAGCTACTAGTTTATTTTACCTTTTTTTTCTGGCACTTTATTATTTCTGATGGCTTAAAGAACTCCAGCCTTGTAACTCCCATGATGAGTGTTTTAATTATGAACAATAAGAATGCTTTCTGATTGTTTTGAGTTAGGTAATAACTTGATATGATAAATAAATGAAGCAGTTCCCAATCCAAATGGAATGTCTGGCTTTGGAAATACAGTATTCTTCTTTCCTGTGTGAAATAGGTCTGAACAGCTGGAACAAATGTTCTTGTCACTAAATTATAAATTACAGCTGTGGAGAACAAAACATTTAGTTCCAGCACTCAAAGAATAGATTTTTAAGAAGTCTTCCATTTATCTGTTTAGCTATTGATTATGTGTGTAAGGTCATTGAATCAGAGCAGTAATGAATGGAATTCTTGATTGCTCGGATACCAGACTAAATGTACCCATAGTTTTACCTGATAATACCTAAGAATGCCTCAGAGCATTCCAGGAACTAGTGCTACATGTTAGTGTTTATGTAGTCCCTCTCTAATCACCAGGAGCACTTGCTGATTAGGAGGAAAAGATAAATTCACTTCCATGAGCTCCCTACTTGTCAGGTTTTCAGTCTGTCAAGAAAGCAGTTTAATTCCCAATGGTTAAAATTGCCTTGACAGTCTGTGGAGTGGCAGAGGATGAAGATTAGGGTCACACTGAGCTTCCTAGCATTTAACTGACAGCCTTCTTTTCCTTGGTACAAGAGGCAGGAGTAGGAAGGTGGCCAAATCTGCTCCAAAATAAATATGATCTCCCATCACAACCTGCCTTGTTCTGAGGCTAGTCCTGAGATGAAACCTGAAATTAGCATGTCAGTTTGAACCAATATTTATTTATATACTTTTAATATTGCTCCTGATACCTGGATTTGGACAGGTTTCTTTTCCATGTATGCTGACAGCTTCAGTCTTCACCAGTGTAGAGGGGGGGACTGGCATCAACCTTTTCTTCAACCTTTTCAGTTTTGTACCCTTGTTTTCAAAAATCTCTGCTAATTATAGCTGGTTTTTTGAGCAGAAGGTTAAGGAATATCTGCGGGGTGCTTGTGACTGCTGTGCTTGCACACTGTTCCTGTGTTCAAGATTTGTGTGAAATCATCAATCCAGCAGCTTTTAAATGGCATTCTTCAATGGAAATAGCTCAGATGTGCAAGTAAGTGTTACAGATCCCTTTGAAGTGATGTGCAGTTGGGAAGAGCTATAATAAGAGAGGAAAAATTAGGTTCTTGTGCTTGCAGAAATACCTGAAAACCATTTTTCTTAAAGATGTGTCATGGGGTTGACAGCTACTGGTTCTGATGCCTTTTATGATTCTTCCTCCACAGCTGAAGTGTTCTTTCTGGGTGTTTCATGGAAGGATGCATTGGGAAGTTTTTTTCCAGGCTGCAAACTTACAGGGTTTTTTTTTCTCTGCCTTTCAGTCTTGATTAAACTCACAGGAGCAAAGTTATCTTTGATTCCTCTGGTGCTATTCAAAAAAGTATGGAAGAACTAGAGGGTAGACTCAAGAGGGAGAGGGGGCACAGTCTTTGCATAACGATCTTTAAACAGAAACCCAAAAATCAGCTGTAAAGATCTGATCCACAGTCTGAAGCTGCCTGTTGTCCCCTTTCAAACACTCCTGCACATCCTGGTACTTCTTCATAACTGCAGAACTTGCACTGACAAGGCAAAAATTACTTCTACAGAAGAACTGTAAAAGAAACCACCAGCACCAAAAAAACCCAGATTGCAGCTAGAGTAAGAGGTAGAAACAGATGTGTTTCAGCTGAACAGGAGTTGGAGAAGGAAAGAGGAAGCATTTAGGCATCAGGTGTAAATTGGTGACTCAGCAATCTATTAAATAAATTAACGCTTTATTTCTAAGGAATATTAATGAATTTTGTAGTTCTCTTTGCCTTCTCTTCGATGTATTCAGTAAATCCTTTCTGTAGGCTGCTGGCAAACTCTGCATTCTGTACTGAAGCAGGGAATGCAGAAGTTGTGCTTCGAAGGTTTTTTCTGCCTCTATTGGAAAGGCACACAAGTATTCTCTGTGCAGATTATTTTCTCTTGGAAATTCACTTTTAACAATGTTTCTGGAGTAAGCTAAATCATTCAAATTGCAAGAAAAAGGAGAAGTATGTTGACCAAATGGGCAAAATGAATTTATTAAGAAATTAAATCTGGACGTGGCATCTCTGTCCAGATGGTATCTCAGCTCAAAAATTCAGCTTTAATAACAGAGTATTTTTGTTTCCCTAGTACACACCATGAGTGCTTTGCTTTTGGGGACATAAAGTATGCTTCAAAACTAGAGTTACTGCAGAGTTAGGACAGCTTGCAAACTAAAGGCTAGATCTTGTTCCTGACAGGCATCTATTTCTCTTGCATTTGCTATATATTGTATCACCCTCCCTCTTTCTCTGCTCAGTCTGAGCTCAGAGTTGAAATGCAGAATGGCCATTATGGAGTTAGATGCAGCATTTACAACACTCTGGAATGATATCAAATGTCTTTATGGAATGTATTTCTTTGCAATAAAATTATCACATACAGGCGAAAGAATACTGAATTTGAATTTCTTATTGTCAAATTTACATTTAAAGTTTCCATTGTGAGCTCACCTCACTGGACTGATGTGTATATATATACATATATATGCCTACATACACACATGCATATATACACCTGTTTCCAGTGCAGCTGCAGTTTTATTCTGTCCTCTTCAAACAGGATCTCTTGGCCAGCAATAAAAGAGGAAAAGAACACCAGAAACTGGACAGTGCTCAATATCTCACTGTAAGCCCTGTCCCCCATGTGGTCTCATGAAGTTCAGGGGCTGCAATACAGAGAGATTTTTAATGCACACAGGCCAAATGTCAGTATATATTAACTTTATTTGTTAATTGTGGTGGAAATATGGAAAGATGCTTTTTAGATTTAAACTAGATTTAGGTTTCTAAACTCTTTGAGGTTTGAAACTCATCCAAAAACATGTTTGTAGAAGTGTGTGATATCCTGAATCACTTGGAGGCTTCCTTTATGGCTGTCAGTAACTACATAATGGGTTGGGCTGTCCCAAATAGCCATATGTTAAATACAAACTTATCCATCTTTTAAGCCACAATGCCATTTATTTTTGTCTAATTCACCTCATGTACTTACTAGATTCCTGTACCCTACTTAGAGGAGAAAGTATCCTATGTCTATAAAACAGTAGAGGGGTGGGGTTTTTGTCAGTATTGCTTTTTAACATACTAAGAATTTCACATTTTTCGTCCTCACAGTTTCTTTCAAAGTCAATTATGTTAAATTAGCTCATGAAATCGTTTGAAGAATAAATTATTTCCTTTTTGCTTTGAACTAAAGAAAGAGTAATTAAGTAGTGCTGAACTGAACAAACAACCATTACTTTTAGGTACCACGGACTTATTTCCCTATAATTTTTTAGAGGTCAATCAAGCTCTAAATTACCCAGGAAAGCCCTCAGGTAGACTTTTTTCTAATTATCTGACATGGCTCCCTGCTTTTAAACTGAGAACTAACAGCTGAAGATGTGTGCTGTAGTGAAGGAGGAAAAATTGAAAGAGATTAAACCAGTTCAATATGAAAATAATTGTTTTTTTCACAGCTGCACTGAACATGCTCTCACCCTGAAGGCAGATTGTGGTAAAGGCTGAAAATACTAAGAGAAGATTAAAACAACTGAATGCTGAAATGGCAGAATATGCTTAGTGTGGGGTAAGTAGATAACTGTGTGCCTGGGAACTTCAGAGTGGTGTTTTCTCTACACAGGTCACTCTAGGTTCAAGCTCTTTGGGCATAGTCACAGAGAAATAAAATAAATTGTATAGTGTGCTCATTTGCACTGTTGCCTCATACTTTTCTTTCTGTCCATCTTCACAGGCTGTGGCTTAGAAGATCTGCAGCATATTTTATAGGTAGGTTAACAGCTGGGAATACTGTGTGTAGTGCATCCAGCCTGAAGCTGGGGTTTTTTGTTGGGGAGTGGCACTTTCTGCTCTTATGCCCACAGTGTATTCCCATCCACTAATCATTTTTATGCCCTCTTCTTCAGATTTATCCTTGGAAGGCATCCATTTTATTGGAATATAATCTGGAAAATCTTCAGGTTTTGTTTAAGAAGTAGAAATACTGATTTCACAAGTTCTTGAAATTCTCTTCTTTAGTTACACTGCTGTTAACTGCAATATCTGAATGCCTTACTGCATTAAAGGAGGAAAATCTGGCAGCTGAAAAAACCAGAATTTTCCTGCACCAGATTCCTGTCTGTTCTAGCATAACAAAAAGGAACTATTTGAAGGTTATTTGACTTAATAATGTAACTTAAGAAACTGAGATTCAGTCCTTGTCTTCTGCAGTGTCCTCAGGCCTGAAAAAGGTTCAGTCTGTATATATTCCTCATGAACACTTGGAAAAGGGACAGTCCTAGTGACCTGGGACTTCATTCTTTACCCTCCTGAAGTGTTTCTGAGGTGTTTTGTGTCTATTCAGCAGTTTTGCAGCTGGAGTTGTGTCACACAGGGGACACACAGGGACTTTATCACAGCTCTTGCCTGTACAGAATTCCTAGCCCTCCACCCCTCCTCTGCCCCATGTCTGATTATAAGAGCAAAAATATGGGAGGGAATTAATTTCTGTTTCTCTGGACCTATGGGTTTTTTTATTATTGTTTTGGCTTTTTTTTTTGTATTGCATGATTGTTTATCACTGTTTTTAGCTCTTTACTGCTCATTTTATGTGTATCTACCTCTCTGGATTTGCTCTGGGTCTGGTCCCTTGTGCAGTGGATCAGCTGTGCTGGTCTGAACCCACATAGGTGGAGAGAAAAAATGTCTGTAACCCCTCATTGATCTGAGATTCAGAGAGCCTTGTGATCCACTGGCACAGGGCTCTATTCCATCCTTCCAGCTGTGTCAGCTTCTAAAGGAGCAGCTGTGGTCATTAGCAGAAAATTTTGTATTTGTTTGTCAACACAAATTAGAAATACTTTTTTTTTTCTTATGGGAATAGTATTGACTGTTAACTCTGTTTCCTTACAGTGATAGTTCCTCTTCCATGAGAGAACTAATTTTTTTTCCAATTATAGCTCCCTGTCCTAATACTTATTTTGATATTTGCACTTGAGAAGCTCTGCCAGGACAAAATAAGGTATTTCTATAGTTTGTATGTCTGATAAATTCTTTTTTTGGAGCAGTTTAATATATTGGTGAGATTTAAAGGGGTGCTGAATCTAATCTTCCAAGAGTTGAGAAAAATATTCATTAAAATGCATTGTCTCTTGCTGAGTTTGACCTTCACTACCCTGCTGGAATGCACTACGATTTTTTATCTTTTTTTTTTTTTTNCCTGCTGGAAACACACCCTGTTTTTTTTTTTTTTTTTTTTTTTTTTTTTTTTCCTGCTTTTGCTCCTTGGGTGATAATAAAAGTGAAGCAGTTTACCTGTCCAGCTATAGTTCTCAGCAGTCCTGGTGCCTTCCTGCCATTCAGTCTCCTGCTGAGGTCAGTGTCCCTTTGCCTGTGCCTTCAAATCTCCATTTTTTGGTCTTGGCTTCTGGCTTTGACGAGCAGGTAATGAAGTAGTTTTGTTTTTTGTATTGCCCTCACGCTCAGGAGCTTGTGCTGTGTGTTGGGTGTGCATGGTAATGCCACCCTGCTGGTCTGTGCTTTACTGCAGAAGTAGAGACTCCCTTTTCATCATTCTGTTGTTTGAAATGTTGTCCAGTCCTCTGGAGGAACACATCATATTAGCACTGGCATAGCAAAACTTTCAAAGTTAACAATTAAGTACAGTGGTGCCACTGGTCTGATCAACACCTGTGTAGGGCCAGGAAAGGGGGGGAGACAAATTTCCTCTTCTCCAGCCCTTGCTGCAAGGAAGCAGTGCCTGAACTCTGCTGCTACTGCATCTGCACTCTTAAGAAGTGTGACTTAAGGAACGTGCTTGGCACAGAAATAAAAGACAAAAGCTGCTGTTAAGTTGTTATATCCCACACTGAGAAGGGATAATTTATTTCCCTGGAACTGCCATTCCATGAACATAAAAGTTTCACTGAATTCCAAGAGTATTAGAATGGGTGGAAAAGACTGCAGGTAAGCTTGGGGTTTCAGAACAGTTGCATATAAAACTCTGCCTCAACCTCACAGTTAACTTAATATGCTGTGAGATTTTTCCAGTATCAGCTCAAACTGAGAAACTCTAGCACGATGCCATGAATACATTTATTTTGGATGTATTAGAAAACTGGAACACTTATTTTGGATATTTAGAAACTGGAGGAGGTGATTGTTAGTACCAATTATTCTGTTCTCAGAGAAACCTTTCAATGCCTGAATTCTGTAGTTTTCATTTAATTTACATGGCTAACAGAGCGGGTTCAGGGCTGAACCTTACATTGTATTAAGCTTTTGGGTGTTGAGGTGTCAGGGCTGTGTCTGGGTCAGTGACACCACCGCATGCAATATCTCTACAGGCAGGATAATCCACAGCTGTTGCATTTCCAGTGCTAAAAGTCTCAAGTTGGAATACCAGTTGTGTGTCCCAGTAACTGTTTCCTGTCTTTCCAAACACTGTGGAATGCTGCTGTGTTCATCCCAACAAGTGTGGCACAGTAGTTCACACTATGGACAACTGGAAGCCAAGTTTGAGCACATTTTAAACTAAAAAATCAAATATTGATTCATGACCATGGTTATATGTGCTATGAAGTAAAGAGGAGCATTCCTGAGGGTTGCTGATCATCTCTGCAAGTTTTTGGCTGGGTCTGTTCCTCTTGTGAACCTTTAGAAGTGTTGCTTATCACTGGTTGATGGGTGAGGCTCTGAAACAGTTATAATTAAGATGGTGTTCACAATGTCATAATTAGAGTATACAGTGATTTTATTAGCCTGGATTATTTATTAGTCACAGCAATCAAAGCTACATTTCATCAGTCACAGGAGGACCTGACACAACATGGCTGTTAACATGAGGTGTCCAATGTGTCCATTTGCAGACCTGTCATATTTGTCATGGTGGCAGTAAATAGTGCTAAACTGCTTTTTCAATAGATTCAATAGTGTTAGCCTTTTGGGTTGATACATCTGCCACAATTTTTATAATTTTTTTTCCAAGTGTATCAAATATGAAGATTTAAATTATGCTTATTATAAAGATGCGTGATTTTGTTAGAAGAATAAAATCTTTAATTTTTATGGTTTATTAGATTTGGTCTAATGTATCTCAGCTGCTACCTCAAATTTCCTCAAGAAATACTTGTTTTTGTTCTTAAACAAAACCTGTAGCTATTAAAGGAAGAAACTAGAGTTAAAAGATGCTCTCAGGAATTTTGAATTATTTCCAGTTCTGAGGTTCCTTGCCATGCCAGTGCTCCTAGTGCTCATTTATCCTTCTCCACCAAAGAGGCCGTGTTACATGTTTAACAAAGAAATCTGAATTAGCTGCATGAATTAGCAGATGATAACTTAGTTAATGATCATTTAAGCAGAGAATGTAGCTCATGATTTTATTTTCATTTGGACCTTTTTTGGTTACTTAATGATGGATCTGCAATGCCAATGTATGGTTTGTGAGATAAGATTTCTGCAGAGAAAACTTAAATTACAGTTTCTTGTCTGAGGAATGCCTATAGGTGTGTATATGAAACAACAGGGTTAATTTTAGCTGGCATTGACTATTACACTTTCCTGAAAATCTGTTATCACACTTGCTCAGGCAGTGAGGTAGAGGGACACAAGAAAGGATGGCAAAATGTGCCAGGGCATCAAAGTGAAGCCAGCTCTGTAATTCCAGTGGGTTTGCTGGGAGTGCTGAATCTGCAGGCACAATAAACAATAGGAATGGGCCTGTGGCTGCAGGGCCTTGGCATGGGCTTCTGCTAAATGTGCAGGGCTGGCACAGCAACCTTCAGTGTGCAGCTGTGGCTTTGTCCTGCTGGCTTTGACAGGCAACTCTTACCTGCCTGGTGCTGCTGGCAATATTCCTGTGCACTTGTGCAGGGTACATGGCAATAAAGCTGGCACTCTGAAACACTATTCCATACCTCATCCCTGGCAGCAGGTCCTGGATGTACTTACGTGCTATAAACTACTCAATCATCTTGGTGAGGTTTTTTGCTGCTTAAAAATGGAAGTTTCTTTGTACATACTACTTGTTGAAACTGGGCAGTGAAGTTTGTCCTGGGACCTTTGGTCAATGGAACAATCTTCTCAGCATGAGACTCCTTCTGGCACTTTGAATCTGTAGCAAACAGCTTTGATTTTACATGGTTAAACTAAAGGAAATGTTTGAAGCCTAAACTTAAGTTGTAAATTTACAGCTCATGAGTGTTGAACTGTGACCAGTCAAGTGGTGACAGCACAGCACTTTGTGCAGGAGCCAGAATGGTGCAGTATTTTCTCATGCTAATGTGGAGAGGTCCCAGTTCTCCTGCCTGTGAGTACAGCAGAGCTGGAATTTATGTTGAGGCTGCAAGCAGTGCAGCAGCAAAGCAGAAAATTTTCAGCCTTCAGTGAACACACACTATATTAATCCAATGTCTCAATGCAATCTTCAGAGGAAGAGAAATGAGCAATAGAGATGATAGGCCATGGAATTTGTTTCTTTGCCAGTGCAAGAGGTTTCTCTTTAAATGAGTCTAATTTCAAAACTCTCGAGGAACAGATATCACAGCAGTTTTCTTGAGAGTGACAAATGCTTTCCATTTCTTGAAAAGCTTTGCTTGCTATCCATCCTCCTTTCTCCCTTCTAGTTGTACCTTTGGGCCAGCCTAAGTTTCTTTGTTGTTGTTTACATGCTTCACTGATATTTTGCCATTTGACAACGCTGTATATATTCATCCTGCTTCCTAAGAAAATTTCTCTAACCTCTTAGCAAATTGAAAGGAGTCTAGGAAAGGTTTTGTCTACATTGGTTTAGGATCATGTGAGGCAAGAGAAGATATCACAGTTGCTTTCAATGACACACTTCTGGAAAGAAGCAAATGCTATGAGCAACTCTGGCTTCACAGGGGGAGTTGCACAACAGTTGCAAAGAAGGATTGATTTGGTTTGTTCTTTTACTGTGTTCTTATCAAAGATTTCCACTGTTTCTATCTAATACTCAAAATCTTGTTTATGGGCACAGAGAAATCCCCACCTTCCAAGTAAAGGCAACGAATTTTGTTATTGTAAGTAAAATCTCGAGAGTCAAATTGTTAGTGTAGATCTAACTGTTGCAGAAAAAAATAACCATGCAGCTAAAACTGTGAGGCACACACCTCCCTGTCCCTGGCTCTTTTTCTGGGTGCTGTGCTCCCCTGCCCACTGCTCCTCTGGGTCATCTATAGTCATAGCAGTGCTGGAATCCCTTCCCAGGAGGAGTAAAAACACACATAGTGTTGCTTGGATTTATTTTCCTTCCTCCCTCTGTGATACATTCTCTATGGTTTTATTTGCTAAGATATTGTTAAACCTTTCTTTTCTTTCACCCATCCACAGCACTGGGTTAGATCCAGATTATTTTATGTAGGCTTTGCACATGTTAGGTACTATTTCTTTCTTCACTTTGTTACCCTAATTGGGGTTTTGTCTAGCTGCAGGTCTGTTATTTCTTTTTTTTTTTTAATTTTTTTTTCCTTTTGTCTTTAAGCTGAGTGAGTTGTTTCTAGTGTGGGGTCTCTGGTGCCAAGGCTGTGCCCCACCTCTCGTGCCAAGGCTGTGCTCCACCACCCCACATCCTGACTTGCCAAGGCTGCTGCTGTCACAGATGCCCTTTCTCTCTCTGGCCCAGCTCCTGCAGGTTCAGAGATGCTGACAGAGCAGGCAGCCCTCACTCTGAGCTGTGGCAAATCTCCTGGGAAGCTTGTAATGTTGATGCTTTAAGCTTTCATATTTTCCAGATTCTGTACTGCATTAGTAAATAACTCTGAACTTCATATAGAGTGTTACAAGTTCTCACAGCTCAGTCACACAAAACAATCCTTTTCCAGCCCCAGAACCAAGGACACCATTGCAGCTTCAGCCCCAAAAAGTGCAAACTGCAGAGAATTGAGGAGAGAATCTGGGAGGGTGGGACTGCAGAACCTGAAGCTGGAATTGGACAATGAACCCCAATATGGGAATGGACCAAAACTGATAAAAGTGTGAAAACTCCTGACCCGGGGTCCATTTGGGTGGAGCCACAGCCAGGCTCTTGTACTGCCCAAGGTGAATCCTTTGAAGGCATTTTAATAAATCCCTGCTTTATTCCTTTAACTCTGTCCAGCCTCTGTTCCAGGGAGCCTCTCCAGGCATCAGTGTGTCACTGCTCTGCAGGGCTGGAATGGAGAATGCTGGTGTGGTGTCACAGAACTGGTGCTTCAGCACCTTCATCTCCCTGGCAAGAGCAGCTTAGATCTCTGCTGGGAGCTTGAGACTTCCCTGTGTCCAACTGGACACTCTAGAGACCATTTCCATTACATTTCAAACATGATTTGAAGGTTGAATGCTGATCACTCCCTTGTTTTGCTTTACTTCTTGCTCTAAGTGTAACTGCATCTGAAATTTTTGCTTATACAGATTTCATGTTTTCCTGATGCTATTTTGGTTTAATCTTTTTTTTTTTTTTTTTCAGCTGTATGTCTGTAATTCTTGCTTGTATTCCTCTAGTCTGTTTGAAACAACTTTAATTTTCAGCAGAAATAGTGTTACTGTAATTACTAGTTTAGTCTGTTCCATCAGACTGTATGGGCTTCTCCCAGATAAAGGAAAGAAAATTTAATCTGGGGCCCTGGCACAGGTTACCCAGAGAAGCTGTGGCTGCCCCTGGGTCACTGGAAGTGTCCAAGGCCAGGTTGGACAGGGCTTGGAATAACCTGGGACAGTGGAAGGTGCCCCTGCCCATGGCAGAGGGGTTGGAACAGGATGGGCTTTAAGGTTCTTTCCAACCCAAACCATTTTATGGTTCTATGAAATTAAAGCATTAATTACTCCACTGATTATGCTTCCATTTAACAGGTTTGACACAATTTTAAAAGTTGTTTTTTCAGTGTTTTAGTCTAGCTTTTTGCTTGCTTGACTTCAGCAGTAATCAAAATCAATTCTGACGTGGTTACAGGTAAAAGCTGCAGCTAAGGCAAAGAAATTATGTAAATATAGAAGTATTGTGATTTGTAGTGGTAAACATCCCTCAGATTGTTACATTTCTGTGACTGTGTCCATACTAAGGGAAGGAAGTGTAGCTGTGTGCTTGGCATGAGCAGTTTTGGTTTGGTTTGGGGAATTTTATGTAGGAGGCGTTGTTTTAAACTTGTGTGTATACAATTCCATATTTTATTTCATAAAATTTAAGATGTATTTATTAACCTTCAGTGGTAGAAGTAACACAAGGGCACTGAGTAAGGAGGGAAGGGAATGGTGAATCTCATTTCATGTCTAGCCTCAAGTCCAGTCCCTATGCTGGAAAGCTTGGCCTTGAGCTCTCTTTGTAGGTGAATGTTAGTGTCTCAAAGGCTCTTTAAAGACTTAGGGATGCAAAGAAATTGGATATAGAACAAAAGCAACTGTTGATTTAGCTGTACAGTTACTGAAAGTAGCATATGGAATTTTAACTCCTGACTTGCTCTCCCCAGGGAGCAATCAAAGCATGAAATCATCCAGAGATGTTTTTGTGGATGATTTCTCCATTCCTCAGGATTGTGTGTCTCCTCCCTGAATGTCTCATCTGCTTTCTCTGGGATGCTTAGCTATGAGAGTGCTTTCTCAGGCCTGACTGCATGTTTGCTTATGTGCACACATAATAGTAGCACATAAAAGTACCTTTCTCTGTCAGAGGTATTTTACTCAGTATAGCAAAAATGATCTTTACCAGTTTGGCTGTGATGCCTTGGAGTGGATCCCTAGACAAGGTTAAGAGAATAAAGTGGGTATTTATTAAAGCCTTCAATAGATACACCTGGGGCACTCAGAAGCCTCAGAGGCTACACCCAAAATGGACACTGGTCTGAGTTTTTCAGACAGATGTAAGTTTGGTCCATTTACATATCAGGAGTTAATCCTCCAGTTACAGCTTCAGGTAATGAAGTCATTTACCCCCAGTTTGCTCCCCCCAATTCACTTTTGTTTATACTTTTGGGGCCTGAGGCACCTGTAGGGGGTCTCAGAGGAATTGTTTTGTCTGACCAAAATGTGAAGACCATAACTCACACTTTATATGGAGTTTGGAGTTACACACTAATGCAGTACAGGATTTGGAAAATATAAAGGCTAAAATCCCAAGGCATCAGAAGTATGAGGGAAGATCTTTCCTATGTGGAGCACACAGAAATTGGGCTCAGAGGGGAGAGCACCTTTAACAAATGGTGATTAAGGGGTTTGCATTATCCTGTTGCCAACATATTGTAACAGCACAGCCAGGGGCTGAAGCCTGCAGAGCTGCTGTGTGTGATAAGACACTTGAAACAGATCCATGACTTCTACTTGTCTTTACAAAAGAACATGTGTCTAGCACATGTGTAGCTCACAATATGGCCTGGGATTTTTTTTGAGGATGTATATAATTCTAGTTTTTTGGGGTTTTTTTTGTTTTTTTGTTTTTTTTTTTTTTTGCTAAAGCAGCAACTCAGATGAGAAAAATTGGAAGTATTCACCATTTTTCAACTTGCTTTTTTTCAGTAATATAGAATGCTAGACAAATGGCCTTGATTCAAAGTGCTAAAAATAAGTATTCCCTGGAGGCACTTGGACTGGGCAGTTACTGAAACAAAGTTAATCCTGTAGAACAAATGCATGGAACTATCAAGATTCCCATTCATTTCCTATGTCTCTTGCTGTTGGAATGTCTATCCAGTTAGGATTTCAGTCTTCTTGGCCTAGCTTGAAGTACATTGTAGCTTAGACATTTTGCAAGACTACAGAGCAATTGGAGATATTGAATTAGGAATATTCTAGGTTTGTCTTATTGTTGCTCTGAGCTCCAATATTCTCTTAAGATATGTCTTTCCAAGCTTTATTTGCTAAGGCACATTTACACCCATAACACCTTCTCAAAGGAAAACACACTCAAGACATAAAAGCAGCATGGATAGAGGATAATGTGCCTTGCAAGAAAGAAAAGGACCAGACAGCATGGTGGGGTTGTCAAGGACAGAATCAGGTGGGAATCATAGGAGAACAGGTGTTAGTTTGCTGAAAAAAGATTCTCTGCAAGTGTCTGCACTGGGGGACAAGTGACCTGCTCGGGGCATACAGAGCTGTGTGGCTGGAGGGGTGGGGTGCCCTGGGATTTTCACTGCCCTGTGCTCTGTCTCTGACTGCTGGCCCCCTGACAGAAGCTGAAGCAGGGACATGCCAGCAACAGCTCAATTCTGGCTCTGCTCTCTGAACTACTTGTCACCCTCATCATGTCTTCAGGGTTTTCCTGTGGGGATCAGAATAAACTAAAACAAAGCAGTCTCTTGGTCAAAGCTGATTTTCCTCTGTGCAGGCTGCTTATGATGCTGTGGCCTCATCACACTCCAGGAGCAGGGTCTGTTCTCAAGAGATTTGGGTCCATCTTTCCCTGCTGCAGGCAAGACAGTCCTGAGCTCTAGAGCAGCCTCCTTGGGGGATTCTTAGTTGGTTTTTTTATTAAACACCCTTATTGTTAAATTTGGCCTTCTCTACACCCCAGGATATATGCAGCATCTGGTAAGGAAATTTGCAACAGAGAAGTTGTACAGGTGAAAATGCAGATCTAGCACTTGATGGAGTGTTAGTGAGACTTATGGAGCCAGAGATACCAACCAGAGTATCTCTGTGTACAGAACATTTCTTTTGCTTGGATTTGAGAGATTAGTTACAAAAATAGCTGTGACACATTTGTAAGCAGATGAGGCCATTAATTATAGCAGAGCATATTGAGTGTTGTATTTAAGGAAGCTAGAGTTGAAGCTTCTGCACTCTTAACTGTGGCACAGCTGTGCTAGCAGGGTTTTGCTATTAATACACTACATTGTGATACTTGCTCAGCATTCTGAATTTAAGGAAACAGAGTGAGAGCTCTGCTGTTAGATCAGGGCTCTGTCTGAGAGCTCAGAGCCTGGTGGCTGCTAAAATAGGCTGAAAAAGACATTATTCATCTTTCCAGGTGCTGGTTCTGCTGTAGGAACAGTCCAAGTTGCTCATCACCCACTTGCACATACTACTCTGAAGTGCCCAGAAGGAAAAGTCAGCAAAAGTGGGTGAGCCTCGAAGCATACAGCAATTGTAACTCATACCCTGGATCTCAGAAGAGCTTGCTTTACAGAGTAGAGGAGAGAAAAGATGGATTCCTTGACCCCTCAGTGGGCTTTGCCTGAACTGACTAAATAAACTGACTTCATTTAAATAAATTATTGGAATCACTATTATCCTCAGTTTTCAAGAACTGGCAGTTAGAGAATTTAATGCATTCTGTATCTTTCCCAATGTATTTCAAAGATATATTTGAGGTTTGCAACATGTAGTAAATAAACTTGGATTCCAAAGAGTTACAATTCACTTGCTATTATTTGTTTTTGTAATTATCTAGTAGGGCTTCCTCCTTGACTGAACTGAAGTCACTACAAATTTTTTTAGACAGCACCAGTTTCCCTTCCAGTGAAGCATTCAGAATCATAAAGTTGTTTAGATTATGGAAAAAACCTTCCCCAGCACTGAGGTCAGACAGACAGGCCTGTAGTGCCCTGGATCCTCCCTCTGACCCTTCTTCTTCACCTGTCTTCTTTTCTTTATGGAAGCAATTTTTTGCTTTTTTTGTAGGCTTAGGAGGAAACAAACTCTTTGGAGGTAGGAATTTCAAAGTGCTGAGAGTGAAAGAGAGTTAAGTGTCTGTCCCACAGGCAGCTACAGCTGAACAGGGGAATTTCCAGCCCTGAGGACTCTTTAGCATCACATTATCTGTGAATGCCTGTGCTTTTGACACTTCCAGATTTGTGACATAGGGAGAAGTAAATGTAGTCACATCAAGGCTTATTAATAAACTAATTTTCTGCCTAAACAGGGCAAATTGCTTTGGGACTGAATGACCTGAATAAATAGAATAAATAAGAGCCTTTCAGAAGGCTCTTTTAATCTGTGAAGTCAGCTGGCAGTCCAGTTATATTTTTCTAGCAGAAATGGATTATGTTTGGATTTCATACTATGGCATTCAGCTGGAAAAGAACAAAAGTATGGGAAAAAGTTTTTGTTTCCACACTACCTCATTGCTGCAGCTCTCAGCTTAAGGAGATGGGTATCAGCAAGGCTAGAAGACAAGTATCATTTATCAAGGTATGGGGTTTTTCAAAGCAGGGCAAGGTTTCCAACTTGGTGCTTTTGAAGAACTCTGAAATCTTAGCCTGAATCCCTAAGTAATGCTATTTATTGCAACAAATATGTAGCTGTTCCATTTTATGCAGGTAACACCTACCTGTGTACATTTGAAGCTGATAAAGGAGGGATGTAGGAAGTTTTATGAGCATGGTTGCTAGAAAACTCTGTCTTTTTATCTCTTTTCACTTTAGCAGCAGCAGAAAAATCAACAAAGTTCTTAACAAAATGCTCCTTGAGGTTTCAGACTTCTGGCTAGAAGAAACTTAAACATGCTTTCACTTCTTTGTAATAATTGAAATGTCTTGCTAACATCTCTGTCATTATATTTCTCTGCAAAATGAGTAATCCATCCTTGGTTTAGTTTGCTAAAAAACATACAGCCTTTGAAAAGTCAGATATTTGTGTTTCTGTCTTGCCATTTCTTTTCCTCAGCTTTTACAGGGAAAATGTGTCACTCATGTATTTGTGCAAGAAAGTTGTATCTTTTGAAGTGCTTACTGCTCTGACTCTGAAATGTTGGCAGTGGATGTAGCTGTTGTAGATGTTGCTGTCAATCCTCCCCTACCAGCCTCAACACTTTTTTGGCAAACTGTAGGAGAACTATCAGCACATGCTTGTAAACTGTAGAAATTTGATCATGCTCTGTGCTTAATGAGTTTCTTTAAACATGGATGGCCTGTGTTCTTTGGTGGGAGTATGGAATATTTAAAGCTATGCAAATCCAATTATGGATTTAAGGAATTACCTTGCTGGAGCTGTTTTCCACTTGTGTATCTGAGGCAAGCATTCAGATAAGTGCAATACAGAAAGCAGAAGATGCCCAAATGCTTGTTGATGTTATAAAAAGGATGGGAAATACAGGGTGTTCTTTTTTGCATTAACAGCTCCTGTTTTGGGTGGGAAAATTGTGATTTGAGGGCTGGAAAAGAGGAATCCTCAGTAAGCCATGCATATGCTTGTTAACAATAAGCAAGGATTGCTCTGTAGATCACCAGTGCAGTTATCTGTGGTAGTTATTCAGATTAAAACCAACTGTCCCGTGCCTCCATTAATGCATTTCACTTTGGAAAGAGAATTCCTTGTGGTGGTTAACCATGGCCATGCCTCACTGAGTACCATTCCATGCAGGTGTGCTGATTTCTTCCACAATTTGTGGAGGAATGAGCTTGCAGGACCAGGGTTTCCTGTGCTTGGGGAGGCATAACTTGGAGCATGTAGCTTTTCCCATCTCTTATGAGAGAACAGGATCCTGTCATTTAAAGATTTTGTTTGGCTTTGAGGCAAACCTTTAACTTTCTTTTGCCCCAGTGATTATCAAAGAGTGTGAATGTGCTGCATGCAGTGTGAATATTGACAAAACCTCATTGATTTGGGTTGGCTGAGGGTTTGGAGGTGACTTCAGAGGCTGAGTCTGTGCTCAGCAGAGGCATGAGGAGGATGGCTGGAGGCTGGCAAGAAGCTGAGTGTGCCAGTGCTGACTAAAAATCATCAGAGCTTGGAAACAAAAGGCCTAGAGGCCAAGCACTGCCACTGAGGTTTGGAAAGCACTGTAAATGTTGGTGTTTCAGTAGGCAGGAAGAACATGGTACTGCTGCTTTTGGGCTGGGACTAATTTTAAAACCAGGTGTTTCTAAACCATGGGAATTCTTAGCAAAGAATCAGTTGGTTTAGTTTTTGAGTGTTTGGGTTTTTGTTTTTATTTTTTTCCTCTAAGATATACCTGTTCTTGCTAGAAAAACTGTTTTGTTTCAAATGTAAACAGCAACTGGAAGTCAGAAGGGGAAGGGAAGAGCAGGAATGGAAAATTCAGCAATTGGAGAATTCAGGCTGCTGTTGTGATGTGTTGATGCTGTGTGCTCGGCCCTATGGAGCCTGATTAGCACATTGGCAGCAGACAGAGCTGTTTGCACAGTGGGAGGAATGGCAGGATTAACGTGGATGCAGTGTGCTGAAAAACCTGAGCAGGGAGCAAGCATCAGGCTGTGTTTAATGAATCTGGTAGTGGTCACTCTCTTGCAGGGAGATGAAAAAAGCAAAGAGCTGCTGAGGTTTTAAGGTTTTTCAAGGAGCATCGGATTGATCTTTGATTTAACAGAAAGGAAAACATTAATTACATGGCCCTTGTGCTGATGTTCTGTGTTTCAGTCCCTGGTTAAAAAGAAAAAACAAACAAAAACCAGCTACAAATAGGGTAAGAAATATTAAAACTGGAAATAGGGTCTCTAATTACTGGAGGAGTGAGGGTAGTGCATATCCTTTCTCTAAGGTCAGAACTAACTATCGTGAAGAGTTGATGAAAAAATGATTTAGGTGTATTTTTCATCGGGGAAAATAGGGAGACCTTGCAGAATCCTCTTTAGCACTTTGTCCTTTTTGGGTTCGGTAAATCTGGGAGGGAACAGATGCTGAAGAATGGAAGGGTTATCTGAAAATCACCCCCTCTGCACGTGTCAGGAACACCAGGCTGCAGCTGCTCTGTTGCTTTACTAAAGATCCATTTTAGCCTAATGAAGTTGGTTGTTACTCAGCACATGGCACATGGAGAACACCAGCTCAGAAAATTGAGTAATGATCAATCTGAGCTGTGTGTTAATTTTTTCACACTATTGTCATTCCTCCAGCCAGTGTCCTGAACACAATTAAGTGTACTCAGATCCTGTTTTAGGACTGCTCTTGGAAATGAATCAGAACAAATGGCTGAAACTTTTCTTTTTAAGAGAACTATTGTGATCCTTTTAAAAGCATGTCTGTAATAATCAGTAGAACACTTCTGTTCCTTTAGCCATTGATTAAAGGGGACTAGTCTGAAACACTAGTGCAGGCACTAAACTGTGCATTTCCTGCAGGTTATAGTGTCCTACACTCTGATATTAGCCATAAATGGGAACCAGAGAAGAGGTGCAGCAGCTCTTTGCAGGAGGGCAAATCTCATTTCTGTGATAAATGGTAACACCAACAATGATGTATTTCACTGGTGGCAAAATGCTGGGAACATTTATGGGAGGTGCTCAAGTGGCATTTGTTGCCCAGGTTTATATAGTACCTAGGAGTGGAGTGTAACATTTTATGGTGAGTGACTGAGAGTTGAGTACAATTTTCCTGCATAATGAGACTAGGATTTAGGTGCATTTGATCTGACAGAGCTGGAGCTGTGTAAATCCAGCAGATGAAGGCTTGTGGTGGGAATATTGCTGACCAGTCCAGAGCAAGCTCGATGGGACGTGCTAAAAGCTGGGACTGTGACCTGCACCTTGAACAGTGCTCCATCCCTCCAGCAAGCCATGGACTGCACTGCAGAACTAAGAATTTATTCGTTGCATGGCAAAATCCGGATGTACTTCTTCATTGCACCTTCTCTTTTCCAAGAAGTTTCATTTTATTTCAAGGAACACTCTCTGTTTATTAGATTATGCAAATAGGAGAGTCATTCTGTGCTTCTCATGGAGCTTTCATCACAGTATTCCAGTGATAGAAGAGATTGTATCCTGTTTTCAGAGGTGCCAACTTTGGCAATTTCTATTAAGCCAATACATATTTTTATGAATAGTGAAAATGATAACATTTCTCAGTTATGAATGAATATAATATCAGTGGAAAAAAAATCATTACCTTCTTTGCAAAGGAAGATGAAGTATTGTTCTGCTAGAGCTCTTTGAAGGACCAGATTGAGAGAAATGATCTGCTTGATGTGGTGTTTGTATTTCCAAAATCTAGAAAAAAGTCTTTTCCCTGAAGGCTTCTAAAGCATCCAGGCTGTTACAGAATAAGCATTTATAGAATAATGTCATCTAGATATCCATTGTAAATAAACAAGTTAACCCCCCCAGAGAGTTACAGTTATTACTGACCAAATTTCATTACTAGTGGAACTAAGAGTTATAGTATTCACTATGCTCATAACTCACCTGGAAAATTTACTGAAGTGGGCAAGAAACAGTCTGAGTTATTCCAGAGTGCTGAAATGACCCTGATGCTGTGAGTGTCAAGAAATGTGGAAAATACCATGAAGGAACAATGCCAGATGAAACTCAAAACTGGAGGAAAACTGTCCTGACTAGCTGAATGTGTTAATGGATTTTAAATCAGCCTTTGTTGCCTGTGAAAGAGATTTTTGAATAATTTAGGGTGATTCTTAAAAAATCAACTCAGTGGTTGGTAGCATGCAAGAGAATAAAAGAAGGTTAGGAGTTATTTGTGAGAAGACTAGAGAAGGCAACATGCCATTCCTGGAAGGCACAACTGGAATCCTGCTCCTGTCTCCTGTGCATTCCATCCTGCTCCTCTCTCTCCTCTCACTGCTCCTCACAGTGTGCTGTGTTTCACTGTTGGAAACCTTTCTGAGCTGTCTCTGCCACCTTTTTTTTATCAGCTGGTAAAGTCATTGCTTTTTGTCAGTGTGAGCTTGAATGCATGACTGAGTTCCTGTAGTGCAGGAGGACAAATTCTTGTTGGCTTTAGTGCACCTGTAGGAATCATTTGTGATCAGTTGTTGAGGATCCTAGCTCATAAATACTGCACAGATTTCTTTTAGGAAAGAAATATAGATATATAAAATATATGTTCTATATATTTTATATATATGTATATGAATATATATATATTTCTCTATAGACCTCTTTGGTAAATCCTATGAGTGCTTTATTATTGCATATCAATATTAAAATGCATTGGGCCAGCTTTTAATTTAGCTTTATTTTGTATTATACGATGATCAAAATCTCCTACTGTATCTTTAAGTACCTGTGCCTGAAGCTAAATTTAACAGTATCTGGTTTCTGCAGAGCAATAGCATTCATGTGCAAAAACTGGAACTCGTGTGACATCCTCTCACACATTTTGAGCAGCAAATAAGAGTGGCAGCCTTTAACTTCTGCTTGTAAGTTAGACTTTTTTTTTCTTACCTCAATCAGTCTTATTAAATTATTTCTCCATCGTGTTAGAGTGAACATGCCAGCAGTGTTAATAATGCATTACATAAGGAGAAGCAGTTGCAAGGATATATTTTTCATGTGTAATTGATATTACAAGACTGTCAAACCCCTTTTGTTTCAGGTTGTCTTGTCATTTGTGAGCAGGAGGAGGAAGGTTTGTCAGTAGTGTGATCTATCCATTGGCCTAATGCATGCAGCAATTGCTAGGATAACCTGGATTTTGCTTGTAATTTGCCTTCAACAAGCTCTGGTCTAGCTAGGTCTCTAGCTGCTATTTGTGCCTGTTCAGCTTGTGATATTCTGAACACTCCTGGGGATGGGCTCTTCATCACCTATTATACTGGTCAAGTTGATTTCCTCTCCCCTATCCCTGGCTACAGCTAATTAAAAATGTCCCTGATTTAGGGCACTGATGTGCTAGATCTACTTGCCTGGCAGGGTCTTTCATGCTTTCAAAATTCAAAATAAAAATTAAACCCACTGAATTCTACAACATTGTTTCTGTCCTTACCACAGGATTAATATTTGGATTTCTGATCAGTTAGAATTTAGAAACTTCTTAAGATACTTTAATACTTTCTTACAGTTAAGCATTTCTGTAAACAGTTCTAGCAAATCCATGAATCATTTCCAAAGTATAAAAGAGTAATGCAGCTAAGTTGAACTCTCCCTTTCCATCTTGTATATAAATTCAGCTTTTGTGGGGGTTTTGTACCTGGTGACATTGAAACAAAGAGAAGGCTGCACTCTGGGAGCACCTCACTGCTTCCCTCAGAAAGATCCTGTCTAATCTGAGGTAAATGATGAAATACAGGAGAAAAAGTGAGTTTGTGTTATACCAGCAAGACACAGTTATGTGTGGGTTTAAATTCATTCTTCATAGGATTATTGCATAGTAGTTTTATATTTCCCATGTTTCTGCCTTATGCTTCTTTCTGTGGTGCATATTGGATGTTGGGAAGAATGAGATGTTTCAAATTATTGGTGGGCAAAGGCAGTATAGAGAGGATGGTATTTATTATCTGCCAGCCCCTCCAAAAACTCAGCACTGATCATGGAAAAGAAATTCTCCCAAAAGATGAGACCAGTCTTTGAAAGGGACACCATGACACAGGTGATAGAGAGGAAAGCTCATTCACCTGAGAGCCAGGAACAGGATTTTGGTCCAAAGGTTTTAATGAAATGTATAAATAAATCAAGGGGGGGTGGCTCTTTCCAGCTTGTGTTTCAATGAACATTTTTAAACTTGGGAAAATCCTCTGCAAGAAGAGGATTAAAGTAAATAGTTTACATCTTTAGGTGAGTTGTTGACTACAGAGAAACTATCAATCCTCAGAGAGAGATGTCCTGAAAGCAGGGGAGGAGGAGAGGGTTATGGAGGTGTCCTTAACCTGTTCCTGCTGGTGTGCCCAAGCCGTGGGTGCTGTGTAGAAGTGACTTAGGATCATTTAATGTTATTCCTGCTTGCAACAATGCTAGAGGGATAATAGCTTAGACCCCTCTTGCCAGAGCATGTTTGCCATTGCATGTAGTTGTTAGCAGAACCCTTGGTGGATGACAGCCTGTAGATTGGGGTTTTGTTTTACCTGGAGATGTAAAATCTTCCATGTTGGGGTTATGCAGCATGTGCCACTGTGAGTTTAAGCTTGGTTTCTGTGCTGTTGGGAATAGTAGGTGAAGGTGAGTGCAGTAAAATAGATAAATGTGAAGAAATGTAAAAATAAAACCCCAAACTACAAACAATTAGAGTCTTAAACTTATGAAATATTTAATTTCTATTATTAATAGAGGGCTTACTTCAGTCCAAGTCATAAGTATTGGAACTTAGCAAATCAGTTGTGTCCATATTTTGCTCCTTCAGGAAGATACAATTCTGATAGCTGCCTTTTTCTGGAGGGTAGTAAAGAGATATCCAGATGCAGCAGATAAGGATAGTGTTGCACAGATAATTATTTGCAACCTAGTTGTAGAAGATTGTCACTAGAGTTTAAGAAATTGTTTAGATATCTAATCATTAATTATATTGTATGTATTCATTGCATGATAATTACTTTAATTTTCAATATGAAAGGTAGCCCTGAAGTATATTCACCTAAAGTGCTTCTTCCAAGGCTTGTTTTGTACAGGAATCTGTCTTTTTCTTTGCTTTTGTTTCAAGCAATTCAAGATTTTTTTTTTTGTAAGGAAACAAGGCAGAAGAAAGAGAAAAATTATTCCTACTCCCGGCTGTTTCAGTTGAAATACATCTTTATTTCTTTACTGAAGCAACTTTATGCAAATAAAAACTACCAGCAATATAGTAGCCAAAATAAAACAGCAAGCACTAAGTCAAGTAGGAAAGTTGTAAAACAGTATTCCGTTGCTGAATGTTAAATATTCATATAAACATTGTAAAAACTTCAGGAAGACTTTATGGGGCTGTAGATGCACAGTGTAAAATCATTTGAGCTCTGCTATGAAAGCACACCAATTGTTCCACATACTCCATTACTCCAAGCTGAAAGTGAGGATCAGAAGGGAGGGGAGTACTTAAGCTACTGCATGTATGTCATTTATCTCTTAAACTGAATGTGTCCTGCTGCTTTCCCCATCCCACCTTTGCACAGGCAGTGATTGAGTGCACAGAGCATTGGTGACATCAATAAAATGTGTACAAACATGAATCAGTGTGAGGATGAAGGAGACAGTTGTTTCCCCCCAGTGGGCTGTTTCTGCCCTGGCTCTGTGCTCTGTGTGTGTTGCTCTGTGCCACAAGGAGAATTAAAGAAGCTCTCAAATGGGACTGCACAGGCAAAAAAAAATTTGCAAGACTGCCTGCAAAATATGGGAGGAAAAGGAAGATTTAATCATAATAGCAGAAAAAAGGGATTAACATTAATCCACGGATTTTTTTCCTTGTATTAGTTTCTTTTTTTTAATAGTTGAAATGCATTAATAGAAATGGAATCTTTAAAAAGACCTCAGTGGAAGAATTAGTTGAATTTGAAATGTTTAAAGAGCTGGCCTTATTCTCTAATGGCCCAGTATTCTGTGGCAGTGTTGCTGTTGCTGGAAGCAGATGTGCCTAGTAATGAATAGCAGAGAATGATTTGTTACCTGGTGGTTAACATGCCTTGGGTGAACATTGCTTCCAAAGCTTACAGCAAGCAATTGTTGAAAAATGTTTTGACAGATACAAGAAACTTTATATGTTCAGATATGTTTTGGCTTCTTTTTTTTCTGCAAATGGTCTCAATGAAATGGAAGGGACTGTTCTATAGAAAAAACCCCAAACCAGTAGGAGTGAGGGTAGCAGAACCAGACTCTGCAGCAGATAATCAAGATGTTAGAAATGAAAAATACCTGTTAAGTAGTCTCAAGATTAAATTCTTTTAATCAACATGTGTCAGCTCATCTCACCTTATGCAGGAGTGGGAGGGAAGAGCAGCAATGGGCTGACCTGTAGCACCTTGAAGTTTTTTACCACAGAATCAGATGACAGATCTAGGTGGCCTGAGTTTACTGAATAAGGCTACCTGTAATCTGCATGCAAACACAGAAAAATGCCAATTTTATAAGAAGGATACTGTGGAAGCTTGAATTTCAGCTAAACTTTCCAAAACTTCAGGAATTTTTGGTGAAACATCATCTCAGGGTAGAAAATGTTCCAGAGAGAAATTGTGTGGGTGTGGTTCAACTACTGTTTTTGCAGTACAGTTATTTAATGGGCTATTTCTATAACCCAGTAATGGCTTTAGTAGTTCTTTTTAAAAGTTTAGTTGAAATAACCTGTGTAATTAATATTTTATTTTAAGAAATAAAATCACACCTTGTATTTGTTGTCGAGCCCCTGAGTTACACACTGATATCTGTCTTCCATTTTTTGGGTTTGGTTCACACAGAAGTTTCTGTTGACAGAGAATAAATGACCTTGTGGAAAAGATGTGCACCTGGGACTTGCAAGATCTGTGCTTAGTTCTTAGCTCTGTGCCAGCATTCCTTGAAATCACTTAATCTGGATGTGTTTCCCATCTGTTCTGCTTTTCTAGATGCCAAGGCTTTGTGACCATGTTTGCATACAAATCAATGCAGGGGATCCCAAAGGTTGCTTGGAGCTGCCTGTTGCTGTTGAAATGTGTATGCCAATAAAATTAATTCCTGGTTTATGTCTTTGAGTGATTAGATCTTAATCATATGCAAGTGTGTATTTCTCACTTGTAAGGAATTGTGGGCAACATTTCCAAATGTGAAGAAGAACTGATTAAAAAAGCATGAGGGGAATGATTTAAGAAGTTTAGCAAATTTTGAGTTTGCAGAGGGCTTCTCATAGGGGGAAGCAGAGCAGAACATTTTGGATTCACCCACTTCTACTGTTTATGTCTTTGTGACTTTGCAGCTTAACTTTTCAGTCTCAATTGCCTGGTCAGGCACCACCCAGGCCTCCTCTTGAGTACAGGATGCTGAAGTGCAGAGCTGCAAAAGGTTGGGTTGGGATGGAAGTGCTTAGTTATGAATTAAAAGTGATCATTTCTTACTAGCAATTTACCAGCAGGGTACCAAAAAGTTTGTTCTGGCAATTAAAAAGGTTGTAGCTACGTCTTCTGGGGCTCATTAGGGAAAGAAGCATCTTTTCCCTGATGTAAATTGAAAAAGCTCCAGTTACAGCTATGCTCTCAGATAAGCTGAACATTCAAACTTGAGAATCTCAAATATCATTGAATTAACCCATAGACTGTTACTTGCATTGCTTGGGAGAAGGAAAATAATATCCCAGAAATTAGTCTTGATATCCTGCTGTATTGTTAGATTGACCCATCCCCAGCCTTTTGAAAGCTGCCTTTGGTTCTAGATCATGCAAAAGCACAGCTGACCTTTGATCTCATCTGCTGTGGTAACTGCTGCTTTAAAGTAAGTTTTTCCTGGAACACACATCCTGTGCTGGCCCAGCTATACTTAAATCTACTTTATTTGAAGGCAGACGGTGTTTTGAATATCCTAAACAGGTACTTGTGCTGTGTGATATGTGCACTTTTTACCAAGCTGCCTTTCTGATCATCATCAAAAGCTGTTGAAAACATATATTTATAAGTTTTGTGTGCCCTGCCTCCCCTCAGGCCTGCAAAGATGTGGTTCATGATTTTTATCATGGGTATCAGGGATTAGTGGCTACTAAAATCACTGGCCATACTTCAATAAAGTTACTATTAGAAATCTAAGCAAAAATATGCAGACTACTTATGCAATGGATCCCAGTTTCCATTTAATTTGATTTGGGTTTCAGAAGCTCCCTGTTGCAGAGACACCTTCCCTGTGTGTGCTCACACTTAATTTCTCAAGCCAGTTACAGAGAAAAGCAATTTTGTGCTAAAATAACTAAAACTTCCAGCTCAGTTGTGTCCATTGCTTCCAGACTTTTGTACAAAGCCCTTTCTGTAGGTTTGGAGTGTTCCCTTATATGAATTACAATTCTTTGAAATGGGGCTTTTAGGTGCCATTTTTAGGAAATGGCATTTTTATGGAGAGGTTCATGATGGCCTGGAGCATATCAGTGAGGGAATGTGGTTATGGGCTGTGAATGGGATGGTGAGAGGCCAGGACTGAGCATTTCCTGATGTGGATCACTGCTGCTCCTCAGAGGTGGTGAAATTCAGGTGAGATACTCAAAAATATCTCTTTATCTCAAATATCAGGTGAGTCATCATGTGCCCTTCAAAATAACCATGCAATGCTTTGACTTGAACTAAAAGATAAAGGTAAAATGTCTGAAATGGTTCAATGGCAAAGAATTGGTCATGGGGATAAATCGATGGTTTTTCTTCGCTGTCAAGCAATACAGATGATGTCATGGAAAGCAGTTTTGGTAAACAGCATTTATCTCTGGTTTTCAATTCTCTGTGCTTAGTGACAATTATTCATGCCAACTAAATATTCATTAACAGATTTGAAAATGTGCTTGATATTGTAAGTGAATTGACAACTATTAAAATTACATATGTGTTTTAATAATTTCATTTTTCAAGTGCAAGCAACAGAGGTCTAAATATACCTCAAATATGTGACAGATCACTTACAATAAACTTGCTTTGTATGTTTTTCATCTCAGGATCTCCCAGTTAATATACTAAACCTCACAGCTAATACATTGACCCTCACAGAGCTTTGGAAATTATTCATTTTGAAATGTAAGAAGCTTGTTGTGAATGTGGTATTAAAAGTTGGGCAGATTTTTCTCAAAACTTCTCAGCCTCTGTGTAAAGAGCGCAGTTTGGTTTTTCAGGTGCTTTGAAAATACCAACCCACTGCATATTGAGTCAGTTAAATTTATTTACACCTATATTTAAATATTTGCTGTTGTATTAAAAAAATATTAGCTAGAATATTCTGTGTAGGTGGAGCCAAGTTCTGGCTGTTCTGAATTGGTGTTTCTGAATATATTTGTGGATATATTTTATTGTACTGAGCTTAACCTTGATGCCCAAATCCTGATGGATGCCTGTAGGTATCCACATAATTTTCATGTCTCAGTCTTCCCTAAGTCTACACCAGTTGCAATAATGTTGATTCATGGCTGTGAATCTCTGCTAGGGAGAGGGCTCAATGCCACAACTCATCAGGTGTTGGTGCTTTGTCCATGTGAGATTCTGTCACTGTGGCACCCACAGCATCACTGTTCAAAACTGCACAGGTCAAATGGACAGAAGGGAAGGGGAGGATGGGACTGGGAGACAACATCTGGCATGTGATGGGCATTTAGGTTTAGGGAGAAAAAAGGAAAGGAAGTATTGTTATCTGTGTGGCTACCTAAAAACAGGCCAGACAAAATTAAGGGAATAAAAAGTAGTTATATTTATTGAAGGGCCTTCAGGTACATTTTGGGTGGCCAAAGCCCCTCAGGGGCTACCCCTAAAAATGGATGATGGACACAGGTTTTCACACTTTTATAAGTCTGGTCCATTTGCATATTGGGGGTTAATCTTGCAATTACAGCTTCAGGTAATGCAGTCATTTACCCCAGCTTTGCTCCCCTCAACTCACAAAGTGAGATTTTTAAATGCTACCAAGGGCTTGGGTGTAAAGTCCAGCTCCTGTTTAGCCCCTGAGGTATTGCAGCACCAGAGAGCTGCAGTCTCTTGAAAGGCTTTTATTCCTGGCTTTTCTTCAACTTCTCAGCATCTAAACTTCATCCTAAAGTTTTTATGCCTGTTATAAGTGCAGTGGATGAGAAAACAGAAATGGATAAATGAACAGAGCTCCCATCTGTGGGTGTAGTTGGATACACACAACTGGATCTCCCCTGGCAGACAGGATGGCTTCATTATCTGTGTCCAGTATGGCAGGAGAAAGTTTAGCCAAGAAGAATTATAGAGGTAGTACTTACTGCAAGACTGTTCTGCAAAACAAACAGCCAAAATCCTTGGTAGTTACAGAAAAGACAAGTTGAGTGTCTCGAGAGTGCACAAGGGATGTCTGCAAATGTATGTACATGTAAGTAGACATGTAGTAGTAATATATCCACAGAATATTTTACAGGCACTATTTCTATCAAAATTCTGCTGATGACAGCACCCTTATAAATCAAAAAATAAAAAAATCAAAATAATTCCTCTTGCTTTGTTCTATTTGTAAGTGGTGATGAAACAGAGGTTCTGGAAGCTGCCTTGCCTGACTGGTCTCTTCCAGAGCTGTCCATAGCAGGGAAATTGTGCTGTTCACATCCAGTTTTACAGGCTGTGCTAAAGCTGCTCCAGTGTCTCTGTTTCTCCTCCTGCACTGAGGATCAGGCCAGAGTGGAAGCTATGTGGGTGGGCACTTGTGACTTGAAGTGCCCTCTTATTTTTCATTTATTGAGCTTCTTTGAAATGGAACCATGCAGGTTCTATACCTGTTTTCCATCCCATGAACCAGAAACACTTAAATCGGTATTAGTAAAGATATAAATGCTATGAACCTATTTTTTTTCTTTTTTTTTTACTATCTAGATGAAAAACTGCTTGTCCTGTGAGTCACTAGGAAATGAACCTCAGACTGGGCTCTGTGTCTGCTGAATCAAAGATGACTCTGAGCTAATTAAAAGGTTACAGCTTGACTTCAGCATTGGTGGTTTCCAGCTGGATAAAAGCCTGAGTGGATTTTGTTCATATTTGTCCTGAAGCCTGTTGAGGCTGAGTGTGCTGGTGGATAACTGCAGATATTCCCCCCATTACCTGTAGCTTCTGTGATTTGGATGAACTTTGGATTTTTTAATGCACCTGCACTGAGGGTTAATGTCTCAAATGAATGCTGTGTGAGCAGTGCATTACTTATCCTAAGAAATAAATATTGCTGATAGGTTTTTTGGTAAAAATTAGTATCCTTGAGACTACTGAGGGACTTGGGAGTTTAATGAAACTAGGATGGTGAGAACTAAACACTAACTTTTAATGCCATAAGGCAAATATTAGGAATAGTGTTCCTTTCACAAGACACTAGGCTAGACTTTAGATTTTGTAACATTCCTATATTCAAAAACAAGATCCAATATACTCATTTTTTAGCTTTGACATTTGCCCTTCTGTGATTACTAATACCACAACTGTGCTGGCCTGTCATCATGCACTGTGTATTATTCAGAGGCAAAGCAGGTCTCCAAATTTTCTTTCCTGCAACAGAATTGCCCTTCTCATTAGCTGGAAATAACACCGTGATAGGTAATCAATATTTTGTTGAAATGCCAGCATCTCATCTCGTACATTACTCATCCTTATTTCTGAGAAACACTCAGACTAAAAGCAAAATGTTTAGATGCAGCTGCGTGTGGCACATCTGCCCTTATACATAAAAATTATGTGTGTACAAGTGTTATTTTGAAGGTACAAATTGCAGATTTGGGTCTTTGATGCTCTCTGTGTGTCAGCCTGACCTTACACTCCAGCCTTGTATCAGAATGTGAACCAGCTGCCCTGAGAGCTGCCAGGATTCTGTGCAGCTTAGAATTGCTGCTGGGACCATTATGAAACAATTCAATGGCACTTTGGTTTGGGTTTTTTGGTTGTTTTTCTAGCTTGTGGGTTTTTTTTGTTTTGTTTTCGTTTTTTCATTTTTCTGTAGAGGCTCAGTAGAAAATCACTTTTTTTCTCCTTGCACTTTTAAAACTGTGTCAGATAAAAATTGATTCACATATTGACTATTATTCCAAATTGTGATGTCAGTTCATTTAAAAAGCACCTTCACCTGCCTGTTCCCTGTAAAGCTCAATTCAGTCCTGCTGGAGCTGTAATCACACTAAAAGTTTTGAGAGTGTGGAATCCACTCTGCCCCTTGTCTCCAGTGGTAAAGTGCAAATTCTCTGCTAACATGAGCATGCTTCCAGCCAGACTGCAGACCCTTCCTGACAGCACCACTCACCCTTTCTTCAAACTGGATTCCATTTAGATTTACTGGCTCTCTCTCTTACTCTTACATTTCTTGATTTTTTTTATTTTTAAAATTTAATAGAGATGCAAAAAATCACCCGTTTTTTCCAGAGGACTCTTTAAAACACTGTTCCTTCTATCCTGTCTGCAGAAACCAATGGCTCAAGATAGTTTGATGGCTGAAAAGGGTTTTCTTTTACCTCACCATGGTTCAGGTAACATATTCACAGCTCAGTCCTGAGAGCTGCACAATCAAATCTGGGTCTAGGTCTGCTTATGAAAAGTTTATCCCAAGGTTCCAGTGCTGGTTCATTCTACTGTCAGAAATGCTTTTGACTGTTGTGCTGTTGTTGCTCATTTCATTTAAAAGGGAGAATTTTATTTTAAGGAAGCTCTTGTGAACAGAAAATTTGTCTTGTGCTCAGTTGCTGTCCTTAGCCTGTGCTCTGTGGAGGTTAGGTAAATGTGTGAAGATACCCTTTGGAGAGGCAGTATTTCCCAATACTATTAGAATTTACCTGTTTCTGTCATCTTTTATTCACACTCAATTGTTCCCCCTGTATATGCCTTTGGCAGTTCTGTTTGTTTATTTGTTGTGAGGTGAGGGAGTTTTGTGGAGGGAGAATGGAGTGATCATGTTCTGTTTCTCTGGGGCTTTTTAAAATTTCAGTCCAGGGTTAACTGGTTATCTGTGAAAGAATTCAGAAAAAGTTGTTTGCTTGTCAGTGATCCATTATACCTGTGTATTTTACACTAAAGTAAAAGTAGCTACTTTAAGACTGGGCTGCTACTTTCAAATTTATCATAGGTGGCCTTTTTTTTTAGGCAAACTTGCTCAATTAGTCTCTCAGCAATTTTACAGAGCAGAAAAATATGAACATTTTTCTGAATGCCCAGAAGAGCAAAGGAAGTGTAATATCAAACATTGATCTACATTGGTGGTGGATGATATTGCTTCTTCTGGTGTCTTATTCTCACCATTAGAGTGCAGATTTTGCAGAAACTGAATATGACCCCTATTTTGACAGAAATATTAAACTGATCTCTTTCCTTGGAACATATTTTTCTGGTGATGAGGAGAGGGAAAATGCTGAAGCTGCCCTGTAAACATAACTGAAAGCTTCTACACAAATTCTAGATATTGTATTAAAGACATTAAGTACAAGTGTGTTTGTTACCTGTGGTAGGTTGTGTACAGTGGATTTTTATGTTAAGCTCTCTCACAGTGTTAATTGACTAATGCAGTAACTTTGCTCTCAAGACATCTTGGCTATTTGGTAAAAGGACTAATTTACAATATTCTGATAATTTCTAGACAACTGCTTCATACATGTTCATAATAGAAAGTGATTCATCAATAATTCAGGAACTATGCTTAGTTGGTATGGTAAGTGCAAGAACATGTATGGGGAGAATATCATTAGAGAGGGCCAATAAAAGAGTAAGAAAATCCTGGAATACAAGTGTAATCATGTGAATTCTAAAAAGCAGCCAGCTCTCAATTTGACATGCAGTGGATGTCAGCTTTGCAAATGAAACACTGGAAGCTTCCTTAGCAATGAATATAAAAAATGCAAAGATCAGTTATGCAGAAAAAGGAAATTAAAAAGTAACTTTTAGACATAGGTGTGATTAAAATCGTAGGATAGTTTTTTAATCCTTTTGGGACGAGTTTTCAGATGTGTCACTTATTGGTGATAGACTTTGCCCTTAGGATTCACTCCAAGCTTCAAGGAATTATAATTCATGCAAGGAATTATTTTTTGTTGAAACTTACAGACAAGCAGCATGAAGGCTGATCCTCCTGGGACTGGAGTGGCTGGGGATGGGGAGGAGAAGAAAAGAATGGCTTCATTTGCAGCTAACATTCTAGTGCTATAAAGGGCCCTAAGAATATCACACTGCAATAGATTCTTGGGGAATTTGCAATGAGATATAGTGCAGCAAAGAGAAGGCACAATACCAGCACAATAGAGTGCTTCATCTTCCACATAAGATATTCTCAGCACTTGTAATGGATGCTTGCTGCAGGGCAGGTGATTGTAGGCAGAGAAAAAAAATCTGAAGGTTGCTCCAGCCAAACCACTACCCAGGCATTAAATGGTGGAATCATTTACATTGGAGTGCCATAAACTTATTTTCCCACATCCTGCATGCCCATGTCCTACAGCAGGTCCTTTCTGGGGAAGGCTTGATGTTTTGAATTTCTAAATTTTAAATTTTGTATTTCTAATTTATTTTTTTGTGTATCTCTTCTTTTGCACCAAGACACTGGAAAAATAAAGGCTTAACAGCTGCCTCTTGGAGGTCTGAGTCAAACTGTGGCATGGAACCTGTCCTGTTACTGAATATGAAAGGTGTTCTCAGTTATATCTACAGGGTTGTTCTCTGCTTTAGGACAGTTGTTTTGACATGGAGGACAGATGGCATTAAAGAACCCAGAGAGTGTTTGCCTTCTCACTTGGCAGAAGTGACAAAGGGAATTAGATCTCCAGGAGCCTGCTTTGTAACCCAGTATTACCTGTAAGCGCACAGGACAGCTGAGCATTAATTCCAATGCTGTATTCATGGCAAGATGAAGGGCAGAGCTGGCTCACTCCTGTGACAGGCAGAACAGAGGTGGGAGGCAGGGAAAAGCCATCAGAGCACAGCCATTGCTCAGGGACTGTTCTCTGATGGGGGTTGTTAGCATCACAAGGATTAGGTAGTTGGCCATTTTTAGATGCCTATAACTTTTAGAGGCAATTTGAAGCAGTGGATATCAGCTAGGGCATGTTTTTTGTGCTGTCAGAACAGCACCTTGAGATAAGCAGGATTTCTCTCCGTTTGAAATCTTTAATTTCCTTCAGGACAGGAACTGCATAAATTCAGACTTGCACGTTATGACCTCCCTGTCAAACAGCTTGTGAACTGCTCACTGAGAAGGGAGGATTGGCACCAACTGGAGCAGCAGCAAGGAGGTATTTTTACAGAGGTTCACTTGCTTTCTCTCTCCTGCAAGGCTGACATGAACAGAAATAAAGGTTATCATGTGGTTTATGGTGGGATGGGAAAGAGAATCTGAAAAAAAAAAACAGGGAAACCCCATGGGTTCAGATATGAACAGTTTAATAATTAAAATAAAATAATGATAATAGTAATGAAAAGGGAGACAACAAAAAGAGAGAGGAATAAAACCTGAGTAAGGCAAGTGATGTATTCACCACCTGCTGGCTAATGCTCAGCTGTCTCCAGGCAGCACTGGTGCCTCCTGGCCAGCTCCTCCCAGTTTATACCCTGGGCATGGATGGAATCTCCCTTTGGCCAGCTCAGCTCAGGTGTCCTGGTCATGCTCCCTTCCTCCTCCTGCACTTTCTCCCTCACAGAACATGGAAAACTGAGAAATCCTTGATTCAGAGTAAGCTTAACTTAGCAACAACCAAAAACATCAGTGTCTTATCAACATTATTCTCATAATAAATCCAAAATACAGCATGGTACCCATTACTAGGAAGAAAATTAACTCTCATCCCAGCCAAAACCAGGATGGGTTACAAGCAAGGGAGGAATACACATTTTTAAAACAAAAGTGCAGGGTTTTCTCAGTATTTCTTAGGAAATACTTTAAATTTAAAGTGGGGGGAGGATCAAGTTAAATGATTAAGTCTGACTTCCTGATGCCACTCTGAGATCCTAAGATGACAGTCAAACACCAAGTAGCAGGGCCTAGCCCATTTTCAGATGCTGTCATTGCCAGGATGCATAAAAATGTGGTAGTTGTAGACAAGAGAAAACCAGAGAATATAATTGCTGCAGCTACCCTGCCCTTTTCTCTGAGCAGTGTAATACAAACAAATCCCAGAAACAGAACTCCTTGGGTTTATACTGTCATGAGTGGAAGAAGAGTCTGGTCCCTGCTGTGTAGTAAGAAATACCACGTCAGTGACCTTGCCTTTGTAGTGTTTGTTGGCACTGCAAATTTCACTTAGCCTCCAGCAGAATGGCTCCTGCATCCAGCACTGGTGACACTCAGAGCTACTTGTAAAGAAAACAGAGTGAAGTTGTATCAGGGTCTCAGAAGTGTCCCTTTTAATTTTGGCCACACCTGCTTTATTTTGAACTAGTTTAAAGTTATCAAAGCAGTGCAGAGTAATTGAATTGTATCAGAAGGACTTTGGCACAGACTGCTCTCATTGCTGCCACAATCCACAGATTGATCTGGCTTTGATCATGATGTGACTGGGTCAGAACTGTTCATCCAGGCATCAAAACAAATCTGGCTTGATTTCCAAATGTTAAGTGGAGCCTTGGTTTAATAAAACATGGCTTACTAGTTGTGAGATCAGGAAAGCTGAGCTGAAGCTGCAGACTCAGGCTGGCCAGGAGAGCAGCAGAGCTCTGGCTGCATTTCTGCTGAAGCTGCTGTGTCTCACATGAGATCACTTAAGCCAGAAACATGTTGCTTTCTTGTCCTCGTGTGTGTAGTCTAAAATGGGATTCAAAAACTTGTCCTATAGCAGACTGGAGGGGTGAATCCATGTCCTGTAAGCTTTGGTGTCGTGTCCAACCAACAATCACTCTTTACCAGAATGTGCCCTTCCAGAATCATGAGTAAGGCTTTGCCTGAGTAGGTGTGGGAACAGCTCACAACAACTGATCAGAGAATTTTAAAATGTTTCAAGGACAAGAAAAGATGGTGATGAAAATCATCATCACATTTGCTGAAGTTTATTTGAAAACAGTAGATTATTAGATTTGATTTTCTAACATTTCATGCTGTCTTCCTTTCATTTCTGTTTTTTTGTTTTGTTTTGTTTGTTTTCTTTTGGCAAGGCTCTTTGTTTTTTCCTCGTTAAAAACAAATTAATTAACAAACCAAAAACCACACAAAAGCCCACAACAACAGAAAGCCACTAAATTTGAAATGCTGGAAAGTAATTCATGGTTTGTCTTCTGAAGATGAGCTCCTTTATAAAATCCTCAATAGAACTTTCAAGTTAAATACACTTGAACAGCACTTGGCACTTGTTGTTCTACTAATGGTAATTGATTCTCAGACACACACAAATCTATGCTATGGTGCAAGCTCTGTGGCATCCCAAAACATTTTCCTTGAATTGCAGTACCTGAGGTACTACAGAGTTTAAATCAAAATGTAATTACTTTGTTCTTCATAGATCAGCATCTTGTACAAGAACCAGCTGTGCAGCCATTGACCTTTGGAAGAGCCAGGGTGCTCCTAATGCTTGGTTGAGAAGTTGGTTACTCCTTGGACAATTGGAGGCCACTGGTTTTGTGCAGAGCAGTGGTGTATTTTACTGTGGTGGAAGCCTCAAAGTGGCCCAGACCTCTGAAGTTTTGTACTGATTTTACAGATTATTCTGAGAGCTGATTCTAACAGATTAAGAACTTCATCTTCTGCAGATGGAACTGTCTTCCCTCTTTGCCTGCAACACATGGAAGCTGTTTTCTGTTTCTGCTGTGCCAGTGTTCCTATGAAATGCCCAGACACACACAGGGAGCCTGAGAAGCAGGTAAAATACAGAACTTTTGGGTTTCTATTCTCACACTCACTCTGTGTGGCAGGGGTTGAGCTCTGACTGTGAATGTGCTGTTCACCTGCAGTAAGGTTTGCCTGGGATGCACAAACCTTAATCCTGCTCTGTACCAGAAATATTCCAAACCTGGTTTGCTTTTTTAAAGGTAACAAACTTTTAAAGCAGGCTCCATGATGGTTGTTCTCAAGCTTTGTGCTTTGAAATGTGTGCTGTGTCATAATTAGCTTTGTGCTTGCCCACGTAGCAGATGCTTTTAATTAGTGAATTCTATATGGATTTTTACATACACTCAAGCTAACACAAGACACATGGGCTTGAGAAGGGTGAATTTCTGGGGCTTGGATGCAGGAAGACTAAGCCTAAAGGTACAACAAATCAAGGCTTGTTGAACATGATTACCATGTGACCTGGCTTTAGCTGTTCTTCTTTTGAGCAAACATGAAATGCAGTTTTTGAGCCTGAATGGAAACCAGGAATAGTAACAAGAGAATTCTTGTACTGTGAGGTAACTGGGAGTGTCTCTGCTGCTCCATTCCTATGTGTCTCTTTCTTTTCTAAGATTGTCAGAAATTTAAAAAAAATGCCTGAAGGCCCTCAGCATTTCTCTTCAAGAAGTGCAAGCATTTACAAAATGAAGTTACTACTGCCACAATACTCTCTGGCTGAACTGTGCCTATTCATAGTTGTAGACTTGGAATAATGTTCTGACCCTGGCAAAACAACTGGGTTCTGGGAGCCTGGACATCAACCTGCAACTCCTGGCCAATTGTCTTCAATGAAAACAGTGTCAGAAGCAGATAAATCTTCTCAAAATGCAGTTATTGCCTGCACAGCAGAAGTAGATCAAGTTGCCTCTGAATGTGCTCATGGACTGAGAACAAATTCTCAATGGAAATATCTTTCTTCAAGCTTGAACTTCCACTTGGCACCCGTGGTTCTGTTTTGCATCCAGCAGGGAGTGCATTCCCCAAAATCCTGGTGCTGTCACGGGGCCCCAAACCCACAGCATCAATCTCGTGTTGCTTCCCAGTTTGTCATCCCTCCGCTTCCTCTGGCTGCAAAGCAAATCCTGATTGCAGGGCAGGTGTCCCTGGAGGCTGCTCCTGCTGCTTCAGAAGCTGTGATCCCCTTTCTCACTGACCACATCCTTTTCTCACTTCTAAACCAAGTCTTTGCCAGCTGCTCTTAAGCAGCTGCAATGTTTTGCTCTCTGTGGTCTTTGGCATTAGCAGTGAAGCCCTGACAGAAGCCCAGCAGCACTGGTCCATTCAGGGAGGTCCTGCCTGGGCTGAGCCATGGCTGCTGTCAGTTCAGCCATCTCCTTTACAGGATTTGTAGGAAATGTCACATCCACATGTGAACATTACCAAGGGTGCAGAGGGCAATACCTGCAGGAGCTGAAGTGTGATTGCTGCCTCTTCTGCCTATAAATGCTGCCCCTATCCAGAGGACAGCCTGTCTTCCTCCATCTTCCTACTCTGCTTTATTTATTGCATGCTATTCACACCTTGTTCTGATTAGAGAAGTATTGATTTCCTCATGGGCTTTTCTGTGGTACTCATCATTTTGAGATGAGTGTTTCATGAATGCTAATTGATCCTCAGCATGTCCATTAGGGGACAGCATGGTGAGCATTCTCCTTCTCCAGATGAAGAGCTGAGACTCAGATTGAGTAAAAAAAAAAAAAAAAAAGCTGATTTCTGCTTGCCAAATGTGATGTGCCACTGGCCTGGCTTGTCAGAGCTGGCAGCCTGCAGGGCAGTGACCCAGCTGCAGCTGTGAGCACTTGGGGCTCTCAGAATGTCCAGCAATGAGCAATGGGATGAGCGGCTCCTGGGGGGAGTTTTGTTAAAACTCTGCACTTGATCTTCAGGAACTCAGAGTAGCAATGATAGTCTGTGTGCTCTGGGACCAGAGGGGCTGCCTTAGCCATGAGAAAGTCCTTTCTCTCACTGCCCCCCACTCTTGTAAGCTCCAGTTAACCCCTTGTGTCCCACAGCCAAGTCACCTGTTGCAGAGATCCTAAATTTTCTTCTCCCTCTGTTTCTTTCCCAAATTTCCCAATTAACATAATTAACCTGAACTCAGAGTGATTTTCATTATCACTACAACTTGTTGCCAGGTTTCTACAAAGCGTTTCTCTCTGTCTGTACTTTTAGAGGGCATGGCAGTAAAAGCTGAAATGTAAAGCCCTATACTGGGCCTTGGGTGGGGTTGGGAATACGAATATGGTTTCCTGAATCCAAGTTGAGAGTTGTCTACATTGTGTGTATCCTGCTGTGACCCAGAATTACTGCAATGCAAAACTAATACAGCAGCAGCCACTGCTGAAATATGCTGCAAATCCATGCAAAATACCTAATTTCAGAAACAAGATGGTTATTATTATGAATATGACTTTTTTTTTCTGGTGAACTGGCTTTTTATAGCCTTTTTAGTATTATGTTCATAGTTTAAACAGGGAATACAAATGAAGCTATAAACAAGATGTTCCCTGTAAGAAAGAAGCTGGAGCAGCTCTCTCACACACACACACACAAACAAACAAACACTATTCAGAACAGCCATTTTTGCAGGCAGGAGCTGTGTTCACTCCAAGGAGTGGTTTCAGGGATGTTGTTGAGCAGCACAGTAAGGTTCTGGGTGTCAGTGCTTAAAAGTGTTGTCCCCCCCAACCACGTAATTTGGGCAAACGAGCAGATCTGCTGGTGCCATCCCCAGGAGCCATTTGTGCTCCTCAAGGCTCTTCCTGTGTTTCTTGAGCATTTACTTCAAGATTAATTGAGATGCATCGTCTGAGGCTTAGACTTCTTACGCCTGTTTAGAGGAAGACAAAACTTTTTTTGGCTTTTCAAGTTTCTCTCTTTTCCTCCTAAATAGCAAACCCTAGGTCAGTGTCTTTTGATATGAATAAAGGATAAATCTTTAGCAATTTCAGTTTGAAGAATTTCTGCCATGAAGAATGGCTAGCTGTTACCAATGGAGGCTGCTTTCTTGCTTTCCAAAAAACCTGACCACGCTTTGGATGTGTATCACAGGAGGAGAGCTACTGGTAGCATTTAATTGCTGCAACATACCATGATGCCCCTCTTTTCCCTCCTTTCTCATCTATGCAGCAATTGTGCTTGAAAAGGGTTCATAGTAAAGAAAAAAATAAGTGAGAGACCCTTTGTGCAGCCTGTTAGTTCCCTGATATTTTGGGAAAATGATATCTGCTTCTTCACTTGAGAGAGCTACAAATTGGCCATCTGCTGAAAGACCAGGGGCCACACTTGCTCACTCATGGGAAGAGAAATCTGTTCTTTGTGGGCAGCTCTGACCTGCAGCTGGGTCTGAGGAGTGCCTGGGAGCCTGGCTCAGGTGTGCTGGCTCTTCCTGGGATAGAGGTGGATGGGTGCAGGGCTGCCAGGCTGGGTCACTCCATGGCATCACCCTGCCTGGGGGAGATGTCCTTTTGGTCAGGTTGTAGTTTTGGTCAGGTTGTAGTTTTGTAGGCTTTCCTCAAGAGTTCAGTGGAAGAAATACCATCCTCTCCTGCAAGAGCTGAGACAGGGATGTGGGACTGCAGCCTGGCTCTTTAAAATGCTGTTCATTGTATCCAGCTGACACAGCAATTCACAGGCCATGGGTGACAAGAGCCCAGCCACAGCCTGTCACCCTCAGCTGTGGGTTCATCTGAAACCATCTTTAATTATGGTTACAATGCATTCTATACTTTTCTTTGCTGAATATCTTAATTTGTGACAGCCAATCAATACCTTTACTATTACCTGTAACCTATCATAACTACTAACATTACCATATTCACGTTACTATTTTCCAATCACAAAAACTTAGTATGTTACAGTTTAAGCTAAAAGTTGTTTTTCAGTTTTCTTCCAGTGGAAAATGTTGAGACCTTTCTTTCTACTTGTAACATTGGCTTTCTTGTTTGCCTGTGAAAATCTTTTTCTTGGTAAAAATATCTTTTGTTTGAGGTGGATTTATCCTTTGCTCTAAGTCATAAAAACCCCTTCCAACTCACTTGCTCTTTGCCTTCTTGCTATCCAGTAAAACTGGCTCAGCAGATCTTTTCTTCTATATCAAACTTGCTATCATTTCTATTCCTTCTTTCAGGCTCTACATTCAAAAATCTTTCTGTTATACACACACATCTGTGAGACCTTTCTGTCTCTTTATCTTTTCCCACAGTCTCCTGAACAGTTTATGAGTTCTTTGCACCACTCAATGCTTTCTATGTAACTATGAAACCAAAACCTTTTATTCTGAGAGATGTGTAACATTTTTCCAAACACGTGGGGTGTATCAAATTCCTTGATGTTATGTTGAAGGATCCCAATGCTTTCCCACAGCATCATACTCTGCTTTGTGTTTAGTTTTCCCATAGTGTTGTCTGCCTTTCCATGTAAATACAAAAGAAAGAGGGGTGGGAAAATATTGGGATTTTTCAGATGGGTTATTAGAGGAGAGCTTAAATTGCTGTAGAAAGTGCTATTCTCTTGAAGGTTCAGCAGGAGGTCCCTGTGCAGCTCTGGGTGACACTGAGCTGTGTGACCACGCTGTGTGACACCAGGCTGTGTGTCCTGGCTGTGTGAGAGCTCTGCTGCTGCTCCAGGGCTGCCCAGACACAGGGTGCTCACCCCACCCTGGCTTTGGGGGAAGCAAAGACACCTGCTTGTGTCCCCCTCATACTGCATTTATTGTCACCCTGACCTTTATTTGGTGCCGTGTTTTTAGGTTTCATCAGACTGACTGCAGCATTACAGCATGTGGGCCTTTGGGATTGGTCTGTTTTTTCTGGAGAGCACTTTGTGTAAGAAGCTTTGGGATGATGTTGCACAGACACAGGGTATTAGAATTGGATGAGGAGCTTTTTCTCACTTTCCAGGCACTTTGTAGCATTTTTTCTCCATATAATTCAGCCCCAGGCTCAGCATAAGAGCAGTTTTCACTTGTAGAGTTGCTAACTGCTTCTCCAGCTTTCAACCCTTGCTTTTTCCTGTGACCTGTTGTTCTGTTTGGCAGCTTTGGGTCAGCAGTCTAGGGGCAGTTCCAGTCACCTGCACAGCACAAGTGCTCCTGTGTGAATGTCTCTTGGCATTTTTAGTGTTTTCCTGTTGCTCCTAGCCTGCTGAGCTGCTGCCAGCCCAGACCCCCCAGCTGTGAAATGCAAGTTGTGCCCCAGCTTTGGATGAGAACAGAGCAAAAGAAAGCCTAAAATGTTTTTTTCCACAGCATTGAAAATAATGGATTTAATTCTGATAACTCTTCTTTAAAAAAACAAATACGAAAAGCAGATGTATTTAAGGTCTTACAGGATTTATTTCAGTTTTTGGCCTGCTGTAAGGATGAAGTAGGGAAGGAGAACGTGGAAGGAGTGTTAAGAGAAAAGAGGGAGAGCAAAGCTTTTATTAGACTTTTCCACCTGTCTTTATATTTCCAGTACACCCAATAAGCTTTCTTTTTAGAAGTCATTTTTTCTGAAGCCTAAGAAGAAGCACATCCCCCATCCTTTCCCCTGAGATGATGTCCCAGTGGAACTATTGTCTGAAAGCAGAGTGTCCTCCCATTAACAGCCAGCACTGAAATACAGAACAGAGTCATAGGCAAAATCAATTCCCTCTGCCTTTTTGGTTTTTTGTTTTTTTTCCAGGAGGCAATACTTAACTGTCAGTGGCAGACAGACATCTGCCACGTTGTGTTCTCTTCATTTTGCTCAGGGTAGGATTCTCTCTGGGTAACTTCAACAATCTCCACTTAGGTTTTTAGTTTTGATTTCCAGTGAGAGAAGGGGCATCTTCAAAATCTGATTTATCCGCTCCTAGAACAGATTAACAGATGTCTGGGTGAGTTGAAACTACCCTTATAACAAAACTTGTCTTTTTCTACTGATTGTAGAGGAAACAGTAGGAGGAAGAGCTTTGGCTGTCTTCCAGAAACTTCTATCTTCCCTAATTTCTTGTCTCACATCTAGTAACTCGAATAACACTGGTGGTATTCATTTGTACCTCTGGTGACAGGATGGGAGCAAGAAGAAATTCCTTTTCCTGATCTTTGGAGGAGGTTTCTCCCTGGCTTTGAACTGTAGCAAATGCTCTGCCACTTACATCATGTTCCTCCTCCCCCCAAAGCTCAACTCATGCATTTTTGAGTTAGCACATCTTTTCCAACTTTGGTTTGAGATAAATAAGAAAGAAACAGAATTTCAAAACACAAACCAAAGGATTCAGACAAGCTTCCCCCCCTCCTCCCCTCGTTCTCCTACATGCATTGCAAAACTTCTCCAGCTTCTCCAGGAAAAGTTAGGGACAAAAAAGAAATGAAATTATGCCTTCTGCCACTAAGTTATTGAAGCTGGCAAAGCTTTGAAAATGGAAAAGCTGAGACAGAAGGAGGAGAACGGGAAGGAGAATGGGATGAAAACAGCTCCCGCAGAATTTTTATTGCACTAAGACAAAGAAGAAGAAAATGCAGGAGGAAAAATGTCAAAACTCCAATTCTTCCTTCTTTACAAGCAAGTGAAAGTGTCCTTTTCTTTTTCTGAAGTGAGTGGTTTTGCAAAACAAGTTTGTATTAGGAGAAAGGAAAATCAATAAAATAATTTTCTTTTTTTTGGCTAGTTGCGACTGCTATCACATTAACAACCTACCATAGCAGTAATTTTATTTGTATGCTGCTGCAGATGCCATGTCTGTATTTTTAATGATTTTGGCCCCTTCCTCTACTGCATCTCAATTCCTGTTACTGAGCATGTTATATTTAGAATGCTATGATTTAGCAAAACAAAGAAGAAATCCATCTTTTCATGAGGCCTAGTGGGTAATGCTGCCATACTCAGTGATGTTCTTTTTTTTTTGTGAGCTTTTCTGTGTGACTCCATGCTAGTCTGGAGTGACCTGACAGCATCAACACCTGGACAAAAGGAATTCTGAGTTCAGTCTCATAGCAGGGAGGAATGGCTTGGATAACTGAGTGAATCACGGCACTGCAGATATCTGGACAAACCCTGTGCTAATAACATCCAACCAACTGGTTTGGAGCATTCCTCTGTATTGGCAACAACACTCACAGAAATTTGGACATCCAGCCATGCATTTCAAGGGTAAAGAACATTTTTTCCCTGTTTTTAGGGTGGCTTTTCCTTTTGTAACTACAGGTTTGGAATTTGCCTCTTGCAGAGCCTGGATGGATCAGGTCTCTTACCACCATCTCCTCTTGCTCTGCCCAGCTCTTTGCCCTCTGCTCCACTGCCTTCAGGGGAAAAAAAGTGCTTTCTGTATAAGGACACCTTTCAAAATTACACACTTAATTTACTTTTTATCACAGGACCTCTAAAATTAAGTATAAGGTTAATGTTTTTCAGGACAATGAGTCTCTAACTCAACATGCTGATTTTAATGACCTAACCTGAAAAAGTTGAAGTCATTACATATAGTAATGACTATGTATCTGTGACTATGTACTAAGACTATAGTATCTATCTATATCTATATTTCTATCTATATCTATATAATCTATATCTATCTATGTTTAAATTCAGTGTTTTTAATACAAACTTGAGTGAATTTTTGAAGAAGTCTGGCCCATGTGAACAAGATTCAGTTCTAATAGAAGTCTCCAAGTTATGTGTGTGGTGCATCTCCTGTGTGGCTCACCCTGGCAAACAGTGCAATTGCATATCAATTGTATTACTATCATCTATGAATATTTTATTACATCCCATTTCTCCGTGGTCAGAATAAAAATGTATTAATTTAACAAGCCAAGAGCCTAATTGGCATGTTTTTTCGGACTAGCAGGTAGAGTGTGCTAGTCTGTAATGGATTGAGGATTACTGTTCAATTGCTTTTCTCTTAGAGAGGACCAAAATATTAGCAATGACAATTCTGATTCTCTTTGGCTGAGTTCAGTTTAGAAAGTGACTCATAGTTGAAGCATAAGGAGCTTCCTCAATTCAGAGTCCATAAACAGTGTCACAGGGGATGCAGCACAAGAAAGCTTTTGAAATCTTGTAAATTCTTCCAGAAGGAGTTTTTCTTTGTTTTCTTGAAGCAGGCAAGAGCAGTGTGAGCTTTATATCTGAGAAGGTGTATCTTCTGATGTTTAGATTGTGGCAAAACAAACTCTGCTGTGGGAAATAATGGTGTCTGCAGACCAGGTGCTCTAATGCCTTTGCTGAGCACACCACTCCTTGCAAATATGCCTCATGCATTTGCACAAAAAACCTTTACCAAGCTTGGTGAGAATAAGCACACTCAAATGAATTTCTATTCTCTTTGAGCAGTACAACCAACTACTCTGATTCTCTTTGACATCTAGTTGTGCTCATATTGATTTGAATTTATAAACCTTCTCTGTAATTCTTTCTATGTGTAGAGCAAGTAATTGTATGCACATTTTAATCCTCCAATTGATGCTTTGTGTGTGTGGAAAAACCTTGGAAGATTTTCTGAAGTGTGTACCCAAGGCATTAGAGAAGTGTCCTTTCCACAGAGCATAACCAAACACTTCTAGGCTTGGGGAGCTTAGACCTGAATTATTTTTTTCACTTCATTTTATTGAGTAAGGTTCTGTGCCATTCTGTCTTTCGGGACTATAATCATGTTTCTAGCAGACAAATAATTTTAGGTGTTATTTTATCAGATTGTACTCAGTGGTCAGCTCTTAGGAGATTATGCTGGAGCAGTGTTATCCCTCACACAAAAACCACAGTAGTTGCCTGACTGTAGCTTGTTTTCAGGATTAAAAGAGGCTGCCCTTGTTAGGGGCTGGTGTGAGAGATAACTGATATTAACTTTGTGGCAGTTTATAAATATCTGGCAAGAAAATCATAACATTTATGCTTCTGTCTCCAGGAGGAGGGATTAATTCAGTCAGAAAACCACTCTGTGTGTTCAAACTCGACCCTAAAACAATGATCCTATTTTATGAGTAAATGTAAGCTTTTGTAGAGTGAGGTAGATTATTTGTCAAAGCTAGTGAGTGGCATGACAGAGATCTCACTTTATTTCTCTGCTAAATTGCAAGTTTTTAAAATGATGTTGAGGGAGACTGCTTGTATTTCCACTCATAAAACAGGGGCAGAATTTGGTTTATATCCTTGCCTGCTATTTCCAAGAAAAGGTTTTCAGAACACAGTTTGGGCTGTTCCTGTACCAACTACAATGTCAGTGACAAGTTTCTCTTCAATTATAGAGCAGATTGATCAATGCTAAAGGCTGTTGAAAAGAAATTACAAAATATTACAGTAAGGAGAGAAACTCCTGTACTTTGAACCATTTTAACTTCAATAAAATGGGTCCCTATTTTGAGATGTGTGCTAAAAAGGCTGTTTTATAATACCACAGTAATAAACCCACACTTTGCAGTAATAGAGCTTGTAAAGAAGCATCTTTGTCCATTGACATATTTTGTAAATCTTAAAAATAGTTTCCTCTGAAGGATTGCTGAAGATACTTATGTGAGAAATGGGTTGTTGCTCAAAGCTTTCCTTGGGCATCAGAAATGGGAGCTGTCATGTCCAGATACATTTAAATTATTTCCAGAAAATCTTGGGCATCTTAAAGAGAAAATAAAAATAAAGATAATACATGTTTTAATCTTTTTTCTTTCTTGCATTTAACTTTTAAAAAATGAGTAATGTACTTAGAAATATCCCTTTTTCACTCCTTGTAAGCCCTGGATGGCTTTTTCAGCTGGTGATTCCTGGCTGTGTTATTGAGCTGGCAGCCTGAGCACAGCACTGAGAGCCAGCTGGTCGGTGCTGCAGAGGGAAATGTTCGGGTGATCAGTGATGAAATGAAAAGCATTACCAGGCTAGCTGGAAGTGCAGCTGCTCCAGAGAAAAAGGGGAATGGTGATTCCTTTCTCTTTTCTTCCCCTTTCCTGCTTCCCTTTCCCCCACTGACACCCTCAGAATCGAGTTGTGCAGCAACCTAATTTTATATCAGGTCTTCCATTCTGCTCCTTGCCATTATTTAGGCTCTAGCTGCAGCTGCATTGTGTATGCTTAACAAATAAAAGCTTTCAGAGAACATCATTCAATTCCCACCTCCTGCTAAGGGTTTTGGAAGTGTAATACATCACAGAATCAAAATGACTTTCACTAAAAGTTCATGCTGTTTAAATCACACCAAACGTTATATTGAGCTGTAGCATACATAATTCATGTATCATTAACAGCTTCTACAAGTTTTTGGCTGCATGGCATACCAATGAATCAGAATGTGTGGGTATTTTTTGATACCTGCCTTTCCTTAAATTGTGTTTAGAAGCAACAGCATGTAATTATACTAACTTGGAAAATCAAATGGGCATGTAATAAATTATGGTTTGTGATTGACATGGTTAAGTAAGTCTCCTTCCTTTCCTGATGTTGAGTAAAACAAGCTATTTTAAACTGGAAAAACTCAATAGACTTTTGTGCTTCTATTATTATTGCAAATAAAACCCCATCTTCATTGTTTACCATGTGACAGCTCTCACACAGTCACTTGGCTCATGCCATGGCTGAGGAGTCAGCAGTGTCCTTTAGCCAGAGGAGTCAGTGTGGCCAGCCTGGACGTGGTTCCCAAGCTGCTAGGACGAGGGGTCACGGTCAGGGGATGGGATGGCACTCCTGATGTGGTACCCAAGGGTGAGCACTCACACTCCATGGGCATCACTCAGCCCCTCTGCTCTCCTCCTGTGTCACACAGGTGTTTGCTGCAGGAATCTGTGAGTGCTTCCACTCTGGAGCTGCTGAAACCCCCCTGGCAGATTCAGGAGTGTGCTGCAGCACCTGACTGAACCCAGCCCTTGGCTGCAGCTGTAGTGAAGGCTGTAATTCTGTTTCAGCATCAGAAGGCAGTGAAATACCTTGGATCATTCAATATGGGAAGATATAAATCAGAGGCATTGATGGTGCTGGAGAACCCATGAACAGCAGAACTGCCTTGTGATCTGTGATTGCCAACCAAAAGAAACTTTCTGTCCAAATTGTGAAAGGATCATCAATGATCTCATGCTGGGTAGGAGAACTGGATGATTAGGAAGTGGAGCTTGCCAGGGTCTTGCAATACATAACATTGTTCTGAAGCAGAATCACAAATGTTGTTTATAGCTCCCATCTAGCTGATAAGTAGCTTAGGGGTTTCCTGCAAGAGGTTTTCTGTTCAGAAATTTGACTACTCTAGTAAGTGTATTTAGTCCATAGCCATTGATATAGCACTTTATTTAGGCAAAACTTTGATTTAAATATGTATTTAAAGTAAATTTGGGCCCCAAGTGCCTGTCTGCATACTATATTTAGCAATCTTTAATAAGAAATACAAATTAGAAAACTTTTTAAGTGGTTACCAAGAGGCAATTTTTTTCCACATTTATTTTTATCAGTCCTCAGTTTCCATGGGAAACAGCCCCAAGTGGATGACTTCTCAAAACAGTGATCTTCACTTTGCAATTAATACTGCTTTAACTTAATCCCACAGAAATGCTATGGTAGGAAGTTGTAGTAAGTTTGTTCTTTCATTGTGATAGTTGCTAAAAGCTGAAGCTCACTTTCTAAAAGGTGCATGTCACCTGTCTACTCTTGCTGACCTTTTTATTTTATTTTTAAGGCCTAAGAGAAGTGCCTGATCAATAAAAGTTCCTCAAAATTGTACACCTTCTAACAGTAAATGATTTATTTTTGTGAAAGAGCCACTCAGGAGATGACCACATCTAGAAAAATAGTAAACTGTTAAAAATGTTGCTACTTGCTAATTCAATAAATACTTCTGCCAGTTTATTTGCTCCTAAAGCTTCACACTTTTAAAGAGTAAAGAACAAGCATCCTTCCAAGGCTGGGCAGGGCAGAGCAGCTGCACTCTGTCCTTTCACTGCAGGGTCTTTGCTGCTTCTTTCCACTGAGCTATGGTTAAATGAGCTGCAGCAAATTATAATCACTCCTGCAAGGAATCTGGAGAAAAAAAATTACCTTATTAAAACTTCTTTTAATTAAACCTCAGGGCCTACCAAGTATTTTTACCAGGTACATGTGACATAACAAGAAAAAATGGAAAATGTTGTCATGAAAAATAGTGCATTTTTAATATCATTAGCAATTAATGGGACTGACCTATTAGTATGTAATTTGACTTTTAAAAATAAATTTGAGACTTAATTTTTCTTTCAACGCTGACTCACCACTGTTTATAACCAGGAAAAATGAAGCATTAAAGTGAGGGGTAGTGAGGCTGGGAAGAATGATAAATAATGCCTAAAGGCAGTGTGTTCAGAGCTGTTAGCATTTCTAGCAGAACTGTGTATTACTCCACAAGTAAGAGCTCTCTTGGGCTCTGAACTATTCAAGTCCTGAGGCCTGAATCAAATCCTCAGGCAGGAATGAACATGGTACATCCCTGGTGCAAAACAGGAAATATTTGTTTCTTTAGAACAAATAAAATTCACCAATAATCACTACTGGATTCTCTATGGTTTTTGCATAGAAATTCAGTGTTTTCTTGCTGGGAACTCTAAGTGTGCCTGCATTGTAAAAAGGGAGAGATGCTTCCTAGGGGTTTGCTCTGCAGGATTATTTATTATATATACACAAGAATATATATATACAAGAATTTATCTGTGTGCTGAGGCAGCTGCTGCCCTGAGGACTGGGGAAGGTGGGAAGAAGAGAAGCATTAATGCTCATTGTATAATTTGTGTCTTCATCATCTTTGGGCTTGGTTGCATGAGTGAGAGCAGAGCTGGGATTTGGGATTTTGGGAAGATCAGCCTTCTTCCTCCAGTCCTAATATTTGGGAAGCCTGAATTCACATACTTGATTACAGAATTGTTTTCACCTGAGTTTCTATTTTCTGTTGCAATTTGAACTTCCTCCAACTGTAAAAAACCTCCAATGTGGAGAGAAAAAGAGACTTTTTCATCTGGCTGGCAAGTCCTCTCTAATTTTTCCTACACTATGTGCACAGAGGTGTGGGGTTGTGTTTGGTGGGGGGTGTGTGCCAAAAATTCACATTAATTAATTAATTAATTAATTCAAATTAATGTATGTTTCTGGGAAATGAGTGCAAGTGTCCTGATGGCAGACTTGCCTTTCCTCACATGGCTCTTGCAGTACTTTGGGATTTTAGACCAGAGTTTAAACAGTGTAGGAATGGCTTTGGAAGCAAAACTCTACCCCAAAATGTTAAATACGAGCACGGCTGTGATCTGAGAAATTCATGAATGTCACCAACACAGTCTGCTGAAGTGATAGCTATAAAATGAAAGATTTAAAGGAGGCAATCATAATGGTTAACAGCAGTATGAAAAAGCTTAAACATGTTCATAAATTTCAATAACTGCTGAGCAATATACTGGATTCATCCAGGAGAGATTTAATATGAAAAATGTTAAATAGGCTATACAAAGCCTGGAAACAGACATTTCTCCTGAAGATGGAGTCTCTGGGTGAGAAATTTACTTTATACTTCAGCTGAAGTGATACTAAATGCAAGTACAATCTGGTAGAAAAGAAATGAGAAAATAAATTATAGAAAGAGTTTTTAAATTTTCACATTAAGAGAAAAGGCTTTATTTTGTATTCTCACTTCAGATGCTGTTTGTATAGAACTATAAATGACTGTGCATGCTGAATGAAATGAGATAAAAAATGTTAGTGTCAATTACATAGATATTTAATAGAAAATAAAAATGACTGAAATCTTATCACAGGGTAGTACAAGCATATATATTTGTGTGCAAGAATATATACATCATTTAAACAGATCAACTTGGTTTAGAATACATCACTTTAGATGAATTTTAAATTTTCTGTGCTTAAAATTAATAGAATTCTGAGGCAGAACCTTTCATTGCAGATAGTTTTAGTAAGATGCATCAGTACACTAAGATTTTTGAAATGCTGAATACTTTCTTTGTGTGGCTAATTGCATCTGTGCAGCCTGCAAATGAAGGATATCCACCATCTTATTTCCAAGTTCAATCATTTTATTCCTGTTGATAAACAGCCCTTATCTTATTCCCACAGACCAGCTAGATTTTACATTATTTTATAAAAGACAATTTTCTGTTGTGCTGCAGCATGTTGTTAGCAAGCTTGAGCATTGTTAAAAAGAAATAGAAATACAGAATTTGGAAAATTTCTCCATGTTCAAGTGGATTATTTTGAGGTGCACCGATGCTGCTTGCAGAAGTGATTAAATTAATGAAGGTGCCTTTCGTGGGGGTAGGATGGTGAAAGGTGATGGTCACAGCTTGGCCCAGGATGCTGCTGTGACAAAGGACAGGGGAGTGTTCTGCTGTGGATATCCAGCCTCTTCTGAGGAGCAGCACAGCCCTACAGATCAGTGTGTTGCTTATGGAAATTAGCAAAAAAAAACACCCAAACAAACAAACAAAAAAACCCCAACCAACCAAAAAAATAAAATAAAAAAACAAAAAAAACACTCCCAAAAACTTACCTCAGAATTGTTCTAGGAGATGAACCCATCTTTTCAATCCATATGGAACTGGACTGAAAAGATGTTGGGAAAAATCTGTGTAGGCATCCCTGTGACAACTTGTAGGTTTGTTTTCATCTTATGTCTCTGTCTAGTATGTAAAATTTCACAGCTATTTTATGAGTTTGGCTAAATTTCCCTGTCCATCTTTGCTGGTTCCATGTATCTCCCTGATCCTAATGCATTATTTTAAAAAATAACTCAAGTTTTTAGCAGAGAGTGGAAGCCACAATGGATGAAATTACCAGGCAGGCACTATTTGGATCAGCACAGGGAGTGTGAAACAAAAGGAATTTCCCTTTCTAGGCTCACTACAAGTTACTTCTGAGTACTGGAAGTCATGAATTTCCTCCAGCTGAAAGAGATTTTGTTCTCCATGTTTGATTATTGAAGGAAGGTGTACCTGTGTTAACAGAGTTTGGAAAGATGAAATACAACCACTGGCAGAAAAGTGATTAACCTGGCAAGGAGCTCAATACCAATGTTTAATTCTCAAGGTACGTTGCATTTTTGCTATGACACTTTATGTTCTGAATGGCTTTACTGGTGCAGTTCCATTTGCTTCACAAACCACTCAAAATACAGGGAGATTTCTGGAGAGTGAGAATAATGATTTCCAATAACAGAATGAAATATTCAGGCTGACAAGTTCAGTGGCATGGCTCTGTGAATCCTCCTACATCCCTTGCCAATACCACATCAATTTTGTTTGACTTCATGCAAATGGGATGCAGAGGAGGGGCCCCCATCTCTCTGTACACTTCCATACACTCTGTAGATGTGAATAAATACTCCTAAACATGTTTGTGCTGGTGTCTCAGCAAAGCATATGGAATTTCACATTGATTTGTGAACTCTATAAAACACTAATGGAGCTGCTGCCTTAGCTTTCAGTCAATTGGGAAACTCAGTGATGGGAAACTGCAGAAAAATTCCCCTTTTGCTGGTCCCTGTAGTGCCTTCCTTGTAACTTCAGCTGCTCTGCTTTCCCCTGTCCTCAGATTCATTTCTCCCCTTTGGGAAGCCACAAAAGCTCATTCATGGTGCAGCTCAGAAATGAGTTCTCTCTCCCTACATCTGCCACCCTTTATTTCTAAGCACAGCTCTCTAAAATTCCACAATTCCACACATAATATATACACCTACAGTGCTATAAAATGCTCCATCAGGAAGAGATGGGAAACACTGCTCTTCTCTCCTTTTTATTGTGCTGCTTTGGACAGCCTACACATGCAGATCTGTTACATCTGAGCTCAGCTGAAGCTGATTCTGCATTACACAGGTTTTATATGTACCTTATACTGCTGTTTAGGACAACTTGATATTCAATCTCTGTTATAATAAGGTCATCTGTTTATAATGAGCTTCTCATTGCCATGCAGTTTTTACAGTTTTTACAGATTATTTAAATATATCATTATTAATTATCATTTAATAAATCATTATTCAGTGCTGGAGCAGTTGGTTTTTTGGTAAAACGATGTTATTTCACAGCATAGTTACCCAGCTGTCACAGGCAATGACAGGGTGAATTGAAACAAGCAGAAACCAAGCTGGAATGTAGATGTGATCAGAATTACTGACCTTGACCTCATTTGTGAGAAGCCATGACCTCTCTAATAGCAAATTGTAGCTTCCTCAGTGCCAAATCACTGTATTAAAAATCCATACCCTATATATGCAGCAACGTGATTCTCTCACACACTGCACAAAGGTATTTGTGCCATAACAAATTCAGGGTATGTGCTGCCAATTGAAAAATCCTCTGCTGCTCTGAATGCTCCAAAAGCTCATTTTCTCTGCAGAAGCCGAAGGAGGCAGTAAGATGTTTGGTTGAGTTTGGGTTTCTTTGAGGAGCTGAGAAAAGAAAGCAAACTGAAGCTGGGCAGCCCTTGCTGAGCTCTGGGGATGTGGTGCTGGTGATGCCTTAGGATTTTAGTTTTTGTATTTTTCATGTATTTGTAATCCTGCAATTCTTTAGTGTATAACTCTAAACTCCATATCCAGTGTGAGCTGCTGCTTTCCCATTTTGGTCAGACAAAGCAATTCCTCTCCAGGCCTGGGAATCAAGGACACCTCACTGTCTCAGCCCTGAGAAATGGAAACAAAAGTGGGGGAGCAAACTTGGGGTAAATGACTGCATTACCTGAAGCTGTAATTGGAACATTAACCCCCAATGTGCAAATGGACCAAACTTATAAAAGTATGAAAACTTGTGACCCATCATCCATTTTTGGGTGTAGCCCCTGGGTGGGGTTTGTCTGCCCTAAATGTACCTGAAGGCTCTTCAACAATTATATCTGCCTTTTATTCCCTGAATTTTGTCTGGCCTCGGTTTTAAGGTAGTCCCAACAAGGCCTCACTGGTTCTGAGCTGAGCACAGGGCTCTGCACAACAATTCTGCATTCAGGAGTTGGAGCTGATGCTGTTAGCAGAGGCCATGGACAATGGTATTATCCATATTATTATGGATAGCCTGGCTTCTTCTCAAGTGGCCTTAATGCCACAGGTGCACTGGAAATGTGGTTTCTAAGCCAGAGCCAGACTTTTGGCACTGTGTCAGTAGCTGCTGATAGGTATGTTTCCTGTTGGGTTAAAGAGAAGTCTCCATGTGCAGGACACTGCTAAAATAAAGGGGTTAGACTGGGTGAAATCAGGCTGCTTTTCTGTGTACAGACAGCTCAGCGCTGGGATGTTTCCTTGCTCTCCCCTGTGAGCTGCTGCTCTCCATCAGCTCTTTTCTTCCTCTAATCACTTTCATTCATTTTGATAATTTGTTTTCCCCTGGACATAGTCTCCTGTGGGAATCTTTATCAGCTGAGTGAACTGCTGCACACATTTCATTAATGCATAAATGAGCAGGCTGAGAGCATCTTATTGATCAGCATATGCCTTGTTATCTGTGGTAGCCTTGCTGGGATGCTGGGGGGAACAGGAGGACTTTGGCTATCTACACTATTATTTCACTTCATTTCTTTTCTTATTGTATGAGTGCAAATAATTGAATAGTTGTGTCATTATAATTTAGTATTTTCGTACTCTAATCTCTCTTCTGCCATTTTTTCCAGTAGAATAACATATTTCATATTCTCAATCCCCCCTTCTAGGCCATGTGAAGGCTTCTGATTTTGTTCTGTGCTCTTACTCTTTGCACAAGCAAGCCTGGCTCTAGTAAAAGTGGGATTTATGCAGACAACATGGAGCATGGAACTGGTTTTATTTTTCTGAGGGTTTAGAAGTACAGTGCAGTTGGAGTGGAATCAGGTGGATATTCATTGCTTCCAGGTAGAGAAGAATTTTGAAAAAAAAAATCATTGAAAAAACCTATCTCTTTTGCCAGTCCCTTATTCATTGAAAGATCCAAATACTTGCCAGGAAATAAATATCAAACCTGAAACTCAATTTATCATTGTCACTGGGAAAAATACCCTTTTCAAAGTGAAAGTCAGATGTGCAAAAGCACCAGTTCTGCTGTAGTCATTGCTTGGTGTAGTTTTCATGACCTTTTCCCAAAGCTACGGTGACTTTGCATGCTCCTGAAAATTCTCCTCTAACATCTTGAATCTTCACTGATAAAGCTTCAGGCATTAAGAGCCTCCATCCTCATTTGCCATTATCTCTTTTCCTGACACACTCATCTGCTCTGGGCTTACTGATGCCTGTGTGGGATCAGCCAGGTAGGATTTCTGAAACTGATAAAACTTGAACTACACTTCCCTGCAGGCAGATCTTGATGTGAAACAAAGTGCAGAAGGGGACCCAGTTATTTCTACTCACTGTCTTTGGAGAGGGAAATCCTCACACTGGTGCCTGTAGCTGCAGTGGGACCTGTGCAGCACTGTTTGCTTTTTGACAGCACTGTAAAGCATGTAAAAATCACATTAATTGCACTGGGTTTGCGTTTCCATCTTTTTGGGTTTGCAAGGGGCTTTAATGTTACAAATTCCAGTGCATGACTGCAGTGGCTGATTCTCAGCTTGCTGGTCAAGGGCTGCCTCACTCCTAGCTCAGATGTGCCCAAAGCCTTGACATTGGCTTTTTAATTAAACTTACTTAAAATCCTCTTTTATATCATAGATAACAATGGTAGCAATGACTCGGAGAATTCATTACCTTCAGTTGCTTTTAGCAACTTTTCATCGAAGTAGTAAATTTAATATGTGAGAAATTGATTTGCAATACAAATGGAGAAAGCTCATACCCAAGTCATATACCTAGCTTCCCAAAATGAAACTCAAAACCTTCAGCTCCAGATCACTGAACTTAGAAAATGAGCTTTCTTTCCAGATCACTGCTTTACATGGATTTTAGAGCAGTCCATTAATGGGAAGTCAGCACTGGATCATGCATTTAGTGCAAAACAGGTGATACACTTCACCCCACAGTGTGTGCTTTGCCTTACAACTCTGGTGTGCAGTCCAGAATATTATAAATAAGAACTTCCAACATGTTAGGTGTGCAACACATATGGGATTGCTTTTTTGTTTGTTTGCTTTTCAGCATCCATCCTTCTCTTGCTACAGAAGAGCCAAGGGACAGCCTTCAGTGCCAGAGTGTGGCACACATGTGGGCACAGTGTTTCAGTTCAGGACATTCTTCTTCAGTCTGCCATGTACACACCAGCTCACTAGGTGCTGTCCAAATAGTATAGATTATTTTTTTTTTAACTTTAAGGTCACTGAGAGGTGAATTTTTCACTGGGCCTGCTACTGAGCAGCCCTTTCAGCTTGTGTCATTCATCAATTTACCCCTCACTAAAATATGTTTGTCTTTGACTGGGTTGTGCAAATGGAAAATAGTAAGTTGAAAGTTTGCCTTGTGAACCAGAACTAAAGTTAATATACACAAATATACACGCTGAAATACTATGCTTTGAGGTTAAATCAAGATACAAAGTGAAAGGTTAATACAGTGTGTTCATAAATTATGTTTAAAGAGCATGTTTTGTATATGAGGCTGCAGTTAGGGACTATAAAATCTTAAAGAACAGTCCTTTGCTCAAAAGCCTCCAGCCTCAGTGGACAAGGCAAGTGAGAGGAATGAGGGGGAGCAGAGCTTTAAAGAGCTTTTCTCTGGCTGCTGAATGCAGAGTGGGGCCAGTGCTCTGTCCTTGGGCTCTGTGTGAGAAAAACATTCCAAAAGTCAGAGACATGAGGGGTTAAAAATCCTGTAACACACTGGGGATCAGTTTATCCCTGTGGGGTCCAAATTTTTGAATGTTGTGCAGAAAAACTCTTCTACTTCCAGATGATTCTTAGATGACCAATACTGTGGTTCTCATGCCTGGTTTGGTGTGTTATCATGTAAATCTTTGCTACAGATCCATTGGGTCAGATTAATTCCTTTTATATGTTCCTGCATGCTTGGCAGGATGTGCCTGTGAGACTTCAGTAGCTGCACATTAAGGTGCCTTTTTTTAAGTGACACAAACTAGCTTTAAAGTGGAAATTCAACCCAGACTGATGCTTAGTCTAGAGCTTTTCCAATTAGACTACTATCACAAAAATATTTTCAAATTAACAGTGTAATCAGTATCAGTATATTTTAAGTTTTCATCTCCTGTGGAGTTGTGTTTCCACCAAAGTTGCCCTGGACACTTGTGCAGTGGATTTCTAGCAGCTGTAGCTGTGTGATTTCAGAGTGATAGTGATGAAGGAGGTTTGCTTGCCTGGGTTGCTGGAGATAGCCTGGGGATATCCCTGCCTGAAATGAATCCATGTGCACAGCACTGGCTGCTTCTTTGCTATTTTAACTGTTCTGCTGCTGAAATTTTCACATACACTGCACACAGGAAGAAAACATACTGGGGGTACACAGAGCTATTCCTCATCGTCCCAACAGATCTATGCACTGCATGGGGTAACACAGCTGAGGTTTTTTCAAATATTATTTGTGACAAGCTCAGTTTTCCATATTTAATCTTTTCCTCTATGCTGGGAGTCACAGAAACTGCAAAAACATGATGAGGAAGTGGACAACACAGAAGGAATATAACTCATGACAGTGGGGTTACAAGATGCTAAGTACAATTATGGGTCAGGATGCAATGATTGGCTCTGCCTTTGACTTTCCATACAAGGTAGGTGGTAAATACAAACCCTGATCATCTCATGGCTCTTTTTACAAGTACACAATTTATGAGCCAGTACATGAATTTACTCCATATTAACTCTGTACACTGTCCTAAGAGTGGCTGTGCTAAACTGTGGAAACAGAGAAGGGTATTTGGTCTGTTGGTACCTCAACACTTCAACCTGCTGGTTTTTACAGCTAGTTTAATGGTCTGGCATGGGTACTGAAAGCAGCTGAGCTGTGGCAGCCCATGGCTTTGTGTGAGCTTGGCAGTTTTGCCAAGAAGCAGCACTGGAATCTGTGCTGGAGGAGCAGCTCCCAGGGCTGGATCCACACTGATTTCCCAGCTGGGAAGTCCTGAGCAGTTCTTCAGCCTGTCAGATTAAATGTGAGCTTCCAACAGAGCAGCAGCCCCCTCTCCCCAGGTGGGATGGTCCTGTTGGTGACTGCTGCCCAGAATGACCTTTGGACAACTACAGGTGCTCACTGTCTTGTCAGGTTGGCTGGGGTTGGGTGACTGTGCTGGGAAGTGCACAAGAGACTGTAAAGAGTTTTAGATTCTTAATGAGCCAACAGTAAAGAAACCAGGTTTTGAGTATTTTGTGCTCAGAAATGTAACTGCAGGTGAATAGCCACAGCACTGTGTAAAATACCTCTTTGGGATGCCCTTCCAGCTCACCTTCCTCCAGTCTGACAGTGATGACACTTGTCGTGTGTTGTAATGGTCTTCCAGGCCAGAACATCGCTGAGAGAATGCATTTGTCAGAATAGAAAATGCCACAATGTGTTCAGGCTTGCAAATGCCTCTTGATTTCACCACAGAAGGATGTTGGGAAAGGGGAACTTTCAGTTTCACATTCCAAGAGCTTCTAGTCTCAAGGTTAAACTGGTGACAGAGAAAAGCTGCTTTTGCTTTGATTTGAGCCAGCCACTGGAAATTGGGAACAATGTGGTAAAGTGTGAGCAAGAAAGGGCAAGATTTATGGAAGCAGAGCTTACACCTTGGACTTTTGAAGGTTCTTCCCCAGTCTACTGTTATTTATATTTTTTCATATGGTCTCTTGACTGATTTATGGAATAGTAATTCTAAAATGAGCAGGGGATGGACTTGATGTTCAAGCTAAAATGATTTGCATGTGCTTAAGTGCAACTTTGCACATGTTTAACTCTGTATCATTTTCAAACAATCCTTCCTATGCCTCTGTTGTAGGAGCCCTTTGCCTTCCTAAATCTGCATTATCATAAAATTAAAAAATAAAATAAAGCATTTGCTTAAACATACCAAGAGCTGACCCGTGTTAACTCGTGCTTTTTCTTCATTAATAAGGAAAAACTTGATATCTTTCCTTGACTTGTAAATTATCTTCTATTTCAGAGACAAGCTGTCCACTCTGGGTTATCTCCACTCCCACCCCAGCAGCTGCAGGTTGTACTGGATCTGTTCCCTGTGCTGTGTGCACAGTGTGCTTTGAGTTGAAGAGCTCAGGGAAAGCTCACAGCTGGTGCTTTAGCATGCTTGACAAAGCAGCAGGACACTGATTAAAATGAGGCAGTGCAGCACGGACTGGGACAGCTCCCCATGGTGAGTGCTCATCCAGCACAGCCACCACACCCCAAAACAGTGGCTGCAAAAATAAGTGCTCATTTAGCAGCAGGTGCTGTGCTGTGATAGGGAAAACTTGTGAGCTTGTGATTTTACCCTTGACCTTTCCTCTGAGAGGCTGTAAACCTGCATCATTGCTGTGCTTTTCTCTCCCAGCTCAGCCATGTGCATTTAATGCCTTTCCTGCAGCTTTGTGCCTGTAGACAAAGCAGTGTGCTGCCCTGGGGATCTATATATGGATCCTCCCTGTGTCACATGGAGCTCACAGTCAATCACAGCATCAGCAGCTCTGGGCTCCTCAGAGACCTCCTGTCAGGCACAACCAGTGATGAGTGGGTGCCTTACATGCTGCATTACTTTTTATGCTAAAAAAGAGCATGAGAGACAGCTATAGACCTCTGACAGACTGATGGAGAGCTTTGTGGAGTATTCCTAAATTCCCAGCCTTCTGCAGATATGCCTTGGCACAAACAATGATGTATTCAATATTTAAAGATACTGCAGCATTTAACATAGTCACATTTAACTGATTTTGGAACCTATGTCAGGGTTTTTATAACGTTTGATAATTTAAATCTGTTTTCCAACTTTCCAATTAATCAGGGATTTCAGTGCTGAGCAAAATAGTGCAGTTAGTGGTAAGACTGTGGTCCTGTAAGTTATAAAGATAAAATACACTTGTTTTAAAGGAGTAACTACAGTCAAACCTGGTGCAAATGAGCCCTTTCAGCAGCTCTGGAATGTTGGACCTGAACTCTTGCAATTGCTTGCAGTGTGTGGCAGGGACAGTGAGACCCCCACAGCTGGCAGGGACAGAGCCTCTGGGTCTGGGTCTTTAACTTTGAAATTATGATGCCTTAGGATTTTAGTTTTTGTATTTTTCATGTATTTGTAATCCTGCAATTCTTTAGTGTATAACTCTAAACTCCATATCCAGTGTGAGCTGCTGCTTTCCCATTTTGGTCAGACACAGCAATTCCTCTCCAGGCCTGGGAATCAAGGACACCTCACTGTGTCAGTCCTGAGAATTGGAAACAAAAGTGAGTTGGGGGGAGCAAATTTGGAGTAAATGACTTCATTCCCTGAAGCTGTAATTGGAACATTAACCCCCAATGTGCAAATGGACCAAACTTACAAAAGCATGAAAATCCATGACCTATCATTCATTTTGGATATGGGGGCTTTGTCTGCCCAAAATGCACTTGAAGGCTCTTCAATAAATAAAACCACTTTTTATTCCCTTGATCTTGTCCAGGCTCTGTTGTTAAGTATGGCAGTAGACCCCATCTAGCTGGCTTTTATGGTTTGGCTGAGAAGCTGCAGTGGGGGTTTCCTCTCCTGGCTGCCAACACAGCAGCATCTGCCCCATGTGGGAGCACTTTTGTGGAGAAAGGATGAAGTAAAAGCTTCATCCTCTCCACCTGCACCCTTGACTGATGCCTCAGACATCTCCACTGATGCTGACACTCCACCTGGAAGGGCAGGTGAGTGCTCATCAGGAAGCTGAGACTGGCTGCCTGACTTTTGGGATGTGAGTTCAATCAGCTGTACTTCCTTTGTTTTTCTCTGCTTGAGCAATTTCAGGATGTAGAGGTTGTTTTTAGAGGAGAGAAAACTGTTCCTTTAATGCAGGGTGTTAATTTAGTCAAAACCAGTTTGACAGGAAATGTACAGGCTTACTTCTGCTCTAAAAGCGTGGTGCAGTTGTGTGTAATCCACATTTTTCTACAAAATACTGTGGTTCATAAAATGATAAGATCCTTTGTATAACCCCTGTCTTCAGTAAATGAATTTTCTCTTCCATGGAGCTGAACATCAGAGTAAGTTTTTTTGTATATTAAATTTTCTAGTCGTGATGACCCTGTATAATCTGTCTCTGCCCAGCTTCCAGACTCCTGATGAGAAGCCACGGAATCAAGCAATGGTTTCCAGATTTTTGTTCTTTTTTATTTCTTTTTTTACTAGTTAATTACTCTCACTGTTGAAACAGAGTCTGCATTTGTCAGGCATGACTTCCTCCTAGAGTTCCTTGTTATGCCACCTGTGACCAAATTAAAGAGTTCTTCAGTAGCAGATATTTTTCTCCCCTGAGCTGATCTATCTCATATCTTTTTAAAATCACTTTTCTCTCCAAAGACTGCAACCCAGCCTTTGAATGCAGTTTTCTTCTCCAAAATCTTTTCACATATTTAAAATATTTATTTTGAAAGTGTGGGCACAAGAGGTGGCCACAATATTTTGATAGTTATATTGATATATTTATTTTGATAGTGCTGTACAGTAGCCTAAAAGTATCAGATCCTCTTTGCTGTGACCTTCCTGGTCCTCTGGCAGCACTTAGGGACAATACATTCAACTGCTGCTCACTCAGAGGGAATGTATTACTTTTAGAATGAACTTACAGCTCCCAGTGCAAGGATTTCCTTCTGTCCTCTACTGTTAAATATGAAGAAGGGCTAAAATACATTTTAAGATAAAATATTTTGGTTTTTAAATTAATCTCTTTAGTTGGACCTATCAATCTAACAACGATTTTTTTACTTTGAAAAATGACTCATAATTTTATTCACATCTTTTCATTCGTCTGTGACCTGCTGACTTTTAAAGATGGAATAAAATACATTGATTAGCATCAGTTTGTCATTACAGCTCTCACATTCCAGTAAGATTTCTCACTGAAAATGAATTTAATTATTTTCATTACCTGTAATCCGTTTAACATTGGTATGGTATAAAGTTAGAGTAGTCAGACTGTTAAGTGACTTTCAAGTATATTACCAAAGCCTGAGATTACAGGTTTTTATCACTTTCAGCTAAGTTGGTAGGAGCACGTGATATTGCTTCTTGGAATATGAATGAAATTATCATTAAATATTCATCTTAAATATGTAATTTAATGGAGATTATTAAACTGAAGTAACAGACTTATGTTTCTGTTAGAACTTATTTTGTTTCTTATTTCTTTAACAGAAAAAAGTACAACTTAATCTAATCAAAATTCTTGCAAAACTTCACTATATTTGTTTCATTTGCTTTAAAGTTCCACAGGACTTATATTAATTAACCAATTTTTCTATCCTCAGCAGATAAGATCTCTGAAGTTGTTTTTCTAAGGAGTGGTTGAGATGATTAGTTTCAATAAGCTTTCATATGTGAATGATTAATAGTAATAATAATAATAATAATTCTGCAGTCCTGAGCATTGTGTGTCCTTGTAGGGAGCACATCCTGCAGGCTTTGCACTTCATCAAGTGTCTGTCATTTAGATTTAGGATGTCTTTTGAGCTTTGTACCTTAAGCAGCTGCTCTGTGCCAGCTTTGAAACAAAAATGAAATGATCAAAGAGAGTCAAAAGGGAATGCATTATTCACTGTATCTATTTAACCACAGTGGATAGATAATATGGCATTCAGATATCCAATAACATATTCAAAATTAAAACTCCAGCTATGAGAAGTGTTAATCAATATGGATATCAGTCAGTTGAATTGTACCTGGGGGCTATTGGGTCCTCTCACCCAGATTATGACATTTGATATATCTCAAGAGGTGAAACCCTGCAGATTGCAAACAGAAAGAGTTAAATTTGCAACACTTGATTTCCTATAGAGTTTCTACCAGAGGATCAAGTTTTTGTCCTGCTTTCTTGTCATTGTCATGAGAACAAGACAACATCATTTATATCTCAGTGTAGTCAGTAGCAAAACCATAAACTTTTAAGGCACTTTAACCTTTTTAATATTCAGTGTTTTCATTGGTTAGCCTTTCACCTTTCCTTCGTGGGTTATTGAGGCAATAAACAAGGGACTGGCTGAATAATTGATGACTTAAACTTCAGAGCACTGCAAATGTCACTGACATATTTTACAGGGTGGTTTTTTGTATCTATGGCACATGGAAATGCCAGTACAATGGACTCAGCTCAGGCTGATCAAATCCCTCATTTCTGCTGCACATCAAAGCAAAAGCTTGGCAAACAAACCACCATTCTCATCTTCCTGAGAGTCCTGAGGAGAATCATCTGCAGCAGGATATTTATTATGGGGTTAGCACACTATGGGATAGAAATTTCTTCATGGGAACTGCTGTTAAACATTGGAATTGGCTGCCCAGGCAGCTGGAGGAGTCACCAGCCCTGGAGGGGCTCAGGAAGTGACTGGACCTGGCACTCAGGGCCAGGGTGATCAGGCAGAGGCTGCACTCCATGGTCCTGGAGGGCTTTTGCAACCCAATGTTCCTGTGACTGTCTATGGGATTAAGCATGGGACACAGAGCATATTTTGATTTTCTACGTTGGTGCTGGGTTCAGTGCATGGACAGAGGTGTTTGCTGAGTGCTCAGCTTGTTGGGATTCAGCTGTGGGGGTGCCTTGGGAGTGTCTTTGATTCAGGAATCAGTGACTGCCAATGCCTTGAGCTTAGCTGGGGGGACAATGGCATGGAGCTGAGCTGTGGGACAGCCCTGCAGAAGGACATGAGAGGCACAGAGGGACACATGGCAGCACAGAGGGACACAGAGCCTTCGCTGTTCTAGGTGTGTGTAGTGAGGTGGCTTTGGGTGGCAAAGATGAACAGGCTGAGCTGGACTGACTACAAAGGAGCTGCATGGCTTTTTCTGGCTGGAAATCCAACAATTGAAGCAAAATGAAGCTTCTACCTCAGCCTTAAAGACATTATAAAATGAGACCTCTAGAATTTGTCAGTTGATACAAGACTTGATGAGTTTAGTTCACTAAGCTATAAATCAAAGCAGGCAGGATTTTTTTTTTTAATATTTTAATGGGGACAGCTGCAAGAAACCAGATTGAAGCCCACAGTTGCAGTAACCAGGACAACACAAAGGTTTTAACAAAATTGAACATCGATAAAGAAGGCAAAAACTAACCCTGCTTCATTATCTTTACATTTTAATAGCTTAGGGACTGGCAGAAGGTGTCTTTATAATTTTTTTTATTTCCATAGAACTTGACCTTTTCTGATGTGTTACCAAATATCAGAAGGAGCTTTATTTTTTTCTTTTTGTTAAAAGCATTTGACCCACATCATTGATTTTTAAATTTTTAGAAGCATGATAGCATGGAATTGTTCATTTAAAATCAGGAATTTCACAGTCCAAATAGATCAAAATAAGAGCTCATGATTTTGTGACTTGCATATTCTGTCTGTTGGGGTGCCCCTCAGCATTATGAAAAGCAAATTACCCTTAAAGATGTTTACATTTGTTTTGCATGAACAATGTAATTTCTGATTGTATTTGGAATGTTTCTTTGTGTTTACATAAAAGCTGCTGTACTGAATGCCACCAGCTAAAGAGCTCATGTATTTCAAGGGAAATGGAAAGTCTGGAACATTATTTATGTATGCTGCTGATGCTGAGACTGTTGGTGAACATTGGGCAGAAAAGAAGATGTAAGAAACAAACAACTGTGTCACAAGGAATGGGTTTTGTGGGGACAGCATAGGAGAAGAATAACAAGGCACAGAAAGCCTTAAAGCAAACAGCCCCTAATCTTCTACAGGATCCTATTCCCACTGTTTGCCTACAGCAAGACACAGATTTGTCTTTTGAGAAAGGGTATTTAGCTTTCCTTCTTCTTGGGTGTTAGTCTCATTGAAAGGAAGATGGAAGTTAAGTTTTCTCTGAGGTTTCTCTTCTTTTCTCCTTTCTTATTTGTCCAGACTGTCAAGTCTGAAATACAGAATAGTGAACTGCAAACTAGAGCCTTGTTATTTCTTCCAATCTTTCAGCACTGCCTGCCATTAAAGCTTTTACCATACCAAAGACCACTGCTTTAAAATCACTGCAATGCTGTTTCCTCTGGGTATGTTTTTTGTGGAATAACAGGACTGCTACAGAAATGATTGTGAAGTTGCCTCTCAGCAGAGGAGCATGGCTGTTAGCTGAGCTCTCCAGGTGAGCTGGCTCACTGACCCACCTGCTGGAGCCCATGGAGTATTGCCTGGAGCAAGGGAGAGCTCTGGAGAACCCGCAGTGGAAGAAGCAGCTTCCATCATATTCATGAGCTCTGCAGAATCCTATGTGTGTATTCCTTCCAAGACAATATTTATATTGTCAGTATGATAAATCCAGAGTCTCTTCAGAGAGCTGGACATGCCAAGCATCTCCTTTTCAAGCAGATTGGTTCTTTCTTGTTTGTGTTAGGTACAAATGGCAGGATTCTAAAAAAATGCACAAATAATCAAAGAATAATAAACTGTCAGTGTCTCCATTAGTCAGTTCAACTGCTTCAAGCCTCCTTCCATTCTCTATCTCTGGGAACTGTAGGTTGCTTAAGTGAAAAAATTATATTGTCCAGTAATGGTGGAGAGTCAGGGGTACATTTTGTCCAGAGAATCTCTATTTTACCCCAGGCACAGTTGTCCTCAATTCACCATCTGGCTCTTTGGGAACTGTCTGTGACTGCTCTAACCTTTATTTTATATTTTAAAAAAATTGAGACTTTTTGTTTGTTTTCCTCTAAAGTAAAAAATTTTGTATGCTGCAACATTTATGCTAAATCTGCTGATCTAATTTTTGTTAGAAGTTCACTAAAAACTCTAAAAACTTGCATGGAGATACATCTGGCCTGTGGGATCTGATCAGATCTCAATGTTTCTTAAAAGATACAGAAGTTTGATTTTTTTATTATTTGTTTGATATACAATTTGATATTTAGGGTACAAAATGTTTTATTAGTAGACTTTTCCTGGACTTTATATGTGATTTTTGGGAATTGTAGATGGAGAACAGAAGTGTCTGCACCAGGTTCCTTTTGGATACTCAGGTTCTGAAAATCTGGGTTGATGTGATTGCTGTCAGCTGCCATGTGCCAAAGCCAAGTCACATCTGATTTGATACCCACTAAGAAAGTTCTTAAGTCAGTATCTCCATGGTCCTCATTTGACTTGGGCCCAATTTGGACCAGATTTGCTCTCTAATGACAAGACTGTCCTCATTTGTCATTACTGAGAATTTCACTGTACCTACCAAATGCTGAATGAGAATGCAAAGAAGTATGTGGGCTGGAAAGGGGAGCAGTATTATTGCAAAACTTGCATCTCTAATGTGCAATTTACTGTGATGCCAAATATTGCATATTCTGTCCAAATGTTAAATCTTTTCTTCATAAAATTCCACTTATTATTTGGTATATCTAAGTACATATAAAATTACAAAAAAATCCTAAAATAATATGGGTCTTAACCCTTATCATCCCAGATATCATCCCAAATATGGGTCTGTGCTGCTGTTGTGTTCAGATTACATAAATCTCTTGGTAACACATCTGTATGGAGTGAAAATTCCTGGACAACCAATATAAATGAGCACACACTGCACTTGGCAATCATCTCTGCTTAGTACAGAGTTGGTGATTTCATAGGCTGGGAAATAGTTCTTGCAATGGAAATTATTCTGTTCCATTCTGTCCTTATATTGTCATTTGCTTTCCTCAATGGGAATATATTCATTGTCAGGCTTGCCATACAGTCTGGAATAGAGAGCAATGATGATTTCATTTAATGGCAATTAGTGTGATCCAGCTGAAATCCCTGACTGTATTACAGACAGAGGTATCTCATTAATCTGACAAGGTTTTCTGCTGTGATTGATCTTTACAATTTTCCCTCTTAGAGGATTTTTTTTTAAACCTTGGAGAATTATCTTACAGGATTTTGTGTATAAAGGGTAATATTTCTTAAATTCCTGAAGTTAGGAAATTGAAGGAGTGGTCTCCCCAGCACTGTCTTTAATGGAATATTGAATGGCTCTGGACTAGCCTGAAGATCAGTATCAGGTGGGCCTGATATAATTTCTGTTTTCCTTCAACATTTGCATTGAGGGATTGGATGACCTTGACAAATGCCCTTACCTCTGCTGGCTCTTTCCTTGCTTGCCCCTTGTCTCATCTTTCCAGCTTGAAAAATTCCCAAAGCTTGGCTTTGTTTGTGCTTAAAAGGTGCCAAGCACAAAACACATTGTGGGAATTGCAGTACAGGCTTTAGGGGTTTTTGCATAAATGACAGGGATGTGGAATCCACTTATTATGTCAATCTTACACTGGCCCACCTTTCCAAAAATATCTAATTCTCCTGGGTACAACAAAACTGGGGATGTGCTCTAAGTGCAGGTGTGGTAGGAGCTTTAGGCTGCAGGCTTTCCTAGTGCATGGTTAAAAAGGTCTCCCAAATTACCCCAAGGGTAAAAACAATCTTGATCCACCTGGCTGCAGCTGAGAACTGCTGTGGTGACCATATATCAAAGCAACTTGCTGAGCCACCTGAGAGCTCAGAACCTTCCCAGACCTTAAATCACGTCAGTCACCAGTGGTGTGGAATCTTGATGTCTCTGAAATCAGCAGCAGAAGTGCCAGGTGATTTATCAGGAATGCACACTGCTGCTCACACTGTCATTGCAACACCTGCAATCCCACCTGCAATCCCATGCCTGCACACAATCCCTGCCAGTTAAGAGGATAAGTAGAAGTGATGCATAATCCAAAAAAGCTGCCAACTTTCAGTGTTCTGGGTTATCTCATTAAGGTTTTACAGGGGTTTGCTGTCTAAGGTTTGCATCTCGTGCCCAATAAATGCATTAGGGCTGGATGCAGGGCAAGATTCAGCAAAGAAAACCAGAACAAAATCTGTCTGAAATGTACATTTGTAAAGAGCTGTATTGCAGTTCACAGAATCTTGCAGGAGTGGTCCCTGCAGAGAAGAGGGTGAGAGGTTGGGCTAGGGGGGATTGTCTCGTTTGGAAGTTGTGCTTTGCATGTTTTACAAACAGTATCAGACCTCATGGGGAGTAGATAAAATGGGAATTTAGCAGTATGCTTCCTGGGGGAGTGAGTATGAGTAACAGGATTTTAGCTTATGGGAAGCCAGCCAACTGGTAGCTGCCATAACGTGCAGCTGGAAAGGGAAATTAAAACATGGGAGTCCACTTCTTTGTCATTTGATGTTTTTAATGCTGTTATTAATGCACTTCATATTAAACAGTCACCACAGACAAGGTGAGTGACTAGATGTTAAATTAGTGGGCTCTTTTTTCTGCCCATAAAACCTCTTTAATACTGAGCAGTAAAGCCCAAAAGATATTAAAGAATTCCAGCTCCTTCGTTCTGCACAATATCACTTTAAAATAAAGTTAATCTAACTCATGATGTGCATCTATAGGTTTTACAAGAACCTATAAATTTCAGGAAATTAACTTCCCTATCATCACATGTTTAAGCTGGTCTTTTTGAACAGGCATTTTATTTTAGGTTAATCACTGCTGAGGTTTTTTTTCTGAAATCTGTTCATGTTCAGTCTCTTGAAAGGGAAAAGAAAGTTGCTTTTATTTTATTTATCAAATTGGGATTTCTTTCAGTCACTTGTACCAGGAAATGCTTGTTTCTAATGAACATGCAGGCATACATCACTGGATATCTGCTTTCATGCTAATTAGCTAATTATTCACTTATTATGCAGATCAGTGAATTTGTCATGGTTTATTTTGCAAAGCAGGGACAAATTCTGAGGTAAGGTGAACCAAACTTCATATTGATTTCATTAGTGATGGGCAAATTTCATTTGAAGGTGTGGTTTAAAAATCATAATGCAGTTATATTAGGTCATCCTGCAGGTACTTTTAGAAGGTCTCAGTTCATTGTCTTTATTCATGTTTCCCCTTCATGTGCTGCCTGAAGTTCCTGAGCTGACTTCTGGAAGTTGAAACAAATATAAACTCCATTTCAAGGCAGTGTTATTATGAAGTTGTCTCTGCCACTTTTATAAACATGCACAATTCTAATTTTTGGTAAACATCAGGTTTGTCACCTCAGTTGTTATCTACATCTTAAGTCAAGAGCACTTCAACAGCAGTTGCTTTCTGCTGATTAATATTTACCTGCATGGTCTTGTCAGCCAGTACTTGAAACCCAGAAGGCACCAAAACAGAGTTTGGTTTCTGTAATCACTGATGATAATGCACCTTCTGAAAACACTGCAGCAATTTTACAGAGTGAGATTAACACAGTTTGCATCAATCAAGCAGTGACCTGGTACCTGTCTCAGAGTTTCACAGATTGTAAGAACATTTCAAAAACCCCAACTTTGTCTCAGAGACCTTGCTCAGTGGTTTGAAACAAACATCTTTCAAACTTTCTGAGAATGGAAAAAAAAAGCAGTTTTAAGTACAGAACTGGAATGTAGTAGGATTTATCAGGAAAATGGACAATGGACTGTTGAACATGGGGAATGGCTTTACCCAACTCTGAGCTTCTCTTTTAGCAAACACCACTTTTATTCTATTGGCAGCAAAGCCAATTCTCCTTTTACATCCACAAGGAGTGCATTTGCTAAATGACTTGACAGATAAAATGTTCTTCACTCACTGTCAAACACAAATGAAAGCAGAAGTTTTGTAGCCTCATTGCTGGGGCCCCTTACCCTCTTTCACCATTACCTCCTGTCATTCAGTGAACTGAGATATCTGCAGTCTGTTTTCTGTGTGAATCTGGGACTTTTTGTGTCAGGTCTCTCTCTGTAAAATGAGTTTTATCTAGAATTTCATAAGGTCTGGGTTTGGTGGCATTTCCCTCCATCTCACTACTAAATGAGCTATTTTTCTTTTGATGAAAACAGGGGTTTATGACACCTTTAACCAAACATTGGATAAGGAAAGGCTGGGATATTTTAGGGACAAGCTGTGCCGCTGTGTTACTGCTACTTTTGTACTACAAGGTGACATATTCAATGTGAGAAACTCCTAACCAATTGAAATTGCGGTCTCCAGGGTGTACAGAAAGCATAAACTGAAGAGAATCAGCTCGAGAAAGGCAGCATTCATTGATAGTTCATCTCTTCTTTTGTGTCACTAAGATAATAAGGAGAATAGCTGAGACCCACAAACTGCTTCCTCTCCTATTGTCCCCCAGAGTGCAGCTTGTGGGACTAGAAGAGTGAAAATTAAATTACCTTCTCATGCTTCAGATGAGCTGGATACCCAGGGACACTTGAATAAAGTTCTAATCAACAGCCAGTTTTCTGTGTGTAGTCAGAGAGGAGAAAAAACCCATGAATGCAGGATAATTATAAAGTCAGTCTTTGGCACAGCAGTTGCTGTAAAAGGGTAGCCAAAGAACAAGCTGCTCCTTTGAGGCAATAAAAGCTGGTTCTTCAAGGTGTGCTGACTCCTGACCCCGTTCCCTCTGTGTGCTGTTACCAGCAGGTGGCAGGGAATAGGAATTGTGTGTGTCCTTTCAGTCCCAGAAATTTGGGAGGTTTTTGTCACCCTTTATTTCACAGTGGACATTCAACCTGCCCTGTCATCTCTTTTCAAAATCTCCTTGCTCTTATCGACCTTACTTTGTCCCTGCCTAAATATATACCTGGCAAGTGGGAGACCTCATATATGTGTTTTTAATGGTGGGATAAAGCTTTACATGAATAAAATTGGAGTAGCCAGAGGGAGACTGAGACATGGCCATCTGTTACATCCTTGCAAATTTTCTGGAACCTGCAATTATCTGAGCATGAGCTCAGTTCTCCAAGTGTCTGAGTTCTTTGCTTGTAAGTGCCATTGAGTCTGTACTGTCTCTAAATGACCAACTGTTTCTTAAAAATTTTAGTTGGAAAAAAATTATACCTTAGAATGAGCTGAGAATTGGCCTCTAGGTATGTTTGGTTTTAGTGTTCCTAATTCTTGGCTCCAGCTGTGAGAAGGGATTGTTTAGCATGGCAGAATAGGAAGTAAAGTGTTGCTAAAAATTGGTTTATTGGTTTATTTTGAGCCACTTCAGCTGTAGCAGTTCAAATTGCAGCCTTTAGAGAAGTGTTATGCATGGAAGCAGGAGTCATCTTCAGAGTGACTTCAGGGAGGCAGAGGGAGCTCTGCAACACTCACACGTGGTGACCTCTGCACGTCCTGTGGCTTGGTTAACCTTGGCTGCCCTTGGCTGTCTCCCAGAAGGTTTTTCAGTATTTTAACAGGAGCTCCCCAGCACAGTGCATATGTCAGGCTTTGAAACTGCTCTCCATGCAACCACTTTTGAATATATGCAGTTAGAAGTAACCATTTTCCTGCTAAATCCTACTACATTCCAGCTCTGTACTTAAAAGTGCTTTTTTTCCATTCTCAGAAACTCAGAAAGATGTTTGTTTCAAACCACTGAGCAAGGTCTCTGAGACAAAGTTGGGGTTTTTGAAATGTTCTTACAATCTGTGAAAACTCTGAGAAAGATATCAGGTCACTGCTTGAGTGATGCAAACTGTGTAAATAAAAGTCCCTTAAATATCCAAAGGAGTTGGGACAGTGTTGCTTCTGGCTTTCATTCATTCACAATTCTGTTTATTGCTTGCACAAATATGAGCTCCTCAGATAAGTTGCTGTGGCGTTTTCCTGAAAATTAGTGCATTGGCATTAGACAAAGTACAAGGAAGTCTGTGCTGTAAAGGTGATAAATAAATAGAAATAAAAACCAGAAGCACAAAGGCAACAGGAAAAGCAAAGGCAAAAAACAAGTTGTCCAAGTCAGTGAGTAGAAAATAGTAAGATCCAGTTGTACTGGGCTTTATTTATGTTTTTCCTTTGTTTAATGTCCATCATAAAGAAACACAATAGAAATACTCACCTGACAGACAGGCACAGATTGAATCATGTTCAGCTGGGCAAAGATGAAGGGCTATATTGGATGGCTTGAAAAATGTTGTGAGAAGACAGCAGAATTGATGGTCTGGATATCCAAATACATGTGAGGGAGGATTTCTGGACTCAGAAGTAGAGGGACCTTTGCAAGCAGATCAGTAGAGTCCATCCAATAAATAAGCAAGCTGCTGACTTCTGAGTGTGGTTTCCCTCTTATGATTTTTCTGGAAAAGTCCAAGAAAAATGACCTGTTAAAACAGGTGAAATAAATGCTTGTTCTTTCTTGTGGTTGCTGCAGGAGGATCCTCTCTAGTTACTGTGCCAGACCTTGGCAGATCTTTCTGTGTGCTTAATAAAAGAGTGTGGAAAGGAAGGGACTGAAAAACAAACAATACATGCAAAGACAGAAATCTTTGCTTTATAAGAACTAGCATAACACGACTGATGGGTCTGGTGCACATTAGGATAAGGGCTGCAATGTTAATAGTTTGGAAGCTGACCCACACTAGGACACCAATCCAAGTTAATGAGCTGAGTGTACATTAAAAGGAGAATACAGAACACATCTGCCCTAATGGCATCTCTTCTCTGCTTTTGACTGCACCTTCAGGTAGCCTGGAAATGATGAATGAGGCACTTAGATTAAAAACCTTGTGGATTATCATTAACTGAATTCACATCAGGAAGATAGTGTTGCTTATCACAGAAATGGACTTGGGGCAGATATGACAGCTCTTACCCAAACATTTCAATTTACCAACTGAAGGCTTTTTTAATAAGTGTTTATTTAAGCAATATATTTCATATCTTTTCTTCTCTGGCTGCCAATCTGGAAGACATTCATCAGTGCATCTTTCTTTCATACTCTTGGTGGCTGAGTTTCAAGCTTTTGAAAGGAAAGTAAGAAATAATAGAACATACTTGTTTACATGGAAGCAGAAGAAAACTGTTTTTTTGCCAAAAGTGGGAATGTAAAGATAATGTCTCTTTCTTGTGCTTCTCTCCATTAGTCCAAGCTGAAGACTGCCATTGCTTAGCTGTGTTCCACCCAAATATGATGACTGCCAGTGGATGGAGCCCATACAATGCTGAGAGCTGCACAGATGTGTGGTAAGGAAAGGGATTTACCTTTCAGAACTTATTGCTGAGGCTGCTTAAATCTTATTGGTCCTTTTATGTTTTTTTCTGAGTTCCTGTTTGTTTCAGCTGCTCTTTCCAAAGTGAGTCAAGTTCTAAACAAATCACTGGATTTCTGTCTTCTTTACATTCTTTTTTTTCTCCTTTTCTTTGTATTTTAATATTTTTTTCTTTTTCTTTCTTAAATAACTGTTCAGAGATCTCCAAGTTAATGCCTTAGTCAGTCTGGAAAGACCCCCCCAGGAGTTAGTCCCAGTGTGTTGGAATGGGTGTGGTTGGGTTGGCTCCACCTGCACATGCAGTAAGCACCAAAGCTGGCCCTGGGGAACACCATGTAGGAAGGCAGACACCAGGTACATTAGGGCAAGAAGAATGGGCTCATGGGCGTGGCTATGGAGATGAGACAGTTCCTCAGTTGATGATTGGTTGGTTACACGTTCCATACAAGGCAATGTTTCCAGTTCTTGTTGTTCAGTGGTTCCCTACCTGGACCCAGGTTATAAATTGTTGTGTTCACCCCATTGTCTTCTGAGATCAGCCCATACTGTGCACGGCTTTTGTGCTTTGTTGTTTTATTGTAGCTATTTTTTTTATTTTTGGGCATCTCAGTCACACCTATCCCGATTATTTCTTTTGCTACTCCTGACCAGCCCAGTCCAGCCCAGTCCTGGGGTCACACAAACACCAGAGCATGACACCAATGTCTCTCAATTTAGACTTTATTTCCTTAGGATTTGTTCCTGTGCTTTTCAAGCCAAGAAGAATTTTATGCAGAGAATTCTGCCTGTGAATACCATATAAATTATGTAGCATAGTCTGAGAGCCTTTATTAAATTTGTGCTGGATATCTCAAATTGGGAATTAAAGGTTTTGTGGAGTTTGGATCATTGTATTTCTTCCCGAGGGCAAACATTGGATGGGTAGATTCATCCTGTGTCTCATCCTGCCTCTGGCAATGTAACCACAGGCTGTTCTGTGGGGAGATGCCTTGAAAGAAGAGTGGTACTGCAAGGATCCCTGCCTGGGAGAAGGAACTGCAAATCTGAGGCTCACTCGTGCTGCTTTCAAAGAGACAGGTACTGTAAAAACAGCAGGAAATTCTGCAGTGGCAAACAAAGAGCTGCACCCTGATTTACTGGCTCTGGAGAAATTGCTGAGGTGCCACTTGGCTGGACAAGACTTCAAGGTATGCAGGGGCTGTTTAACATTTAGTTTGTTTGGCTGTGGCTAAGCTGGATCATGAGATTTTAGACATAGCAATATAATTCTTGATTACATTTTACCCTGCAGTTGCTGATAGTACATACAGTTAAAACCAAATGAGAACATATGTTCTTCTAACTAAAACTTTCATTTATAGTCTGGGTTTTCTAAAGCACTGAAAGTATCTGCATTTTAAAGGCTCTAAAGAAAATGAAAGAAGCAAAAGCAACAGTGGTGCATTCTGCTACAGAGTTTTGTGTGGCTGAGTAAAAAAAATGGTTTGGAGTGCAGCTCAGAAACCTCCTTAATCTCAACCTGAAATCTGAGCAGACTGGGCCTTGTACTGCAGCTCCTCAGAGTGATGGGAGGCTACACTGGTGCCCTGATGCTGGTTCTTTCCCAGCTGGAAAGCTGTGGTGGCAGAAAGGCTGCCCTGTAAAATTTGGGGGCCATACTCATAACTACTTCAGTGGTTCAGCCATGAGAGAGTCAGTATCAGCTTAAAAAAAAAAAAATTCATGGCATTTTCTTGGGCTAACCTTAGTGAGAAAACTTTGTTGCATGGCAGATTTCTTTTCCTGAATGACTTTGCTGAAATTAGAGCTCATGGGACAGCAAATAACAAGTCAGAGTTTTTTATTCTACATTGTTTAGTCTCTATAATATACAGAGTAGAGTCAGATGTGTGTCTTGATCAGTTTTTAATGGGATAAAAGATTTGAGGGAATTGTTGTTAGCTTTCTGGAATTATAATGAAAGTACAGGAGGGATAATGTTATTTAGCCATGGCTCTGTGAAGGGATAGAACCCTTTAGTGCCCACCATTAGCTGAGGATTAAAGAAGTAAAACTCTCAGTACAGAGGGATTTCATAGAAACTTATGGTTTCCCTGTTCATCTTCTCCATAAAAATAACCAAGATTTGCTAGGGCTCACTGGTGGTATCTGTTACCATGGAGACTGGGGTTCAAGTTGTTTTTAAGGCACAGAAAACTGGTGACTGTGGACCCATATCAAAGCTTTCTCCTTTAAAGCAAATATTATGTACAGGCACAATTAAGGTCTAATTTGCAGAAGTGCCCATGCTGTAAGAAGCAGGAATGTTAAAGATCAGACCAAAGGTCACTGGGAGCTCAGTTCTTCCACTGATGGGGAAGCTAAGCAATAAAAAGTCACTCTGGATGAAGTGCTTTCAAAGGTTGTAATTACTGATGTCTGAGGAAAAGCAGTGCTTAACAAAAGCAAAACTTGAAAGAACTATTGCTCTGCAGATGATATTAAATAACACACAAAATAGCCTAAAAGCAACAGGGAGCCAAAATCAATGGCTTAGTGTGACCTACAGAATTATTGTGCCAGATTTTAGAGTCTTGGGGCACTTCATAAAGAAAGCTCCTTGGTTTGGGTTTCTCACCAGCTGTTGGTACAGAGGCTGTGGCACAGCCTCCTCTTCAGCTGCAGAATTCCTGCTTGTAGGAGTGAGCTGTGTGCCATTTGTACACTGATGCCACTTTTGCTGCTGGAACCTACTGCAGATCCCAGAAACCAGAACCTGAGCCCTCTCTCCCCTGTGGCAACTCCTCCTAACTTCTCCCATCCCACTGCAGAGGTGAATAATGTTGATATTGGGCAACCTTCAGCTCTGTGGTTTTAAAGTTGACATGTGAAATTATCAGGCACACAGTTTGTCCAGTGCTTTTAGGTGGTACCAGATGTTTTTCTGCCCCTATCCCAGTAGGTGGTTTTTGGCTGGTTGAGATAAATGTGGATGCTTTATAATAACATGTATGATTTATTAGTTTTAAACCACCTCATCAAAAGTCCTGATAAAATGTTGGTGTGTATTCTAATGAAATTGCTGTAGGAAGAGTTTCTGAGGCTAATATCCAGTTGATTTTCAGTTAGTCATTGTGAGTAGAATTTTTGGACATCTATGCAGGGAATGATCAAGAAGAACATCCATCTTTGAAAATGGCATTTTAAAATTCAAAGAAACTATTTACATTTTAATAGCCCTATTCTCTGAAAGTTCCTGGGGTCTGATACTTCTGATTAGGAAAATGATCTCTGGACCCACATTTTGTATTTGGTATTCATTGCAGTAACAGAACTAATGAAATTATCTTGTATTAATGTGGATGCATGTAACGTGCAATTATGGAGGAATCCCATTGTCACTAAGCAATGAATTATCACAGTATTCCTTTAAAGTCTGGGATTTCAGTAAAAGGCAGGGAGAATGGCATCTAAACTAATTCTCAAGATAAAACTGTAAAGGATTCCAGTTGCCTCTTTAAATGAGGAGATTTTTTTTTTTGTTTTCAGCTTCTTTGCTAAATGACTGACTGATGTGGGAGTGGACTTTCAAGCAGCCTTATTACATTTAAAATTGAGGCTCCTCAGTGATCTGGATATTTTAAAATGCTCCCTCATCGGTATATTAATCATGGCCACAATATTAATAACCACCTTCAAAATGCAAAGAGCTTATTATTGGGGTTTTTTGGAGGGCTTAGACTTGCTGTAAGTTACATGTGTGTGTCTGTCTGTAAAATGCATCCTGGAGCATCAGGATGGGGCTTGCTCTGGAACATTGACAACATTATCCAGTGCTGGTGCCAGCCACTTCCTGAGAACAGGGCTTACTGCCTGTGATCTGTCACTTTGAACATCAAGAGACTGAAATTTTCAGGGTGAGGTATTTTCTAAAGAGTAGTTGCTTGATTGTTTGAGGGATTGGATGTCTGGTTTGGGATTTTTCTGGAGAGGAAGAGGGGCTGACATCTGCAGCACAGAGCCAGAAAAGCTTCACCATTGTCAGAATGAAGACAGGATACATTCACTTCTGCTAAAATTCTCATTTGAAGAAGCCTAATGCCCTGACTGTCCAAGGCAGGAAATTGAAATCTGCTAGGGTTAACCACTGAGCCAGAGATGTCCCTTTTGATTTCCTCCTGAAACTGAAATGAAGCCTGTCCATTTGGGGATTTCTTTAAACCTTGTGGCCTGATGTGCCAGCTGGGTGATGGCTTTTTTGTTAGCCTCTGTCTGTCCTTCCCAAAATCTCTCCACAAACAGGGAGCTGCAAGGAGCATGATCATCTCTGTCTTCTGATCTTTCCTCCACACCAAATTTGTGTAATCCCCATGAAGTACCCCCTCTGCTACCTTACAAAGATAATCCCAGCCTCTCTCTTCCAAGTTGCTGCTCCTTCTCTTTCTCATCTCATTCAGTTCTTTGGCATTTTTGTGCACTTAACATTTGGCACCCTTTACTTCAGAAACTTTTAAACAGCTCTCATCAAGAGTTTTATATTTCATGACAAGTTTATAACTTCACCAGAAGTTTTCAAACATGCTTAAGGAGTGTGGGGACTCTGTCTTCAATGACAAACCTTCAGGAGGTTTTCAAAATGTCAGGGTGGGTTGTTAGGAAGCACCAATATGTAAAGACAAATGACATGCCTAAGCAAAGTCCAGAACAGAGGTCTGTGAAGCAACTTTAGAAAGTTCAGTGAGTTATAGAATTTAGGTTAAATAATTTATATATGGTTATAGTTCCAATTAAGATTGCCAGCTTGGCAGTGGCCATGGAGGGCAATTGTTTACCACAACATCACCTCAAGTTTTGTTGACAGATCATCACAATTGCTGTTTTCTATTTAAGAAATTCATGCCTGGAGCATCTGATGTGAAGTGTATTGGAAGAGATATGTGCAGTTCATCTGTCTGTGCTAAGACAGTTACTAGCCCATGCTGTCAATCTAATCACTTTTAGAAGCCCTAAAAAAACCCCAATAGCACAATCTGAGAAATGTTGATGTTTATGAGATGCTCAAAATACTACATTTATGAGAATCAAATGCCTAAGCAATTAGCCAGATATAGCCACCCTTTTATAAAGGCTGGGAAGCAGAACAAAGTACAATAAATATATATTTTTTTTTTTTTAATGTATCCATTCAATATTACTATGCCTGAGAAACTTAAGAATACTGGCTTGTTTTTTTGTTACACAGTCATAGGCACATTCCCACCTCCTGGGGAAAGAACAGGAGCCAATATGTCCCCTATAAAATTTATTTCAAACTAATAGAGAAACTCCTTTTAACTTCAATGGCCTTTGAATAGAGGACTTTATGGAGAGTTTATGGGTTGCCCAAAACCACTTACAGAGTCTGGAAGCAGGCAGAAGGAAATCCAGTTCCTTACATAGCTCAGTCCGTGCCTGCCATTTCCCCAACCACCTGTGAAATTGTGTGCACCTAAACGTGGGGGGAGAGATGGGAAGGGACTGCAGGGAGCTCACACTGCTGGGGCTGGAGGATGCCAGGGTGACAGGGCAGTGTGACAGGGCAGTGTGACAGCACACTGACAAGCAGTGTGACAGGACAGTGTGACAGAGCAGTGTGACATGGCAGTGTGATAGGACACTGTGATATGGCAGTGGCAAGCCAGTGTGACAGGGCAGTGTGACAGAACAGGACAGTGTGACAAACAGCATTACTCCTATCTGCATTCAGGCTGTGTAATTTTGAACCAATAAACCATTTTTGTCCCCAGTTGTGCTGGTAATGATCTGTGGCTGCCTCATTAGTGCAGTGCATAGCACCATCTAGGGACCAGCATGCTTTCAGGGCCTTCAAATTGTGCAGGATGGCCCAAATGTCAGCTCTGCACGTGCCATCCGCCTAGCCATGCTTTTTAATGTTTATTCTATTGCAGGCACACCTATAATATTTCCCCTAGTTTATATCTATATATATGCAGAATAATTCACATCCATTATATTCCCCTCAGTGTGTTTATACATATATATGTATGTGTGTGTGCCCTAGCAGTGCAAAGCTGAAATGGAGAGTAAATCCATATTTACAAACAGAAAGCTGACAGATATATGATAGATGTGATCTATGTGATCTATGTGATTTATGTGATTTGTGTGATATATGTGTTATATGCTCCACATTCACAGAATTCACAGCTCCTATGCTGTAATGTAGCAGTTGATCCTGTGCTGTATGATACATTGCATTGCAGAGAAAATTAGAAATTCTGCTTATGCTGCTTTAATATCTCTCCCTATGCAAAATGGGGAAGATAAAGATAATAGTACTGGGAGACTTCAGAGCTGCTGTTTTAAGAAAAAATGTTTTTACACAATAAAGCCATTTCTGTCCTGGCATTTAACCAGAGTGTCTTGGCCAGATCTGGGATTATAATCTCCTTGATGAAAACATTTTAGGATTCCTTGAGTCAGACCAATATCCTGAAAGCTGCTTATCGCTCAATAAATCAATAAATTTGGAGACGAAATCAAATAAAAGAGACTAGAATGACAAACTGATGTAACCATAATAACAAACCTGGATATTCTAAAGTGATCTTTTAAAAGCATAAAGCTTACTGTTAGCCTATTCAGTTAGCCTGTTCACCATTCATTTAAATTTTTATCTTTTTGATGCTATCAAGAATTGTTGGCCTCCACTTGAGTTCTGTTCAGGCTTGTTGTAGACAAGTTCTGTTTGAGGAGAACTTGTAAACTCCAAAAAGTGTTTTAGTGAAATAGCTGTTTTGCAGAGGCTCCTAATTTTTGTTGAGCTATTTCCACTGCTAAATATTAACGTTTGACTGTATTTGTAAAATTATATTCATTAATGCAAATTTCATGCAGTCTTTAGTACACTTATGTAAACAGTGCTCATATACCATGTTCTTATTATGGATGCATCTCAAACTAAAGCCAGCTCATGCTGCTGTCTGTTTGAGTGGGTTTTGGTGGGAGAAATGATGTCTCCTGCACTTGAGTGTGATGCCATTGGTTATTTCCTTTCAGGGTCCCGTTCCTGAAGAAATAATTCTGGGTCAGTTTTCCATAAAATTGTAGCTGGCCATGACAGCCTTCTATTTAAATCTGTGGTGCAACCTAAGCTAAGAGGCCAAGTGAAATTTTTATTTTTATTCTTTTTCTGCAGTGAATTGCGATGTAAAAGATTCTACCATTAAGTGTGAACAATCATTTTTATGGTTTTATTATTATTAAGTCACTACTTTACCACTACTGTGCTATGTACTTCATTTTCTAGTTCTATATTTTTACTTAATCCACAAGAATCACTGATGCAGTAAAAATTCTGACTTTTCAGTCACTCTGCAAATAACAAGAGTTTTTCTTGCAGTCTAGACTAGATGGGATATTATTGGAGCCTATTTTTTTTACACCTGCAATGTGTCAGACACTGAGTATTCAAGAAATATGTTCCCTTCCAAACAATGCTGCCCCAAAACTGTCATTCAGGCATGCAGTGAGTTCCCTCCTCGTTGAAGCTGCCTGATTTCCATCTGCAGAATCATGAAACTGGAATATTTTCCACTCTTCTGTCAGATGTCCATGTTTGACTAAGCTCTACCTGATGGAGATGAGGGACAGAGATGCTGAGGTGTTGGCTTGAATGCAGGGACTCCATTTCTAAACTGCCCTTAAAATGCTTTTAAAAACCTCCATTGCTGGAAACTGTGCAGCCCTTTCAAGAAGTCTGTTAAAGAAAGCACAGGTTAATTTTTAAACAGCTGCTCCTGACTCACGCCAAACTTGGAAGGAAAGTTGTCTCTAAAAACTACATTTATTCCTTTTCCTAGGTAATAACCAGAAGCTGGCCCTGGTCCTACAGTGAGCTCCCTCTGACAGATAAAGCTGCACAAATCCAGGGTTTCCAAGGACACAATTACTGTTTGTGGTGGTTTGTAAAAGTTTTTTTAAAATTTTACTTGCTGAAACTTGGGCAGTCTTCTTTGTACTCGACAAGGACTAATCAGTGTCGGATTTTTAAGATTGACACGTTGTTACCCCAATGAGAAAGTTTATGTCTTTGTGAAACACATATTTAAAGACAAAAAAACTTACTTTAACTGGTATTAAAGTAAGCAGATATTAAAATTGCTGTGATCCCCTAAGTGTGAATAGTAAAAAAATCCCTGCTGCTCCCCAGGAAGGAAGAAGAAGAAAACCTTCTGTTTTCAAAGATAAAATAAGCTTTTGTTTGAACTGTTATAATCCTTAAAGAGTGCCTCATAAGTTAATATAGTCCTCAATATTATTTATAAACAAACCTGTTAGTTAAGGAAAAAGATTTTTACATAGTAATCAGAATTCCATTCTCCTGAGCAGCCAATCACTGTAACATCAAGGCCACAAAAAAACTGCTTCTTGTGAAGAAATCTCCATAGACAAAAAAAGAAGTCTCCTCTCCCAAGTAAATTAGTAAAAGACTATTTTAAAAATAGTAAACTAAGTTGTTTTCTGTTCATTTCCAGTGTAAAAAAATGTGTAGAGGGAAAAAAGTAGTCTAATGTTTTATTCTGAGTTTTTTTTCTTATAATTTCTAGTAAAGTTAAGCCTGTTTTACCTTCCTCCTAATCCTATGTCACAGCAAAAAAAAAATTAAATTAATAAACCAAAACCACTGCATTGTTAAAAGAGGAAGTGATCCTACTTCATGTGAGTGGGGGTCAACAGCTCAGCTCTTCTGCTGCCTGTAACTTGAATAGTGACTGGTGCCTTCAGGTGAGTTGATCTTCTGCAGCTTGCTAAAATGAGCTGATCTAATCTTGTCTTGGATATTTTGTAATTATACAGACCCTGAGTTGCTGATGATAGCCTGTGGAATTGAACTCCAGCTCCTCTGAAATCACATCACATTCTCAAGTGAGGTGGAACAGCCATCCTAGGAGGCTCCTCTCCTCT